>SJYQ01011852.1:318846-328959 GCA_006410935.1 Redunca redunca
TGTAAAAGAATGAAACTAGATCACTTTCTAACACCACACACAAAAATAAACTCAAAATGGATTAAAGATCTAAATGTAAGACCAGAAACTATAAAACCCCTAGAGGAGAACATAGGCAAAACACTCTCCAACATAAATCACAGCAGGATGCTCTACGATCCACCCACCGGAATTCTGGAAATTAAAGCAAAAATAAACAAATGGGATCTAATTAAAATTAAAAGCTTCTGCACAACAAAGGAAAATATAAGCAAAGTGAAAAGACAGCCTTCTGAATGGGAGAAAATAATAGCAAATGAAACAACTGACAAACGACTAATCTCAAAAATATACAAGCAACTTATGCAGCTCAATTCCAGAAAAATAAATGACCCAATCAAAAAATGAGCCAAAGACCTAAATAGACATTTCTCCAAAGAAGACATATGGATGGCTAACAAACACATGAAAAGATGGTCAACATCACTCATTATTAGAGAAATGCAAATAAAAACCACAGTGAGGTACCACTTCACACCAGTCAGAATGGCTGCGATCTAGAAGTCTTCAAACAATAAATGCTGGAGAGGGTGTGGAGAAAAGGGAACCCTTTTACATTGATGGTGGGAATGCAAACTAGTACAGCCACTATGGAGAACAGTGTGGAGATTCCTTAAAAATTTGCAAATAGAACTGCCTTATGACCCAGCAATCCCACTGCTGGGCATACACACTGAGGAAACCAGAATAGAAAGAGACACATGTACCCCAATGTTCATTGCAGCACTGTTTATAATAGCCAGAACATGGAAACAACCTAGATGTCCATCAGCAGATGAATGGATAAGAAAGCAGTGGTACATATACACAATGGAGTATTACTCAGCCATTAAAAAGAATACATTTGAATCAGTTCTAAGGAGATGGATGGAACTGGAGCCGATTATACAAAGTGAAGTAAGCCAGAAAGAAAAACACCAATACAGTATTCTAACACATATATATGGAATTTAGAAAGATGGTGATGATGACCCTGTATGTGGGACAACAAAAAGGACTCAGATGTGTAGAGTGGACTTTTGGACTCTGGAGGAGAGGGAGAGGGTGGGATGAGATGGGAGAATGGCAATGAAACATGTATACTATCATGTAAGAAATGAATCGCCAGTCTATGTCCGATGCAGGATGCAGGATGCTTGTGGCTGGTGCATGGGGAGGACCCAGAGAGATGTTATGGGGTGGGAGGTGGGAGGGGATTCATGTTTGGGAACGCATGTACACTCATGGTGGATTCATGTCAATGTATGGCAAAACCAATACAGTATTGTAAAGTAAACTAAAGTTAAAATAAAAATTTAAAAAATAATTACATTGTATTAAACAACAACAACAAAAAAAATACAGATTAACTTCATCAAAGACAAGCAATACATAAGTCAGGGTCCAGGAAGACCAGGTAGGGATTTACCTGGAGTGTGTAGACAGTGTTCACTCCTCTGAGCCCCATGTTTGGCAATAAGCAGGTGGCATTGGGGTAAAGAACCCGCCTGCCAATGCAGGAGACCAGAGAGATGCGGGTCCAACCCCTGGGTTGGGAAGATTCCTGGAGAAGGAAATGGCAATCCACTCTAATATTATTGCCTAGAGAATCCCATGGACAAAGGAGCTTGGTGGGCTATAGTCTATAGAGTTGCACGGAATTGGACATGACTAAGTGATTCAGTACAGCACACTGAGCATTGCTCACCAGGGAAATGCACAGGAACCTTGAATTCCAGTCTTTTTAATAGGAGTTGGTCACTTAGGCAAGGCTTACTGCTCATGTGGCCAGTCTGTGTGTAGCAAGGAATTTATCTTCTAAAGAGAGATTTTGCCATTGTTGGGCTTCTGGCAGGTAACTCCTAAAACTCTTGGAATTTCCTGAGTGCTAAGAGTATCACTGTTATTCATAGTGGACCCCATGGATCACACATGACAGCTTATGGGAACAAGATGAGTAGGAGCAGGGACTGGGCAGGCAAGAAAGACCAATCATGTGATTAGAAAGCTGGGGCTTTGGGACACACGATATCTTGCTGACCGGGGTGAGGTATTGGAGTGGGCTTTAGATTAAATTCAATTTCTGGAGGAAATAAAACAATTATGTCTAGACATCCTGGAATGTGAAATCAAGTGGGCCTTAGAAAGCATCACTATGAACAAAGTTAGTGGAGGTGATGGAATTCCTATTGAGCTATTACAAATCCTGAAAGATGATGTTGTCAAAGTGCTGCAATCAATATGTCAGCAAATTTGGAAAACTCAACAGAGGCCACAGGACTGGAAAGGGTCAGTTTTCATTCTAATCCCAAAGAAAGGCAATGCCAAAGAATCCTCAAACTACCGCACAATTGCACTCATCTCACATGCTAGTAAAGTAATGCTCAAAATTCTCCAAGCCAGGCTTCAGCAATACGTGAACTGTGAACTTCCAGATCTTCAAGCTGGTTTCAGAAAAGGCAGAGGAACCAGAGATCAAATTGCCAACATCTGCTGGATCATGAATAAATCAAGAGAGTTCCAGAAAAACATCTATTTCTGCTATATTGACTATGCCAAAGCCTTTGACTGTGTGGATCACAATAAACTGGAAAATTCTGAAAGAGATGGGAATACCAGACCACCCAACCTGCCTCTTGAGAAATCTGTATGCGGGTCAGGAAGCAACAGTTAGAACTGGATATGGAACAACAGACTGGTTCCAAATAGGAAAATGAGTACGTCAAGGCTGTATATTGTCACCTTGCTTATTTATCTTATATGCAGAGTACATCATGAGAAACGCTGGACTGGAAGAAACACAAGCTGGAATCAAGATTGCTAGGAGAAATATCAAGAACCTCAGATATGTAGATGACAACACCCTTATGGCAGAAAGTAAAGAGGAACTAAAAAGCCTCTTGATGAAACTGAAAGTGGAGAGTGAAAAAGGTGGCTTAAAGCTCAACATTCAGAAAACGAAGATCATGGCATCTGGTCCCATCACTTCATGGCAAATAGATGGGAAAACAATGGAAACAGTGTCAGACTTTATTTTTTTGGGCTCCAAAATCACTGTAGATGGTGACTGCCGCCATGAAATTAAAAGCCCTTACTCCTTGGAAGAAAAGTTATGACCAACCTAGATAGCATATTCAAAAGCAGAGACATTACTTTGCCGACTAAGGTCTGTCTAGTCAAGGCTATGGTTTTTCCTGTGGTCATGTATGGATGTGAGAGTTGGACTGTGAAGAAGGCTGAGCACTGAAGAATTGATGTGTTTGAACTGTGGTGTTGGAGAAGACTCTTGAGGGTCCCTTGGACTGCAAGCAGATCCAACCAGTTCATTCTGAAGGAGATCAGCCCTGGGATTTCTTTGGAAGGAATGATGCTAAAGCTGAAACTCTAGTACTCTGGCCACCTCATGCAAAGAGTTGACTCACTGGAAAAGACTCTGATGCCGGGAGCGATTGGGGGCAGGAGGAGAAGGGGACGACCGAGGATGAGATGGCTGGATGACATCACTGACTCGATGGATGTGAGTCTGAGTGAACTCTGGGAGTTGGTGATGGATAGGGAGGCCTGGCGTGCTGCATTTCATGGGGTCACAAAGAGTCGGACACGACTGAGCAACTGAACTGACTGCCTGACTGATAAAGTCTCAATAAAAAACTCTTGATACTGAAGCTTGGGTAAGTTTTCTGAGTTGTCAATAATTCATATGTTTTGTCACATATACTCAGAAGAAGGTCAAAGCTCAGCATTTGTAACTCTCTGAGACTTTTCCATTTAACTCTCTTCCTTTGATTGTTTCTGCTTTGTATCTTCCCTGTGTTAAATGTGACCATGAATATAACAGTGTTCAGTGAGTTCTGTGAATTTAGAAAATTACTGAATCTGAAGATGGTTTTGAAAAGCCCTGATTCAAAGTCTGGTTCAAAAGATTTGGTAAGGCTTGGCAGTCTGGAAAACCATGTGCTTAATTTCATGTTTGCTAAATTCCTTGCATTGTAGCTCTCTAGTCCCTGAAGAGGTCAAGTTGATATATATGGCCCAAGACCTCCACTATAAATCCCATTGCCAGCTTGAACTATCTGGCAAACTGTAAAGTCCCCCTGGTAAACAAAGACGTTCTAAGGAAGCAGGACATTAAGAGAACTAAGATGTTACTTACCAGGATCTGGTCATGAGTCAGACCTTTCTTTGAGCAAGGATAAACTTTTACTTCACATCCCTCCATTAACATTTTAAAATGTAATTGCTTCTCCCTTTCATAGTGAAAAGGAGTCCTAGGAGGTTGAACTATGTCCCCTTTAAAACTAGGACAAGTTTGAAGCCCTAACTGTAAATGTGACTCTCTTTGGGGATAGGGCTTTTAAAGAGATCATCAAGGTTAAATGAAGTTGTAAGAGTGGGGCCCTAATTCCATATGACTGGTGTCCTTGTCAGAGGAGAAGGAGACACCAGAGGTATGAAAAAGCTGAGAAAAGACCATGTGAGGATATAATGAGAAGGTGGTCATCTTCAAGCCAAGGAGAGAGGCCTTAGGAGGAATTAGCCCTGCTAGTACTTTAACTTTGAACTTCTTGTCCCTAAAACTTACAGGAAAGAAATGCCTGTGGTATTTTGTTATGTAAGTAAAGTCGCTCAGTCATGTTCGACTCTTTGCGACCCCATGGACTGTAGCCTATCAATCAGGCTCCTCCGTCTATGGGATTTTCCAGGCAAGAGTGCTGGAGTGGATTGCCATTTCCTTCTCCAGGGCATCTTCCCGACCCAGGAGTCGAACCCAGGTCTCCCACATTGCAGGCAGACACTTTACTGTCTGAGCCACCAGGGAAGCCTAATAATCTAATATACCTAACAGTAATCCACAAAACTCTAAAGGAATAAATATGAAATATTGCTCACCATTTTGGGAAATACAATAAAAGTATGCTGTAACTCATGCCAGAAAAGTGCAAATATTATAGTTATATAAACATGCTAAAATGAATAAAATATTTTTACCTTCTTCCACCTTAGGATTCACTATGAGAATTAATGTTACCTAGTCCCAGTATTGGTATAGTTTCAAAGAGTTCCTTTATCCTTTACCCATGTTTAATTGGTCTTCCCTTGTGACTCAGCAATTAAGTGACTCAGCAATTAAGAATCCAACTGCAATGCAGGAGATGCAGCAAGAGCTGTGAGTTCAGTCCCTGAGATGGGAAGATCCCCTGGAGAAGGCAATAACAACCTTCTCCAGTATTCTTGCCTGGAAAATTTCATAGACAAAGGAGCCTGGCAGGCTCCTTGTTCATGGAGTTGCAAAAGGTCTGATATGATTAGCAATTTAATGATGAGAAAACAACACTACCATGTTTACTCAAAGTTAACTGGGGTGTCCTAAAATTGAAATACTCTGTGAAGAAGGCGCCCTAATCCCATATGACTGGTGTCCTTGTCAGAGGACAAGGACAATAAAATATATAATATTTTATTATATATGTGCATGTTTCATCTTTATTTTTTATGTGCACTTCAGTTTATTGTAATAGAAACTATCACATTTTATCTTTTTAAATTTTTTAAATTGCTAGCAAAACATTTACACACCTATGCTTGCATCCCTGATTTCTTAGAAGTAGTCATATTTTCTGCATGGAGTATAACTTATACAAATATTTTGCTTTAGGTTAGAATTTGATCTAAACCATGAAGTTTGCTGGTTTCTCTTTATTCAAGTCACTCTACTCCACTTACTTTGAAATTTTATAGCATGATGAATCAAATTTGTTCTTGTTAGGTATAAAAATCATCAACTTTTTAATGATAAAAGAAATGTAAAATTTCTAACATAAAGTTTGCACCTGTTCCATAGGAGCCACAGGCCTTTTATATGCACTATCTCATTTTAATTTCATGGCCAATATTATTTCCCATGAATGTTACAACTGCAAAGCTATAAGGGTGTGGAAGGGAATTCAAACAAATGATATCATTTTTCAGGTGTGTGTTTTCAAAGTTCCTTTTTTTTTTCTTGAAACATCCTCATAATTAATATTCTTTACTGTATCAAAGAATTTCAGGCTAGTTGTTAGGATCAAGTAAGCATAACTGTGAAACATTTCTTACTGCTAGCTTTGCCAATGCCAGTAAATCCTTTATATGCAATGTTTTGATTGTTGTTTTTTCTTGCTGTGTATAATTTGCAAAAGATAATACTGAGATTTTAGGCAGTACTATGATGTTTTAACTAGCTATCTGTCTTATTTTCTAATGTGAACCAAATAGGAACTCTGCTTCTACACTTGTCCTTTAATTAAGCCAGCTGTAAACTAATCACTGGATTCTTTAAGGCATCTTGTCTACACATGCAAAACTAACTGAGCACAGCATGGGTGATCTTTTTATTTTGACTGTCTTAAAAATCAATGAGTGCTGCCACAAGGACAACTTGACAGCAATGATTTGTATCCTCTGTGAAGACAGCTGTGATGAGGTAAAAACTTTATTTCTCTCCATTTACAAAGACAGTACAAGGGTGTTGTGGAAAAATAAATATACCTTTTTGCAAGCCTAAATTATATACTGAGTGAGTTAGCAGAATGTTAAAAACACACTAGTTCAGTTCAGTTAAGTTCTGTTGCTCAGTCATGACCGACTATTTGCCCTCCCATGGACTGCAGCATGCAAGGCCTCTCTGTCCATCACCAACTCCCTGAGTTTACCCAGACTCGTGTACAATGAGCCGGTGATGCCATCCAACCATCTCATCCTGTCATCTCCTGCTTCGCCCACCTTCAATCTTTGCCAGGATCAGCATCTTTTCAAATGAGTCAGTTCTTCACATCAAGTAGTCAAAGTATTGGAGTTTCAGCTTCAATATCAGTCCTTCCAATGAGTACTCAGGACTGATCTCCTTTTGGATGGACTGGTTGGATCTTCTTGCAGTCCAAGGGACTCTCAAGAGTCTTCTTCAACACCACAGTTCAAAAGCATCAATTCTTCGGCACTCAACTTTCTTTACAGTCCAACTCTCATATCCATACATGACTACTGGAAAACCATAGGCTTGACTAGGTGGAATTGTTGGCAAAGTAATGTCTCTGCTTTTTAATATGCTGTCCAGGTTGGTCATAACTTTCCCACAAAGGAGTGAATGTCTTTTAATTTCATGGCTGCAATTACCATCTGCAGTGATTTTGGAGCCCAGAAAAATAAAGTCACCCACTGTTTCCGCCTCTATTTGCCATGAAGTGATGGGACTGGATGCCATGATCTTACTTTTTTTGAATGTTGAGCTTTAAGCCAAAATTTTCACTCTCCCCTTTCACTTTCATCAAGAGGCTCTTTAGTTCTTCTACACTTTCTGACATAAAGGTGGTGCCATCTACATATCTGAGGTTATTGCTATTTCTCCCGGCAATCTTGGGTCCAGCTTGTACTTCATCCAGCCTAGTGTTTCTCATGATGTACTCTGCATATAAGTTAAACAAGCAGGGTAACAATATACAGCCTTGATATACTCTTTTCCCTATTTGGAACCAGTCCATGTCCAGTTCTAACTGTTGCTCCTTGACCTGCATACAGATTTCTCAGGAGGCAGGTCAGGTGGTCTGGTATTCCCATCTCTTTCAGAATTTTTCACATTTATTGTGATCCACACAGTTAAAGGCTTTCATGAAGTCAATAAAGCAGAAGTAGATGTTTTTCTGGTACTCTCTTGCTTTTTTGATGATCCAACAGATGTTGGCAATTCGATCTCTCATTCCTCTGTCTTTTCTAAAACCCAGCTTGAACATCTGGAAGTTCATGTTTCATGTATTGTTGAAGCCTGGCTTGAAGAATTTTGAGCATTACTTTACTAGCATGTGAGATAAGTGCAATTGTGCAGTAGTTTGAGCATTCTTTGGCATTGCCTTTCTTTGGGATTGGAATGAAAACTGACCTTTTCCAGTTCTGTGGCCACTGCTGAGTATTTCAAATTTGCTGGCACATTGAATGAAGCACTTTCACAGCATCATCTTTCAGGATTTGAAATACTTCAACTGGAATTCCATCCCCTCCAGTAGCTTTGTTCATAGTGATGCCTCCTAATGCCCACTTGACTTCATATTCCAGGTTGTCTGGCTCTAAGTGAGTGATCACACCATCGTGATTAACTGAGTCATGAAGATCTTTTTTGTACAGTTCTTCTGTATATTGTTGCAACCTCTTCTTAATATCTTCTGCTTCTGCTGAGTCTATACCATTGATGTTTTTTATTAAGCCCAGCTTTGCATGAAATGTTCCATTTGTATCTCTAATTTTCTTCAAGAGCTCACTAGTCTTTTCCATTCTATTGGTTTCTTCTATTTCTTTGCACTGATCACTGAGGAAGGCTTTCTTATCTCTGCATTCAAATAGTTGTATCTTTCATTTCATCCTTTGCTTTTTGCTTCCCTTCTTTTCACAGCTATGTGTAAGGCCTCCTCAGACAGCCAAAGACATTTTGCTTTTTTGCATTTTTTTTTCTTGGGGATGGTCTTGCTCCCTATCTCCCATACAATGTCTTGAATCTCCATCCATAGTTCATCAGGCACTCTGTCTATCAGATCTAGTCCCTTAAATCTATTTCTCACTTCCAAAATAAGGGATTTGGTTTATCCCTTATAAACCAAAGGGATAATCATAAGGGATTATCATAAGGGATAATCATAAGGGATTTGGTTTAGGTCATACCTGAATTGTCTAGTGGTTTTCCCTACTTTCTTCAATTTAAATCTGAATTTGGCAATAAGGAGTTCATGATCTGAGCCACAGTCAGGTCCCAGCCTTGCTTTTGCTGACTGTATAGAACTTCTCTATCTTTGGCATTTTAACCAATCTTCAGTGTACTAGGTAGAGAAAGAGCATGACGGTTGGGCGGGAAATTTTTCTCCTTTTCACGAGTTTGTCCATGGAATAAAAAGTACTTGGGACATGAGGTCATACAATAAATATTTTTTGAATGAATGAAGGATTTCCTTAGCAAACAGATCTAGGATTCAAATTATTATACTTCCGTCTTTAATACACCTGTGACATGGGAAAAACTTAGCCTAGTAATCATCAATTTACTCATCTATAACAACATCTGTCTCATAGTGAATAATTGAAAATTAACAGTCTAATACAGTGGTATAGTTAGGGGTGTGCTTAATGTGCTCAGTCATGTACGACTGTCATTACCCCATGGACTGCAGCTCCTCTGTCCGTGGGATTTGCCAGGTAAGAATACTGGAGTTGTTGCTATTTCCTATTCCAGGGGATCTTCCCAACCCAGGGATGGAACCTGCTGAGCCACATAGGGAGCCCCAGAGATAGGGATAGAGATATAATATAGAGATATACATTTGAATATAGGCAGCATGGTATAAGCATATAATTCCTTTTATAATTATATTATACTTCTGTGATCCTTTAGATTGAATAAGATAATCAAACTTCTACCCATAAATATAAAAACTGAGCAGTTTTTCAATTTTTCAAGACAAATTATGCTTGTACCCTAATACTATTTAATTTTTCATGGAACATAGAATTCTGTGAATCACGTCATGTTTAGTTTTTCAGTCAAAAGTCGAATGTGTAATTTGATTTTCAGATTTAATTTTCTCCAGATGATAAATCTTTACCTAAGTGACTAGGGAAGGTTTGAGGGATATAAAAATTCAGTGTGGGGGAAAATATTAACGATTACTCATGAGAATTTTCCTTAATGAATTAGGTGATGCTGATCTTCCAAAATAGAAGAATTCCTGAGCTTTTTATGGTTCTTTTTGGTGAAATCTCATTTTCTTCTTTCATAGAATACATATATACATATAATTTTATTGGTTTTTAATACTTATAATCCTTTAATGAACTTATAGCTCAAATTAGTAAGCTTTGAATGAAATATAGAGTCTAACATTTATATTGCTAAGTTTTGTGGTAATGGTTATTCTTTAGGAATACCTTTACTTTCTAAGTCATACAACCCTTACCACTCTAAAATCTCTGCTTATCTAGTTCACTTTTTTATATTTTACATAGATTATTGCAAACTTTCTTATGTATACCTATAATCTACATTTTTGCAAGGTTATAACTTATAACCTTGCAAATTGT
>SJYQ01011852.1:340813-358363 GCA_006410935.1 Redunca redunca
ATCATAATAAAAATCCATAATCAAGAATATATAGTTCACAAAATTTTCTTTTGTAATTATTGATTTAAGTATGTTTGTGTTTGTTGAAAGGAAAATTATGACCAATCTAGACAGCATATTAAAAAGCAGAGACATTACTTTGTTAACAAAGGTCCATCTAGTCAAGGCTATTGTTTTTCCATTAGTCATGGATGGATGTGTGAGTTGGCCTTTAAAGAAAGCTAAGCACCAAAGAATTGACGTTTTTGGACTGTGATTTTGGAGAAGACTCTTGAGAGTCCCTTGGACTTCAGGAGTTCCAACCAGTCCATCCTAAAGGAGATCAGTCCTGGGTGTTCATTGGAAGGATTGATGCTGAAGCTGAAACTCCAATACTTTGGCCACCTGATGTGACGAGCTGACTCATTTGAAAAGACCATGATGCTGGTAAAGATTGAAAGAGAGAGAAGGGGACGACAGAGGATGAGATGGTTGGATGGCATCACTGACTCAATGGACATGGGTTTGGGTAGATTCTGGGAGTTGGTGATGGACAGGGAGGCCTAGCATGCTGAGGTTCATAGGGTCACAAAGAATCAGACATGAGTGAGCAGCTAAACTGAAACTGGACTGTGTTTGTTATCTCTCTCTCTTTTTCTCTATTTTATACTCCCTTGCTCAGCAGGAACTGAATAATGGATGAATAATACATATCAACTACACTGAGTTTCTGTCTTGAGCCTCCCAATCTAATGTGATCTTTCCCTATTTTGAACTGCCACAGTGCTGTATGTTCAGTCTCCCTTGGCCCTATCATATTAATCTATTTTAAACAAATTTATGTACTTCCTTTTAGGTATTAATAGGCAATAGCACCCCACTCCAGTACTCTTGCCTGGAAAATCCCATGGATGGAGGAGCCTGGTAGGCTGCAGTCCATGGGGTCGCAAAGAGTTGGACACGACTGAACGACTTCCCTTTCACTTTTCACTTTCATGCATTGGAGAAGGAAATGGCAACCCACTCCAGTGTTCTTGCCTGGAGAATCCCAGGGACGGGGGAGCCTGGTGGGCTGCCGGTGTCACACAGAATCAGACACAACTGAAGTGACTTAGCAGCAGCAGCAGCAGTACAAATTGTATGTCAGGGACTATAATTTATTCCTTTTTCCTTAGCTTAGAATCTCACACATGGTAGGTATCAATGAGAATTTTTAAAATTAAATTGCTATAAAGTACTGATGAAGAGTAAGAATAGAATTATTTAGAACCAATGTACAGCAATGAAAAAGGCTTATACTCTCAACTGTAAAGATAATACCATATGATCAATAAAACTAAGATCTCCTTATTTTAAAGTTTGAATATGAATTAAGATTTAAAATAGTCCAGTTTAATTCCCTTAACAAAGTTTTACTGGCAAAAAAAAGAATATTTGTAAGTTAAAAAACAATTTGATTTCTAGTGAAAACTCTGGATGATTCTAGTAAGGACGTACTTTATGTGGAAAAGGATAGTGCCTGTCTAGTGACTCAGGGTAAAGAATCCACTTGCCAGTACAGGAGATACAGGAAACTCTGGTTTAATCCCTAGGTTGGGAAAATCTCCTGGAGGAGAAAATGGCAACCCACTCCAGTATTCTTGCCTGGGAAATCCTATAGACAGAGGGGCCTCCTGGGCTACAGTCCATGGAGATGCAAACGAGTCAGACATGACTTAGTGATTAAACACAACAACAAGCTATAGATATTCATTTTAATAATATAAAACTTTATTATTTTTAAAGGACCAAGAAAGGATGTAGTTTAAAATCAAGTAGATTGGAAATGTTTAAGATCTTATTTTTGCTGTAAGAAATTTGAGAACTTAACACCCTACTCTTTCAAAATAGCTCATGAATAATTCTCTTTTTTTTTTTTTTGTGGAAGAAGACTGCTGCTGCTACTGCTGCTAAGTCACTTCAGTTGTGTCCAACTCTGTGCGACCCCAGTGGAAGAATACTAGTGATTATTAAAAAATTGTACTTTTTAAAAACAACATCCTGCCTGCCCACCTCCTCCACTTATATAAAGGTTATTTAGAGATTCTTCTTCTCATTTGTGACAGAATATAGATATTTTATACATCATAAGTTGATCTAACTTGGTATTTGAAACTAGAAACAAATACCCAGGTGGAACTTAATGGAATGTCAGCATGAGTAGCTTGGCAAAGGGTCTCACCCAGAGAAGTATATATAAACTGGTCAAAATTAGCAAAGACAATTAGTCATTGTCTCTGGAGAATGACTTACAGCACACTGAAAAGCATTTATTCAACTAGGCCTCTGGAAATTTAGTAATAAGAGTTCAAGGCATTAGCATTCAGGTTGGTGGCTGCTGCCACTCTCATCGAGTTTCATGGTGTAGAATTATTACCCCAGTGTGCTGAGAAACCAGTGGTAGAGCCTATCTTTTCCAGCTCCACCCTGCAAAAGTTCTGTATTAGGTAGATGATAGCAGGCTGGCAATGGTCCCATTTCCCCACCTCCATTTGCCATTCTCTAGGGAAAGTCTGGCCGGAGAAGGCAATGGCACCCCACTCCAGCACTCTTGCCTGGAAAATCCCATGGATGAAGGAGCCTGGTGGGCCACAGTCCATGGGGTCGCTAAAAGTAGGACATGACCGAGCAACTTCATTTTGACTTTTCACTTTCATGCATTGGAGAAGGAAATGGCAACCCACTCCAGTATTCTTTCCTGGAGAATCCCAGGGACAGGGGAGCCTCATGGGCTGCCGTCTATGGGGTTGCACAGAGGTGGACACAACTGAAGCAACTTAGCAGCAGCAGCAGCAGCAGGGAAAGTCTGGCCAGGCAACTGGTAAAGAGTATACTCTCCCAGATCCCCATAGCTCCATGTTGGGACATATTTTCCTGGTGGACGATGTATAGTTGGCTGGTAGTACCAGTCTTTCCTCATCTACACAGGTCCTACACCCTAGATTGGCTTTTGCTGGAACACACTGGGAAAGGTAAATTCTACCTTCAACACTTATTTCATAGGCCAGCTGTTCTGTCCTGTTAGGGAAAAGGTAAGGAGCATGTTAGGAAAGCAAGCCTCAAAGACTGGTAATAAATACCATGCTCTATCTGAGAGGAGGGACTGTTATTTGAAGCAAATCATGCTCCAAGCTGTGGTGATGAAACCAACAGAGCAGTCAATTAGCAATCAGTTGGTGGGAGCAATAGCTTGATACTAATAGAGGCAGACCAGCAAGAAGTTTAGATGTGAAATTGGGCAATAGACCATCAAAGACGACACTGCTAAAATCATAGCCATCTAGAAAACCATGTCTGTGCCCTAGACACACACTCTTTCAAGACTAGCCAGAGAGAGAACTTACCAGCTAATAGCCCTTGGTGACTAAAGATTCCAGTTCCTTGGATTCTTAGTAAGAAACATATGACTCAAAAATTCCACTTTTAGGTACATATGGAATAGATGTGCAAATATATGTTCATGCAACAACTTATACATTAATGTTCATAGCAGCAGTAGTGATAATAAACCAAAACTGCAAATAAACCAAATGCCTGTTACCTGATAAATAAATCATTATATATTTATCCAACTGAATTATATTATGCAAATAAAAGTAATGAAGTGCTGATACATGCTATAAGAATCATTCCACACCTATTAACAGTCATTCTCCATTCAACTCTTCCCTGGACATGATAATCATTAATCCACTTTCTACCTCCATAGACTTTTCTGTTCTGGACATTTCATATTTGTTAATATGTGGTCTTTTGTGATTGGCTTATTGAATATTTTCAAGATTCATCCATGTTGTAGCAAATATCAGCACTTCACTATTTTTATTTGCATAATACATATGTATATACCTATGTCTGATTCATGTTGATGTTAGGCAGAAACCAATACAATACTGTAAAGCAATTATCCTTCAATTAAAAATAAACAAATATAAAATTTAAAAAATAGGTGTGGAATTTCTTCTCAGGGTGATAAAAATTTTCTTAAATTAATGGTTATAGCTGCACAGCCTTGTGAATATACTAAAAGTCACTGAGTTGCACACTTTAAAAGAATAAGTTATATGGATTTTAACTTAAATGTGAAGGAAGCTGTTAGCAAAAACAATATTATAAAGCCTCATAATATTAAGTGAAAAAAGCAAGTCACAAAAGAATATATACTATATAACCCCATTTACATGTATTCCAGTATAAGCAAATCTATAGACAGAGAGTAAATTAGATGTTGCCTAAAACTACTGATTGCTATGAGTTTTCTTTTTAAACTGATAAAAAATGATCTAAAATTGGATATGATGATGGTTGCACAACTCTGTAAATATACTGTCACTGAATATTATACATTAGGTTAGCACATATTATTATATGTATATTTTCTCTTAAAAATTTGTTATATAAAATAAAAGAAAGCACTATCTAAAGCACTGTTTCTGAATGATATAGAAACTGTAAAATTAGACAAATTTCTGAAATATTGAAAGTAATTTTCATTTTCTTGCTAAATTAAAAAAAAATTTGTATATCTCTAAATTTTCAAGAATACAGTAGTGTTATCTTAGATAAATCAGAAGAGTCAAACCCTAATTTTGTGTTATTTTAATGGAAAAAATCATGTATGCAAAAATTAAAATATCTATATGCTTCTGATTGACATGGTAATGGGAGAATAAATGATCCAAGTGGATCATTGTGATTCAGAAACTGATAAAAGTTGTCCCCTTACATTTTCATAAGGTTGACTAGAAGGTCCCTTGCAAGTGTTTTTAAAGTTTATTGTAAGTACAAATTAGCTGACAAAAGTCCATCCCTCTAGGTATATAGCTCTGAAATAGAAAATTGTCAGTAGACATGTTTAATTTTTTTCCTAGAAAGAATGATTAAGAAGAGGTTTATCAAAATGCTCTATTGCTTACTTCTTTCCTTAATTTCACTATTTTTGGAGAAAAATCACATGATGTCCTTCTAGAAATTAATTACGACTATGGTTATTTTATCAAAATTAGACTGAAAATATTTCATGGCTTCAGTACAAATCATAAGAAAATCTTCTGTCAAGTTTTGGAATGCTTTCATTATTTTTCTTCCTCACAGTTAAAAACTGAATCTGATTACTTTTGCTAAAGGCTTACAAGACTTAAACTTTTATTTTTTTTTCCTTTAACAAAAATAAGGGAGAAAGTTCTAGAGGGATCTGGTATTGCTGTTGCCTCTAATAGTCATCATTGGCTCTTGAGGCACGTATAAACCCAAGGCTGTAATAAAGTACAGGGAATATTTGAAGAATTGGGACCTTAGAGGCATATATATTTTCTACCATCTCTAAAGTATGTAATTGCTTCTTGAAAGCTACAAGAATATTTGGACACCTAGTTTCTTCCAAAAATATCTTTTTTTCCTCTTCATGTGAATTACTTTACTGAAATATGTTGTCCTCTTGCTGACACTCTCCACTTCGTTTTGTAGCAATTTGTGAACACACTTTACATTTTCTTGCCTACTATATGTATAGAATGCATGTGTATGTGTGTGTGTGTGTGTATGGGTGTAATACACAACTTAGAGTATTTGGTCCATATGTCAACATTTAATGATAAAATTACAAGGAAAATAAAATATTCACAGTCAATATTTAATGAAATACTGTAACAAAGACTAAATGTCTTATTATGTACTTTAAGCTATTAATAGGGTTAAAATAATATTAGTTTTTCAATTAAATTTATGAGAACTCTAATAAATAAAATATTTCTAAAAAATCCAAATAAATATGTGATTTACAATTTTATTGGGCTATAAAGAATTCTGAGAGGAAAAATACTCTCTAAGATCATATTAAAGATTAGATCAAATACTCTAAGATCATACTTTTTGGCATAATGTATCAGGTAATGAATTTACTTATTCTTTGCTTGTTTATATAATACACATCATGTTGAAATATGTACACTTGTGAAAGCTTTCATGATTATACATAGAGATAATTGTTTATAGTTCCTATAGNGAGAGAGAGAGAGAGAGAGAGATGATACCAAGAATATTAGCATGCTTCTCTTCCAGGCTGACATACAACTTTGTGAATTATCCATCTCTTGAAATTTATTTTGTAAAAATATTTTTCAACGGTATGCTTATGATTTGTATGCATTTCTATGTATGTACTGATCCTTCAGTTTTACAAATTTACTTTAAAAAATGCAAAGGGTGGAATTTGAGACTGAAAAAATAGAATAGTGTGTTTATCAGATCTGGGCATGGATACATGAAAGGGTATTTTTGCTTCCTTTTGAGGAGCAAGCAGGATGGCTGTGTGAGTACTGCATCCCAAATCTGCCCCCAAAGCACCTAAATGAATCACTTTTAGAAAAGTGATTTCAATTTAAACTTTTGAAGAAACATTTCCATTTTCCTCTTCCTGACTAACTTTTCTCTGCAGTTCCAGGTTCCATTTGGTTTTCTTCTCCTTCAGTCCTTTTCTACCACAGTTACATCAATTGGTTATGAGGGGCTCTGAGCATTTAAGAAAATTCAATGCAAGTTTTGGTGAACTCCAGTGATAGTGAAAGGAAAAGAGATAGATGGCTGACTTTAAAATATCTATGCAATATCAAGTTATCAGAAATCAATATTGTGGGGTAGTTAATAATAAAGTATATTTATAGCTTGTGAAGTACTGTTTAAATGTCGTTTTCAATTAATAGGTGCTCCCCTGGTGGCTCAGATGGTAACTTTTACAAGGTTAGTCACTAATGGAATCAGTATTTGTCCAATATCTATCTGAATCTTTATTTTTCAGTCAGCTCTTAAATTTTCTTTGTGATTTATTTAAATGTACAACATTAAACAACATACTATAATGCAAACAGAGTCAGTGCTAATAATTTCACCTAATGGACAACCATAAAACAAAGGTAACATGGGAATACAACTCTAATTGTAATCTTATCTTGGAGATTAGAGAATGTATGAGGGGCTTGTATGTATTGAAGGTCAAGGGGAAAAGGCCAAACCAAGTACATGCTCAAATAAGTAAAACTGGATTATATGCTTTTAGGGAGACTTTCTCCCAAAGTCTGATCCTTTGACCACTAGTAATGAAGGCCTCATGCCAAGCCCTCTACCTGTACCACTGAATTAGGATTCCCTTCTTAATTTACCTAACATCTTATGGAAAAGCCTGAAAGAACTTTTCAACCAATCCAATATCTTCTTCCTCTACTTGTATGAGCAATCCATCACAGGTGTTATTTTAAATTATTGTGAGGCTTATTTAACACCACTTACCAGTGAATTTATTTGGATGCTTAATATGGAGAACTTCTCTTTAAAAATTTAAGGCCTTGAATAATGTGGTTTGAGTATAAGAAGGGGATATTTGGCTCATGGGCTCTTTTTTTAAAACACTGTAAATGATACCATTAGATAACTACCTATTCTTTATATACACCTCTGATTAGGAGGGGGAAGTGTATGTCAATTTATATTTGCTTGTTTTATTAAAGTCCCCATTTTTTCTTTTGTTGCATTTGTTTTCCTTTTCCCAAAGTTATTATTTTGTTTTTGTGATTCTGCTTCTTGTGTGTTTGTTTGATGCTTATTGTTGTATTTTTAAGATTTACTTTTCAGTATTTTAATTTAGAAGTTTATGTAACATACTTGGTATGGACCTAACAGAAGCAGAAAATATTATTAAGAAGAGGTGGCAAGAATACACAGAAGAACTATGCAAAAAAATCTTCACAGCCTAGATAATCACGATGGTATTGTCAGGGGAGTGTGTAATTTCCTTGGTTTTGTCTTGTCACAACAAAAATTTGAAGTGACAGATCATTGTTAGAGCTCCATATTACAGCTTAATTTATTTAGAAAATAAAGGAAAATACATCCTTAAGGTGTGAAGGTATGCCAACCCAAAAGACACGAAGAGAAAGAGAGAGACAGACAGAGACAGAGAGAGAGGCCCCTGGCCCCTTGGCTCCTCTTTTATATGTTTTTTCTCCTGCCCCTGGGCCTGCCCTATGTAAATAGGGCTAGCCAGGAATGCTGTTTGTTATACCTGAAGTCCTCACACTGGTCCTCGAACCTTCCTTTGTTCTATTTCTGTGGGCTTTTCCCTTCCTTGTCTTTTAGCCACAGCATTCTAGACTTCTTTTTCCTATTCTAACTACCTAACATTCCCCCCTCAAGAGATGGGAGGCCCAATTCTTTGGGAATAGGGGCGTCGAGGTCTTTCTGGCTACTTCCTGCTGAACTGGGATGGCGAGGGGCATTAGGCCTCTCCCTCTTGCTAGTCTCAGGCCTCACAGCCCTTGTAGCGGTGTCCATCTAAGAGTGAGTGATATTTTCTGTGGTTGGCTGTAGTTTTATATAGTCTTGTTGAACTGACACTGCATGTTGTAGCTTGTTGACCTGGGCAGAGACAGAATGGGTTAGATAATTGATAATACATGGAACAATCATAAGAAGCATCAATATGTTATAACAAGGAATAGTAGGGAGATTAGTCAACTCCAAATTTCCATCACCAGGATGGCTCAATTCCCTCCTTTTGGAACCACCCCATATGATCTTCTTGAAAGCCCTCACTCCTAGCTTTAAGAATCTCACCTTCAGTATACAAAGGAGTTTCTGGCAAATAGTCTGTGAAACTAAAGTGGCAACCCCTATTAGGTCACTTTTCCGTACTGCTGCTCTGTTAGCTGCCTGATCGGCTGCTTGGTTCCCTCGTGCCACTTCCATGCTTCCTTTTTGGTGTCCTTTACAGTGGGAGATTGAAACCTCAGCAGGCAGATGGACTACCTACAAGAGTCTAGGGATTTTATCATCACATTTGATTGGGGACCCTCCAGTGGTCAGGTGGCCTCTTTCCTTCCAAATGGCAGCATGTGCATATAGCACCAGAAAGGAGTACTTGGAGTCAGTGTAAATGGCTACTCTTTATCCTTTTCTGAGCTCTAAAGCTTGAGTCAGGGCTATGAGCTCAGCTAATTGGGCTTGGCTCAGAGGTTAAAGCATCTGCTTGCAACGCGGGAGACCTGGGTTCTATCCCTGGGTCGGGAAGATCCCCTGAAGAAGGAAATGGCAACCACCTCCAGTATTCTTACCTATAGAATCCCATGGATGGAGGAGCCTGGTGGGTTTTCTACAGTTCACGGGGTCACAAAGAGTCAGACATGACTGAGTGACTTCACTCACTCACTCACTCACCTACTGAGGTTTAGCCTCTATGGTCTCAAAATTGAAGACTATTGCATATCTGGCTCTTCTTTTTCCATCCAAGACAAAACTGCTTCCGTCAGTGTACATGATTTCCTCAGGATTAGTCAGAAGATCTTCCTACAATACCTCTCAGGGTTTTGTCCAGTGGTCCAAGGTTTCTAGGCAAGAGTGAAAGGGGAGAGAGCCCTCAGGGGTGGGCAGGAGGGTGGCTAAGTTAAGAACCTCACAAGGGGATATAGCCAGGCCTGAATTTTCCATCAGCACTACTTGATATCTGAGGATTCTTTGATCAGACATCCATAAGTGCCCTCTCCCATTCAGGAATTGTTTCATTTGGTGGCTGATAAAAATAGTTAGTTTGTATCCAAAAGCATTTTAAATCATCTTCTATCAGAATTGCAATAGCTGCAAGATTTCAAAGGCAGGGAGAAATCTCTTCCCAATAAGGGAGTAGGATATTCAGGGGCCACCAGAAACTGGTGGGAAAATATTTGTCCATCCCAGTAACAAAGTGCTCAGGTGAATATTTTTGTAATTGTTTTTCCTGTAGCACCCAAAATGGTACGAGTTTGGGAGGAAAAGGCTCTGGATCAGGAGGTCAGGACAGAGTAAGTAGCACTGTGTCAATCAAGAAATTCTGGGACCTACCTGCCAGGTCCAGTTGTACCCTTGGCTCCAGGCCTGTGATGGTTATCTGTGACAGGCAGGCTGGCTGGAGTGGGCCTCTTCAGTCCTGTTGAAACATCGTGAGGGAAAACTTGGCTCTTGACCTTCAGGCTCTTGGGTCCCGAGGGCATAGTGCTGCCCAATGTCCCAATTAATGGTATTTGTAGCAAGCCATTTTAGGAGACTTGTCTTGGTTTGGACACTCCTTAGCCCTATTCCCTGCCTGTTTATAGATTATACATTGGCCTCATGCCTTGTCCTTCAAAGACTTGGGGTTTGCCATAGAGCCTCCCTGGAGGGCAGCCAGCATTGGGCATGCCCTGTCTCTTTCCTTTTCTCCCTCTTCTGGCCCTTGGCCTCCCTCTCCTCTTCTCTGTTATAAAAGGTATTGGTGGCTGTCTGGACAATCTCATCTAAAGAGGCAGCAGAGTCCTGCTGCTGTAGCTGTTGTAACTTTATCCTTAATTCTGATGCACATTGGGACAGGAATTTGTCCTTTAAAATCACCTGTCCCTCATAACAGTTTAAGTCCATATTGGTAAATTCTTGGAAGTTCTCTTTTAGCCTTTCCAGAAAGGCAATGGGGTTCTTGTTGGGCTCCTGAGTTATTGCTGAGACTGGGCACAGTCCCACAAGTAATAGGCTTTCTATTTCCATGGGTGGACTTCCTTAGGGGTGAGTCTTTCTGAAGCTTATCCTACCCAGGACTGTTGCAACCTGAGAGACGGGCATCCCCAGGTCAGGGTGCAGATCCCCAGGTAGGCTGAGGCATGATAGCCTCCTGGAGACCGAGTCCCTGGGCAGGTCGAGGCAGGTCAGCCTCCTGAAAATTGTGTCCCTGAGCACATCAAGGTGTGATCATCTCCTGGGACCCCTGGGCTGGCAAATCCCTGAGCAGACTGAGGCATGACAACCTTTGAAGGATCAGATCCCTAGGCAGGTCAGGGCAGGTCGGCCTCCTGGGACCTCTGGGCTGGAGTTGTGTGTCCCCAAGGTCTCCAGCATGACCAATACTGGGTAGGATTAAGGGCTTGTAATCTTAACTCATTGCTGGTTTGTTCACCACAGATAGGAATAGGTATCATGATGTAAAGTGATCCAAGCCTGTGCCCTGAGACAGGGAATCTGGTGAAGCAGCATAAGCCTTATCTTCTTATTGTTCTAAAGGAGAGTAAATCACTGATTTCTTTCCCTAGTCCTCTATAAGAGCAGTTTAGGCTGTTTCCAATGGTAAACATTTCATTGTCATGGACCCACTTTAGGTGATAACAGAAGTAATGACAAGGGAGGTTATTTGGTCCTGTTAGGCAGTAGAGTATGTTAATAATAGGGGGAATAGAGCAATGTTGCCTACAAGGGGGCAGGGTCCTGGTTATAGAAGTTAGTAATTGGCTTAAAAACAAATTGATAAGAGGCAACAGCCCAGATGTTCCATAAAAGTGGAGTGCAGATTTAATCCTGGGGTATGTTTGTAACTTTAGGAGAAGGGTGGAAAGGGTTTGGGCCCAAATGGCCTGCAGGGGTGAACTCCCAAAGTGGCAAACATTATTCCTGGAAGCTCAATTGGCTTTAAAGGGATGCCAAAAGATGGACTTCTAGTAGGCATTGTGTGCCTGTCTCTCACCCTAGCGGGTTCACTGAAATGCTGAGGCTGCATATGTTGTAGGAAACATGGAAGATGAAGGCCTGAATATCTAGAGGGGTTGAATACTATACAGTATTTCACTCCCAAGGGCCAGCTATTTTCTGGTTATTCATCCAGAAGATTCTAGAGGCAACACTGTGGGCCCGCCTGGGACTCAGGAAAACAGCATGAAAGAGGAGGGAAGAAGGAAGGGCACAGCTTTTGACAGAATGACATAGCACAAGGGCATGACATAAACTGGTTAAAATTAAATGGGTCCAAGGTGACAAGTCAAATTCAACTAAACCATGATCCCCAATCTGCAAACTAAATAATACACCCAGGTGGCAGGACAGTTCCAAGGCACTGTCAAAAGATGGAGGACTGGGTGGTTCGCCAATGGTTGGGGTGATCCTCCCACTCATTAGCATATGAATTCACCCAGCTCACAAAAACTAGCCACACCACATTCCATGGGAAAGCACTTGTCCTCTGTTATGGCCCACATCCTGCAGAGTGTGCTTCTCTCTGAATCTGAACAAATCCTCCTCTGACCTATCTCTGTGTCTCTAACTGAATTTCTCCAATGAGACTTCAGAGCCTGAGCTTCATTGTGTTCTGAAGCCAGGCATCATGGGTTTTGGATGGGCTCAAGTCCCAAGTGAGAGGAGCTGGAGGACGGGAGAAAAAAGCAGTGGGAAAAATGTGCCAAGGAATCCCCTTTATAACCAGCTGAAAAATGTGCTAAATACCTGGTCTGTGCTCACAGTTTTCATTGGCCTGATCCTTGGCACAAAGATTAAGGACAGAAGAACCACCAACAGCTTAGGTAACAGCTCCTGGGGCTCAGCAGATAGTGGGAGCCTTTGGGGCATACTGAGGAGTAGCCTCTCCAGAGTCCTTCAATTGCACCCGCTGTGGCTCACTTTTTCATGGGAGGTTTAAGGAAACAAGAAAGGAGAGATTGTAAGGAATTAAGATTTTGTTTGGCATATATCCCTCCAGCCATAGAAGCGAGGACCTCCTACCATAATGAGAGGTCTTCTGAAATCTGAAACTGAGCTGCATGAGCTTTCTGCTGAGTTCATTTTTTGCTGTCCCAGTTTCCCAGCATGCTGGGCCTTTTGTCACTTCCCCTGTGCTGAGTTTTCTTCACCTTCTGCTTCCACCATGGGAGTTTTCACCTAGCTGGGCTCCTGCTGTGCTTGGCCTCCTCCTTGAGGGGGCTGCACTGAGTTTGTTTCAGACAGGTTAAATAGGAGTCACGGCACCATAGATGTCAGTGAAGTGAAGTTGCTCAGTCCTGGACGACTCTTTGCAACCCCATGAACTGTAGCCTACCAGGCTCCTCTGTCCATGGGATTTTCCAGGCAATAGTCCTGGAGTGGATTGCCATTTCCTTCTCCAAGGGGATCTTCCCAACCCAGGGATTGAACGCGGGTCTCCCTCATTGTAGACAGACGCTTTACCATCTGAGCCACCAGGGAAGTCCTGGGGAGTGTGTAATTTCCTCGGTTCTGTTGCATCACAATGAAAATTTGAAGCTGTGGACCAGTGTCACAGCCCCATGGTACAGCTCACCTTTATTTAGAAAATAAAGGAAAATACATCCTCAAGGCATGATGGCATGCCAATGTGAAAGACATGAATAGAAGAGAGACAAAGAGAGACAGAGACAGAGACAGAGAGAGTATGACCTCTGGCCCTTTGGCTCTTCTTTTTACATGTTTTTTTCTCCTGCCCCTGGGACTGCCCTATGTAAATTAGGCTAGCCAAGATTGCTGTTTGTTCTACCTGAGGTCCGCACTCCAGTCCTCGGACTTTCCTTTGTTTTATTTTCGAGGGCTTTTCCCTTCCCTGTCTTTTAGCCACTGCCATTCTGGACTCCTTTTTCCTATTCTAACTACCTAATAGTATGATCATTCACCTAGAGCCAGACATCTGGAATGTGAAGTCAAGTGGGCCTTAGGAAGCATCACTGCAAACAAAGCCAGTGGACGTGATGGAATTCCAGTTGAGCTATTTCAAAGCCTAAAGGGTGATGCTGTTACAGTGCTGCACTCACATGTCAGCAAATTTGGAAAACTCAGCAGTCACCACAAAACTGGAAAAGGTCAGTTTTCATTCCAATCCCAAAAAACACAATGCCAAAGAATGCTCAAGTTCAGCTCAGTTCAGTTCAGTTGCTCAGTCTTGTCCGACTCTTTGCAACCCCATGAATTGCAGCATGCCAGGCCTCCCTGTCCATCACCAACTCCCAGAGTTCACTCAGACTCACATCCATTGAATCAGTGATGCTATCCAGCCATCTCATCCTCTGTTGACTCCTTCTCCTCCTGCCCCCAATCCCAGCATCAGAGTATTTTCCAGTGAGTCAACTCTTTGCATGAGGTGGCCAAAGTACTGGAGTTTCAGCTTTAGCATCATTCCCTCCAAAGAAATTCCAGGGTTGATCTTCAGAATGGATTGGTTGGATCTTCTTGCAGTCCAATGGACTCTCCAGATTCTTCTCCAACACCACAGTTCAAAAGCATCAATTCTTCAGCACTCTGCCTTCTTCACAGTCCAACTCTCACATCCATACATGACCACATGAAAAACTATAGCCTTGACTAGACAGACCTTAGTCGGCAAAGTAATGTCTCTGCTTTTGAATATGCTATCTAGGTTGGTGATAACTTTTCTTCCAAGGAGTAAGCTTCTTTTAATTTCATGGCTGCAGTCACCATCTGCAGTGATTTTGGAGCCCCCCAAAATAAAGTCTGACACTGTTTTCCCATCTATTTCCCATGAAGTGATGGGACCGGATGCCATGATCTTTGTTTTCTGAATGTTGAGCTTTAAGCCAACTTTTTCACTCTCCTCTTTCACTTTCATCAAGAGGCTTTTTAGTTCCTCTTCACTTTCTGCCATAAGGGTGGTGTCATCTGCATATCTGAGGTTCTTGATATTTCTCCCGGCAATCTTGATTCCAGTTTGTGTTTCTTCCAGTCTAGCGTTTCTCATGAGGTATTCTGCATATAAGTTAAATAAGCAGGGTGACAATATACAGCCTTGACGTACTCCTTTTCCTATTTGGAACCAGTCTGTTGTTCCATATCCAGTTCTAACTGTTGATTCCTGACCTGCATACAGATTTCTCAAGAGGCAGGTCAGGTGGTCTGGTATTCCCATCTCTTTCAGAATTTTCCACAGTTTATTGTGATCCACACAAAGGCTTTGGAGTAGTCAATAAAGCAGAAATAGATGTTTTTCTGGAACTCTCTTGCTTTTTCCATGATCCAGCAGATGTTGGCAATTTGATCTCTGGTTCTTCTGCCTTTTCTAAAACCAGCTTGAACATCAGGAAGTTCATGGCTCACGTATTGCTGAAGCCTGGCTTGGTGAATTTTGAGCATGACTTTACTAGCATGTGAGATGAGTGCAATTGTGCGGTAGTTTGAGCATTCTTTGGCATTGGAATGAAAACTGACGTTTTCTAGTCCAGTGCCCTCTGCTGAGTTTTCCAAATTTGCTGGCATGTTGAGTACAGCACTTTCACAGCATCATCTTTCAAGAATGCTCAATCTATCACACAATTCCACTCATCTCACATGTTAATAAAGTAATGCTCAAAATTCTCCAATCAGGGTTCAACAATACATGAACCGTGAACTTCCAGATGTTCAAGCTTTGTTTAGAAAAGGCAGAAGAACCATAGATCAAATTGCCAACATCCACTGGATCATTGAAAAAGCAAGAGAGTTCCAGAAAAAATATCTATTTCTGCTTTATTGACTATGCCAAAGCCTTTAACTGTGTGGATCGTCACAAACTGTGGAAAATTCTTCAAGAGATGGGAATACCAGACCACCTTACCTGCCTCCTGAGAAATCTGTATGCAGATCAGGAAGCAACAATTAGAACTGGATATGGAATAACAGACTGGCTCCAAATAGGGAAGGGAATACATCAAGGCTGTATATTGTCATCCTGCTTATTTAACTTGTATGCAGACTACATCCGGAGAAGGCAATGTCAAGTCACTCCAGGACTTTTGCCTGGCAAATCCTATGGATGGAGGAACCTGGTAGCCTGCAGTCCATGGGGTCAATAGGAGTTGGACATGACTGAGGGACTTCCCTTTCACTTTTCACATTCATGCATTGGAGAAGGAAATGGCAACCCACTCCAGTGTTCTTCGCTGGAGAATCACAGGGATGGGAGAGCCTGATGGGCTGCCGTCTATGGGGTCACACAGAATTGAACACAATTGAAGCGACTTAGCAGCAGCAGAGTACATCATGAGAAACCCTGGGCTGGATGAAGCACAAGATTGCCTGGAGAAATACAAATAACCTCAGATATGCAGATGGCACCACCCTTACGACAGAAAATGAAGAACTAAAGAGCCTCTTGATGAAAGTGAAAGAGAAAGTGAAAAAGTTGGCTTAGAGCCCAACATTCAGAAAACTAAGATCATGGCTTCTGGTCCCATCACTTCATGGCAAATAGATGGGGAAACAATGGAAACAGTGAAAGACTTTATTTTTTTGTGCTCCAAAATCACTGCAGATAGTGACTGCAGCCATTAAATTAAAAAACGCCTACTCCTTGGAAGAAAAGTTATGACCAACCTAGACAGCATATTAAAAAGCCTAGAAATTACTTTGCCAACAAAGTGCATCTAGTCAAGGCTATGGTTTTTCCAGTAGTCATGTATGGCTGTGAGAGTTGGACTATAAAGAAAGCTGAGCACTGAAGAATCTATGGTTTGAACTGTGGTGTTGGCGAAGACTGTTGAAAATCCCTTGCTGAGACTGTTGGGAGTCTCAGTGAGACTGCAAGGAGATCCAACCAGTCCTTCCTAAGGATGTCAGTCTGAAATATTCATTGGAAGGACTGATGTTGAAGCTGATACTCTAATATTGTGGCTACCTGATATGAAGAACTGATTCATGTGTAAAGACCCTGATGCTGGGAAAGACTGAAGGCAAGAGGAGAAGGGGATGACAGAGTGTTGGATGGCATCACTGGCTCAATGAATAAGAGTTTGAATAAACTCCAGGAGTTGGTGATGGACAGAGAGGCCTGGTGTGCTGCAGTCCATGGGATCGCAAAGAGTGGGACATGATTGACCAATTGAACTGAACTGTCACATAGTTGTTATGCTTTTCAACTGAATTTTATAGATTTCCTTCTGACCCCTGAATTACATACAACACATATAGAGGAGGGTGAGCCCAGGTAGCTCAGCAGTAAAGAATCCACCTGCCAGTGCAGAAAATGCAGGTTCTAGCCCTGAGTCAGGAAAATTCCTTGGAGGAAAAAATGCCAACACATTGCAGGATTCTTGCCTGGAAAATTCTATGGACAGAGGGCTAGAGTCCATGGAGTTACAAGCAGTCAGACAGGACTCAGCAGGCACATACATATGCACATATTGAGGAATTTTACTCTCGTGTTTCTATCATTTCCAAAATTTGTTCAATATATAATCTAGCCATAAACATGAGTACATATTAAAAAAAAAAGATGTCTTGCTTTCTTTTTCTTGTTTTTTTTTTTTATTTTTTTTCTGTAAGAATAAAATAGTATGGTTCTTTTTTAACGTGAACATCTTCCATCTTCTTGGCACTAAATTGTTTAATGCCAAAAATAACGCATTAACTATTGTAGTCTTATGCATAGAATTTGCCTTTGCATCCAAAGCTCAAACCATGGAAGAGCAAAACTTAATACCTCTTTGATAATATATTTGAATGCTTACACAGAGCATTTTAGTTTTGATCCTAATTTAAATAGATGTCCATGATATCAAATATGGATTAGTCTTTGAAAAATTGCTCTCTGGTATAAGATGAATTCTACTCTAGAAAAAAATTAGTAAAATAGTACCCTTAATCTCCATTACTATAATTAGTAAATCCTTTTATTATAAGACTTTAAAATACAGTTAAAAATTAATTTGCAGTTATAAATGATAGCATATATAATTGTGAATCTTGTAGAAAAATCCATTTGATTTTATTGAATAATTTTTT
>SJYQ01011852.1:358394-380768 GCA_006410935.1 Redunca redunca
ACTAGTATCCCTTTTTTTATGCAGGCACTTAGTAGATAAAATTTACTTGTTCTGCTTGACAGAGCTGGAAACAGAATTTAAGCACTGTTTTAATTCTAAGAAATGGATAGAAATTTATATCAAATCCCTCTAGTATTTTTAATCTGTTACTTTTCCTCAAATGACATTCAAGCTGTCTAAAACTCTTGTGAAAGTTATCAGAGCAAGACCTATTGAGAATTATTCCCATTCACCTTTTAATTTCAATATAACTTGGACAGCTTGAGCTTTCTACATGTTTAGCATTTAGTCCCAAACTTTTTTCATGATCCAAACCCCTTGATGTAAAGAAAGCAGTAAGTTAAAATAAAAGTTTTCTCAATAAGTAAAAATTTCTTTATGAATCTTGATAAGACCTGAGGATTCTTGGGTCTTATTTTGATATTTGCTGGAAGTTACTTTGTGAAAAAAGGGAAGAGACATCTATTTTCATGCCTGGGTACTCTGTTCCAGTGTGGGTGTTTCTCTGCCTTAAATCACTGTTATTAAACAGATAACCATTCCAGTCACTGATTGCCTGAGTTGTCAATCAAAATTTACCTGAAATCCCCACTAATATCACAATGTGAAAGTGCTGTTTTTAATGAAATCTTATCTTTGAGATTTTTTGACTTGACGCCAAACACTGTCATACATGATGATCCTTCATGAACATGAATACTAACCTTACATTCTTTTGATTTAAAAAATATTCAGTATTATAAATGTTGTATTAAGTTCAGATTTCTAATTATGAACATGACAAACACCTGTCCCATTACCCTTATAACAAAAAGTATAATGAGACATAAATTTTGAGTGTAAGGTTATTACAGTGTGGAGATATGTTGTGGAAGGACAAGATGCTATGGTAGTCAATGGGACATCACCTCTCCCAAATGTAGGAGGTTAGTGAAGTTTGCCTGAAGAAAACTACATTAAATGGTAAGGTTTGAAGGATGATATGAGTCAGTTATATGGGTATCTGTGGGAGGGAAATGTTTCTGTGGAGGGGGAGTGTAGGAGGAGATTGTTAGTTTGTCATTTTTCCTGCAGAAAACACGGAGTATAAAAGCATGGAGTGCAGCCAGGAATGGCAACTCCCACAAGTATATTAAATGACTTATTAAGGAAATATTTGCTTCCTATCTTCCAGCGTTTAACCTCTACTAGCTTAGAGGCCTCGGCACACAAAGGGAGACACAGTGATGATTCCATGGAAATTTAAAATTAAAGATTACATCTGACCAATTTGAGACCCCTCCAGAACCAATAGAGCTTTACTTTGATGCTGGGAGGATTGATCCAGACTCTCAAGAGGCCCTTAGGCAATGGGGGCACAAATAAGTATGTCTGGGATCCTTCAAAGTGGTTTCAACTACCAAGTTTCTTGAGGAAAATTAATGTTACACTATCATGATTCAATAATATGACTTCCAAATGCATGAATTATTCAGGACTAGATCCCTGCTATACCTCATTTGAGGAATCTGAGATTTTACCAAAGGCAAAGGATGCATGAACTATGTGGTAAAAGAAAAAAAATCATTAATACTAACCACAACCTCATGGCGTGTTGCAGAAACAAGGCTTTTACTAGCTATTTATATATTTCCATCTGTCTTTTACCATCATTCTTTCTTCTATCTATCTATCTATCTATCTATCTCTGTCTATCTATCCAAGTTCTAGTTTCCTTCTCTCTCTTTTTGGTAAGAGGATTATTACTTTACAATACTGTAATTACTGTGATGGATTTTGCCATACATCAACATGAATCATCATTAGGTATGCATATGTCCCCTCCCTCCTGGAACCCCACCCTCCTCCCTCCCCATCCCATCCCTCTAGGTTGTCAAAGAGCACTGGCTTTGAGTTTCCTCCACCATATATCAAACACCCACTGGCTATCTATTTTATATATAGTAATGCATATGTTTCAAGACTTTATGCAATATGCAGTTTTAGTGATTAATATTTTTTTTAATTTTTTAAATTCATTTATTTTAATTGGAGGTTAATTACTTTACAATATTGTAGCAGTTTTTGCCATACATTATTTTTTAAATTTGATTCATAAAGTACAGGATATAAAGGGGAGATATTGACTTAACTATAAGAGAATAACATCATCTGGAAATGGGTTCAGTAACTTGGAATGTTGGGTCATCTCTTTTGGGATAGAGGGTTTTTCATTTTTATGGGACATCACTGCACTGTATTGAATGGTAACATGCTATAGTTCTTATCTGAAAGTTTAAATGTGGATACAAGTTATAGAAGAATGTGTAGTGGCCTGATAGGCAAGGTGGTGTATAACACTAAGCATTGATTCATTCTAGTGAAAAGCACATACTGCAAAATATGAAAAGCTCAAAACTGCGTTTCCTGAATTTACTTACATCTAGATGAATATGCTTTATTTTCATTAACTAGATGTAGTTGTGCAAGATATTGTATGCAAAAGCCTTGTACTTCTGCAACTTCTGTTGGTAGACTCAGTCGTATGAGTGTTTGCCTTTCTGGGGTGAACTTTTTGATTTTGGATATTTGCTAATATAACTACTTCATGACTGTGAAAGAAACTGGTCGTTCCCCTGGTAACCAAGTTCTATGGTGCTTTTGAAAGCATCAGTAAAAACTTAGTCTGCCATCTTCCTTCAACCTCCACATTAACTCTATAAACGATTTAATATCTGTAATAAATCCCTTGTGCTTTAACTGCTGCTGCTGCTGCTTAGTCGCTTCAGTTGTGTCCGACTCTGTGCGACCCCATAGATGGCAGCCCACCAGGCTCTCCCGTCCCTGGGATTCTCCAGGCAAGAACACTGGAGCGGGTTGCCATTTCCTTCTCCAATGCATGAGAGTGAAAAGTGAAAGTGAAGTCGCTCAGTCGTGTCCGACTCTGTGTGACCCCGTAGACGGAAGCCCACCAAGCTCCTCGGTCCATGGGATTTTCTAGGCAAGAGTACTGGAGTGGAGTGCCATTGCCTTCTCCAAGTAAATTTCATTTTTTGGAGCTGAACAGTGATCAGTTCAGTGGAAACATCAACTAATACAAAAAAATTTATATGCTTTATATATTTTTTTCTATTTTTTAAAAGGGGAAACTTTTGAGTGTGATGTGAACAAGAACTCATCGTCAATCCCACTGGGGGGATGCCAGAAGGAAGAGATGAGTGAGAGAAGTCTCTATTTTGGTATTTAGCCATTTGTATTCTTGGATAGTTAACAATCATTTCTACTGCCATTGTACTCAAATACTTCCAGATATGAAATTACTAATAAAGCAACTGATTAATAATAATATGACAAGTTATTCATGGGAAAACAAACAGTTGACCTCCTCTTCACTTCTTTCTTACTTATAACCACATTACAGATGAATCTGTTGTTTTCTAACAGTAAGGGGGAATCAGGAATTCTTAGTCCATAATTTCTCAGAGAAGGCAAACAGTTTGAGTGACTTCATTTCAATAAAAAGGATCATAGTATCTGAACTTTATCTAAAGTTCTAATGTATTTTACACAGAAAATCAAAAGAGATGAATGAATGAATCATGGACCGAAAGGAGACAGAACAGGGAGTGATATCAGCCATTTCTTTCATTATTTTAGTGGTAAATCAGCTTAATACCAGAAAAAGCAATGGCAACCCACTCCAGTACTCTTGCCTAGAGAATCCCATGGATGGAGGAGTCTGGTAGGCTGCAGTCCATGGGGTCACTAGGAATTGAACACGACTGAACAACTTCACTTTCAGTTTTCACCTTCATGAACTGGAGAAGGAAATGGCAACCCACTCCAGTATTCTTGCCTGGAGAATCCCAGGGACAGGGGAGCCTGGTGGGCTGCCATCTATGAAGTTGCAGAGAGTCGAACATGACTGAAGTGACTTAGCAGCAGCAGCAGCAGTGTAATAGTTACATCTTTGGGTAGTGAAAACTCCTGAGTTTTCATAGCAATGCTTTTTTTTTTTTTTTTTTTTAATTCTCTAGGGCTAGGCTACTATCATTCCTTGTAAGGACCCAGAAGAATGTTATGATAACACATTCCTGTTTATTATTTTTGTTTTGGCAGTTCCACGTGGCATGCGGGATCATAGTTTTTCAGCCAGGTATTGAACCTGAAGTCTTTCCATTGAAAACCCAGAGTCTTAACCACTGGGAGACCAAAGGAATCTCACACATTCCTTCTTTTACCCCTTACCAATCTTTGTTGAGGAGATGCTCCTCAGATTTCTTAAGGCCAGTGTCAATGGGTCTGTAGGATGGGGTCAGGACACAACTGAGCGACTTCACTTTCACTTTTCACTCTCATGCATTGGAGAAGGAAATGGCAACCCACTCCAGTGTTCTTGCCTGGAGAATCCCAGGGACGGAGGAGCCTGGTGGGCTGCTGTCTATGGGGTCACACAGAGTCACAAACGACTGAAACAACTTAGCAGCAGCAGCAGCAGCAGCAGCAGCATATATAGTAAACTATCACAACAGAAAAAAAAATGTATAAATGTTTTATTGCATAATGAAGGTCATAAAAAAGTATTATAGGTAAAAGATTTTGCTTTAGGGGCAACAAATCCAATGTGTAGCTGTTGGAAGTAATAACAGACAGTTCAGTCAAGCTTTTCACTACATGGCATTTAAATAAGCAGAGTAGCATTTATTACAAGCCTGTACTATATAACACTAAATGTGGGGAGTGGATAACAGCATTTTCTTCGAACATCTTATAAAAGGTCCTGGACCTTACAAAGTAATGATATTGTTTAAAAATATTCCATTAAAGTGATTCCTCTATTCTACTCTCAGGAAATGTTAAGGAATTCAATCAAATTATCTTGTATGGATAAGCATTTATAGTGGTAAAAAGCTAAGCAGAATAAGGTTTAAGTAGTAAAAACTGTCAGACTTAAAAACAGTTTCAAAAAAAAAAAGTAGTTTCAATTAATATATTTGCCAAAATTTGATTTATTTACAGTAATTCTAGCTAGTCTTTGGAATGCCTATCCCCCAGAGTCTAATGAAACCTCTAAAAAGGAGCTGAAAATTTAATTTGCCAAGGAAATTAAGGAGTTAATGTAAAGTGGCAGAGGGACTATAGGCTGCTAACTGAGATACCAAGAAAAGCAAGCTGCCTCTTAAATTGTGGCTGGGCCCCTTATCTTAGTTTTCCTGTAATTGCCTTGGGCTAGTCAGGGTTCCACTTATTTATTTAGGGTTCCGCTTATTTATTCATTCTTTTAGGATTTACCTGAGCTTATGTCCTAAAGGAATTTGAGGCAGCTTACAAAATTAAATACAATATGAAACACAAAATATAAAAAGTGAAAACCTGCTTGGATTCCTGGCCCTGTTCCCTCCCTTTTCTGCAGTATCAGGTTTCTCTTTCACCTAGACATCAGTGCCAATCTGGTTCTTACATAGAGTAAAAGAAAGAAATCCTGGAGTTTTGAAGGCGAGATGTGCTCAGCCACCAGTTGTTGTTGTTCAGTTGCTCAGTTGTGTCTGACTCATGTGCTGCAGCACATCAGGCTTCCATGTCCTTCACTATCTCCTCAGTTCAGTTCAGTTCAGTCACTCAGCCGTGTCCGACTCTTTGCAACCCCATGAACTGCAGCATGCCAGGCCTCCTTGTCCATCACCAACGCCCGGAGTTCACTCAAACTCACATCCATCAAGTTGGTGATGCCATCCAGCCATTTCATCCTCTACTGTCCCTTTCTCCTCCTGCCCCCAATCCCTCCCAGTATCAGAGTCTTTTCCAATGAGTCAACTGTTCGCATGAGGTGGCCAAAGTACTGGAGTTTCAGCTTTAGCATCACTCCTTCCAAAGAACATCCAGGACTGATCTCCTTTAGAATGGACTGGTTGGATCTCCTTGCAGTCCAAGGGACTCTCAAGGGTCTTCTCCAACACCACAGTTCAAAAGCATCAATTCTTCGGTACTCGGCTTTCTTCATAGTCCAACTCTTACATCCATACATGACCACTGGGAAAACCATAGACTTGACTAGATGGACCTTTGTTGGCAAAGTGATGTCTCTGCTTTTGAATATCCTGTCTAGGTTGGTCATAACTTTCCTTCCAAGGAGTAAGCGTCTTTTAATTTCATGGCTGCAATCAACATCTGCAGTGATTTTGGAGCCCCCCAAAATAAAGTCAGCCACTGTTTCCCCATCTATTTCCCATGAAGTGATGGGACCAGATGCCATGATCTTAGTTTTCTGAATGTTGAGCTTTAAGCCAACTTTGATGCCTATATTTATGTTTTATTCCAAACACTGTCCCCACTCCACACTGGATGATACTAAGGCTAAGACGAAGGCAGATCTCTAGTAATAGAAACCACAGAAGGAGGAACACAGAGCTTCCTTTCCTAGCACATCTCACCTGACTGTGAGACCACTTCATTACTTTGGATACTCTCAGTACCTCTAAAAAGTTTTTGTGTTATTTTTCAATTATTAATACCATCTTCCAACCCTTAAGTCAAGACCTTTGTGGACATTATCCCATTAATAATCCCCAACATCCTTCAGGAATTAGAAGAAAATTCATTTTGCAGCTGAGAAAACAGAGGCTGAAATCAAGTTACTGGTTCAAAGTCACCCATGTAGTTAAGAGGCAGAGCTATTTTGCAAACCCAGGTCAGGTCCATCTGATTCCAAAGTCCAATCTCTTAAATTCTAGGCAACAGAACTCAACTTGCCCCCACTCCACTCTACTACTCAGTGGCACATGGAATGCTTGGTGGACAGTGGTGAAAGCCCTGGACCCAAAGTTACCAGACCTGGTTCTAAGCCTGGCCTGCCACTTGCTGGTTATGGGCACCTTGCCCACCTTTCCTTGTGTAAAATGGGTTTTGATAACATTAGCCTTACCTTCCTTATCAGCACCAGTTTCAATAGCACATGGGAAATGCTTGGCCAGCTGCAACACACTGTTTAAGTATGTGGCATTGTGTTACTTTGGAAGCATTATTTTTAGATTTTTAAAAACTGAAGTATAGTTAATTTACAGTGTCATGTTAGTGTCAAGTGTACCACAAAGTGATTAAGTTACACATATATACATATTCCTTTTCAGATTTTTTTCCATTATAGGTTATCACAAGATAACATATATGGTTCCCTGTGCTATCCAGTAGGTCCTTGTTTATCTTTAGGAAGGACTCATAAGTCACTTTTTAATGCAGATTTTCTTTGTCTGAAAAGGATAGTAAGCTCCCCATGGTTAGATAGCATCACTGCCTCAATGGATATGAATTTGAGCAAACTATAGTGGAGAACAGAGGAGCCTGGCATGCTATAGTCCATGGGGTCACAAAAAGTCAGCTATGACTTAGCAACTGAACAACAAGTGTAGAAAATCGTCTGTCATTTCTTGTGGTTCTTTGCTCCCAGAATTCACATTATGCTCAATAGAAAAGCCCCTCCTACCCGACTCCACTCAGGTTCTCATACTTATTTTACCGGATTATCACACACTCTGTCCCTTGGAGAGAAAAGGCAGAGGGGAATTGCAGAAAGTCCAAGACTGCTGGGTGCTGCTGCTTTCTAGAAGGTGCAGTGAGGTGCCTGTATACTGAGGAGGCATGGATTGAAGAAGGAGAAAGCTCAAACAGACCCAACCTGTGCAGCTCTGGTTTATGTCTCTTAAAATAAAACTATTACCAGACTTCCATTCCTTAACATAATTTCCATCCCTCTCTTTCTATTAGTCAATTTGCTCGGTCAGCTTTCCTGAAATGTCGAACCATTTTTTCCTCTATGTATTTATCTATTTCACGTTTTACATGTTCTGCATTGATTATCACCTTTTCTCATGACTTCCCCATAGTGATCTGTTCCATAAGTATGTGTGGAATACTTGGGCACCCAGATATTTTTCTGATCATCTTCTCAGCTTCACTCCAGTTAGAAGCTAAGTGAAACATTACCCAAAAATTTCCTTGTAGTAAAAATAGCACCAGTGTCCTGGTATGCCTCAAGATCCTTTCTTTTTTTTTTTTTTTTTTCCTATTAGAGAAAAATGCAGTTCCAATGTCTCTCTCTCATACATATATATGTATAATTTTATATTTAAATAAGCATATATATATGTGTTCCTGCTTAGTCACTCAGTCGTATCTGACTCTTTGCAACCCATTGGACTGTAGCCTGCCAGGCTCTTCTGTCCATGGGATTTTTCAGGCAAGAATACTGGAGTGGGTTGCCATTTCCTCCTCTGAAGTATCTTCCTGAAGGAATCGAACCCACGTCTCCTGTGTCTCCTGCCTTGGCAGATGGGTTCTTCACTTGCTGAGACATCAAGAAAACCCACGCATATATAAGATTAATCTTTGTGATCAGTGAGACTACTCTCCTTGTGCAACTCACAGAGTGATATTGAAGAAAGAACTTATCCAGCACAACACAGGACATAGCTTCTTTCTCTCTGAAGTGCTAATCTTAGGGTTCTCTGTTAATTTCCCAGAACCACCATAACAAAGTACCCTTCATTACATGCTTTCAACAACAGAAATGTATTTTTTTTCCCCAGTTCTGAAGATCAGAAATCCACAATCAGGGTGTCAGCAGGCCCACACTCTCCCCAGAGGCTCTGGGGGTCCATCCCATACCTCCGCTCAGGCTCGGTGATGGCAGCCATCTGTGGCCTGTAGCTGCACAGCCTGGTCTCTGCTGTCTCAGTCACATGGCCATCTCCTTGTGTCTCCACGGTGTCTTTCCTTGGTGCATGCCTGTCACTGTGACCCTCTTCCTCTTCTTATATCCACAAATCTTGCTGGATTATAAGGCTCTAATCTATTCTAATATGACCTCAATTAAACACATTACATCTGCAAATATTCCATCTCTGAGTAAGGTTACAATCTGAGGTTCTGGGAAAGATAGGAATTGGGGGCTACCCTGCAACCCAGTACAGATTCCCTCTGAGGCAGCAGCCAGAAATCAAAACCTGCTATTTCTTTGTTGTTTTGAAGGGATATTTGCGAATGACTAAGTTAACCTGAGAGGGCTTCCCTGGTGGCTCAGTGGTAAAGAATCTACCTGCCAATGCAGGAGCCTAGGGTTCAATCCCTGGGTTGGAAAGACACCCTGGAGAAGGGAATGGCAACCCACTCTAGTATTCTTGTCTAGAAAATCCCATGGGCAGAAGAATCTGGCAGGCTACAGTCCATGGGGTTGCAAAGAGTCAGACACGACTCAGGGCCTAAACAAAAATTAACAAGTTAACCTGAAGAGCCTTCAGGAGCAGATTCTGGTAGAAACAGCGTGATCAGGGCTGAGCCTTTTGGCTATACATCAGAACTCTTTTTGCACATGACTTCTACCTAAGACCTCTTTAGTCAGGTATACAGTGTTGATATATAATACCTGAGGTCCATCGACACAGAGTTTTATACTTACATTCACAATCCCCCATCCTTGAGTCTAGAATCTACAAAGAACTGAAAGCTGAGTTTTTGTTTGCTTTTTTTTTTTCTAAATTGAATAACTGACTACCAATTCTCTTCTGGAGGCAAAACCTAACCTGAATGGACATAGGCCACCTTATAATGTGAAGATACTTATATATTTCACTGGAAAAAAATATTGTTCTATATCAAGGGGTACTATCCAGACACCCCCTTAATACTGGGAGTTTTATGTATTATAGTGTAGACACTCACTATTCCTTTTTTAAATTCTGAAAAGAAATCCTAAATATGAATTCCCAAAGGATTTTAGAAAAGGAAATACAGGCCTATTTTTTCAATTATTTTTAATCCAATCAAGTAGAAAAGCTGCCACCATTGCTTTGAGTTCTTCTGGTTCAGTGGTTCTTAGACCTACCTGGGTAGTGCAGTCACCTGGAGGACTTTATAAAATCCTAAGCCCTAGGCTTAGACACAGACGAATTTACTCAGACTCACTGAAGGCGGGACCTAGGCATCAGCGTTTCTGAATCTCCCTAGCCAATCTCAATGTCTACTCCAGTTTTAGGATAACTGTCTAGTCCTAACTTCGTCCTTCCCACAGTCCTTTCCTGTTGAGCCCATCAGAAGTCCATTGCAGCCACCTCTTTTCACCAGACCTTGATAACATCCCCTACCAAGAGGCACAGACATTGCAAACAACAACCAGAATTAGTAAAAACAAAAGGAGTTCACAGGTTACGGTTGAATTATGGCCCCTTTTCCAAAATATATGTCTTAACCTTAAGGATCTTATATGAAAATATGGTTATTGTCAGTATAGCTTAGAAGAAGTCCTACTAGACTGTGGTGGTTCAGTTGCCAAGTCATGTCCAACTCTTTGTGACCCCATGCACTGCATACTAGAATAGGGTGGGGCTTTAAGGCAGTATGACTAGCATTCTTGTAGGAAGATTAGAAGAAAGACACAAAGAGGAGAAGGTCATGTGAAGATCCAGAGACACACAGGGGCAAGACAGTCATGTGACAATAGAGGCAGCTACTGGAGTGACGCATCTAAAGGATGCCAAGGACTTCTAGCAGACACTAGAAGCGACAAAGAGGCAAGGAAGGATTCTACAGGTTCTGAGGGCACTTGCCTGGCCAATACCCTGATGCCAAACATCTGGGTTCCAGAACTAGGAGAAGAAATTTCTATTGCTTTAAACCACCCAGTTCGTGATGCTCTGTAATGCATCCTGTGTGTGGGAATGAAGCACAGGCCGGTGTTTGGAATGTCCCCAGAGCTCTCGAGCCCCACCGTAAACAGCTAGTCATGGATGTCAAAGCACTCAACTAGAGATGAATTGAAGGGGACAGCTGGCCTACCGTGAGAAATGGAAATAGTCATACATAACTAACATTTATTGAAGGCTTCATACCTTCCGGGCACACATGACCTACACTAGTTCATTTCATCGCAAAAAAAACACCCCACTATTTTGATCGTCATATTAGCAAAGAGAAAGCTCAGGGTCCCACAGAGGAAATAACTTTCCCAATGTGCTCCAGTAATGAGAGGAAGAACCAGGACTTGAACCCAGTTGTTCCTGACCCTAGCACAGCGCCTGCTCTTCGCGTCAGCTCAGAAGAGCCTTCGTGAGTCCAGAGATCTCATCAAGGCACCTTGAAGAATCAGAGGCTTTGTTCAGCCCGCTGCGCTGCGAGAGTGGGAGCCCTGGCTCTGCTGTGACAAACACGGGAGTTTGGCATCCGGCTCTTGCAGCTGCCAGAAAGAATTAAACCCAGTGAGTGAAAGCACAGGAAAGGCAACAACAGAAATGCCCGGACCAGCAGCAGCAGGAGGGAGGACCCAATTACTACTGGTTGAAGTGTGAGGAAAATTAAAGTTGGTGATGGTTCAAGGTTCTGTTGAAATTCCAAAGCAGTGGGCTTGCATAACCATGAAACATGGAAATTAAAGTATTACTGATGTTCACACTGTTTATTTCAGGACTTCATTTTCCGTCTCGCTTTGTCTCAACAAGTCTCAATTCAGTCACATGCTAACCATCACAAAGAAAGGAAAAAAAGATGGAGATGTGTGTGAACGTGTGTGTATGTGTGTCTCTGTCTGTGTGTGTCTGTGTGTGTGTGTGTGTGCACATTAAACGTGAAAATAAATTAGAAAGAGGGAAAACGACAAAGAAGCATAATCTTTGTTTGCTGCTGGCTCTGCCCATGCATATTAAGTGAATCGCAACCATGATAAGGTCCCCACAACTTTAAAACATTCTTCAGGCAAACATTTTCTGAATTCACCAACCAAAGCATTGATAATTTCTGAATCCTTGACAATAACAGCCTCTAGATACCCTGAGCATTTCCTACGTCCCAGACACACTTAATCCCCATGTGAGCCTTCCAAAGAAAGCACAATTATCACCATTTTGGAGAGGCAGAAATTGAGCTTACAAAACTGGAATAACTGGCACCAACCAGGTAATAAAGCTACTAAGGGGAAGAAAGAAGATTTGAAACCAAGGCTGTCTGCTCTGAAAGCTAGATCTCCAAGGCACCATGGCATTTTTCTCCCACTGTACTTCTGCCCTCTAGCTGACAGTATCCACCCTGCACTGTTCAATGTTTCTCCCTCACGTGGCACGTCCTATAGTTCTGTAAGTGCTGTGTGTGTGTGTCAGTGACTAACTGCACGGCTTTCTTTTTCGCAAAGATCTGAAGTTATCGGATCAGCTACCCAGGCTTACCTTCTCACTCATTTGATGACAGTTGCCTTCTTCAGAGTGTTTGTACTTGAGGCAAACAATAGTTTTTTTTCCATAGCTTTTTAAAAAAATTGGAATACAGTTGCTTTAACACATTATGTTAATTTCTGCTGTACAGCAAAGTGAATCAGCTATGCATATACTATATCCCCTCTTTTTTTTTTTATTTCCTTCCCATTTAGGTCACTACTGAGCATTGAGTAGAGTGCTCAATGCTCTGTGCTCTACAGTAGGTTTTATTAGTTATCTATTGTATACAAGTGTATATCTGTCAAGTGTATATCTGTCAATCCTTTAGGCTTTTCAGAGCAGAGCAATTTCAACTAAGGCTCTTATTCAATTTTCTTAACATAGTACTCACTAACCAATTTGTAGTTTGAAAATATTTTATATTATATCTGCATACCAAAATTTGATTCCATTTGATTTCCTTAAACAAAGGGCAAAGATCATTGTTGCTAACTCTGTCCTTCCCAATTACAGAGCACAATACAGTATGTCCCTGAGAGCAGAGCAAAGAGTAGATTTTTTTTTTAATCCCTCATCCTTTCAGAATATGGATAAAAGACTAAAATATCAAATCCAGCAAAAGAAATACACTTTAAGTAATATAATCATTTTTTTAAAGTTCAGGAATTTCATAAAGGTTTACAAAAATGAAAAAAGTAAGATAGCGAACTGGAAAATGTAATATACAAATTTCCAAGTTCAGTCTGAACACACACTATTTGGAGACAATTTTGCCTCACTGATCGTGATACTTTCTGATCATGTGACAAAGATGGTTACCGAAAAAGAGTTCTGGGTCACAAACGGTGCTAAAGGTTCACTGCATCCCGTTTCATATTCTTCATTCCTCAAAATAATAACCTATATTTTCCCACCCCTTGAAGGGTGGTGAAGTCATATGGTAAATTCTAGCCAATAAAAGTAAATAGAAGTGAAGAGTCCCTTCCAGGATGAGGCTGCCAGGAGGAGATTCAATTCTCTATTGTGCTCCCTCAGTGATCAAAGAGGCCGCGTAGGAGATAGGAGTGTGCTGTGTTGCTTCAGTCATATCCCACTCTTTAGGACCCCATGGATTGTAGTCCACCAGACTCCTCTGTCCATGGGATTCTGCGGGTAAGAACACAGGAATGGGATGCCACACCCTCCTCCCGGGGATGGAACTCACATCTCCTACATCTCTTGCCTTGGCAGACGGATCCTTTACTAGCACCACCTTGGAAGCCACATACCGAGATGCTATAGACAAAATCTCCTGCACTGTTGAGTCTGGGAAATGTTTCCCTGTGGAATCACTACAACCTGTAACACATTTTATGTGAGTGAGGAATATAATCCAACAGGAAAACCATTTGGGCCTGGTGTTTTCTTTGTGGAAAGGGTTTCAGTAAGGGACTTTGTTTCTTTGATAAGTAGTGAAGTGGAGTGAAAGCCCCAGTCGTGTCTGACTCTTTGTGACCCCGTGGACTATACAGTCCATGGAATTCTCCAGGCCAAAATACTGGAGTGGGTAGCCTTTCCCTTCTTCAGGGGATCTTCCCAACCCAGGGATCAAACCCAGGTCTCCCTCATTTCAGGAGGATTCTTTACCAGCTGAGCCACTACAGAAGCCTGAGAATACTGGAGTGGGTAGCCTATCCCTTCTCCAGCGGATCTTCCTGACTCAGGAATCGAACCGGGGTCTCCTACATTGCAGGTGGATTCTTTACCAACTGAGCTATCAGGGAAGCCCTTAATAAGTAGAGTGATATCTTGAAATTAAAGTATTATGGATGTTCACAATGTGTATTTCAGGATGCCATTCGCCATCTCAGTTTGTCACAATTAATCTTGATTCAACCATGCACTTAACACTTTATTTATATAAGAACTCTGTCAATTTTTCTACATTTCTATATTTTTAATTTTCTTTTATTTCATTGACTATGTTCTCTTGTATTATTTCCTTCTTTCTACTTCTTGTGGCTATTTTTTTTCTAGCTCCCTACAGTGCAAAGGTTGTAAAGACTTCTTGGGTCACTGATACTAGACCCTTCTTTTCCAATAGAAGTTTCCAGTGTTCATATGTACGTGAAAAAAGTACATTCTCTAGCTGTTGGCTGGAATGCCTTGTGACAATTAGGTCAAGATGGTTGATGGCATTATTTATTGAATCTTCCATATCTTTAATATCTTTTTTTAAAGATTTTTTATTGACTGCTTAGGAAAAAAGGTATTAAGAATCCTTCACTATAATGGTGGATTTTATTTTTTTATCTCTCCCTTTGTTTCTGTCAAGTTTTGTTTCATGCATTTTTAAGTTCTGTTATTGGTACATATATATGTTTCCTGAAAACTATCATTACAAAATATCCGTGTATCTCTGGGAATCTTGTGTCCTGACATATTCATTGTTTGATATTGATTGTCACACTAGCCTTCCTATTTCCTTTCAATTTATTTATGTTTTATATTTAAAGCACATATTTTATAGATTGGACATAACTGGGTCTTTCAAAAAATCTAACATGATAATGCCTTTTCATTGGAGTGCATAGAGCATCTACGCTGTATATCAGCTCTGAGATAGTTGGATTTAGGTCTACCGTATTAGTATAAGTTTTCTGGTTGTTCCCTCAATTTTTGTTCTTCAGTTCCTCCTTTTCTTTCTTCTAGATTAACTGAATATTTTTAGAATTCAATTATAATTTATCTATTGGATTTTTATCAATATCTTTAATTAATCTTTTGTTGTTGAGATTAAAACATAAGTCTTTGATCTTTTAGAGTCTACTTATTGTTACTATTTCATTACTTCCCCCAAAACATAAGAGGCTTGCGAATACATATGGCCATTTACCTCTTTTTTTGTCCTTTATGCTAAATTTGTCACATATTTTACTTCTATGTACACCACAAACTTTCATAATAAATTATTATAATTTTTACTTTAAAATTATATGTATCTTTTTAATTAAGAGGAAAATATCTTTTCAATGTGATGTTGCATCTATGATATCCAGGGCTCTTCATTTGTTCCTGAAGACCTCAGTTCCCATCTGGTATCATTTTTTTTTTTTTTTTCTCATCTTGAAGAACTGCCTTTAGCACTTTTTATAGTGTAGGTTTGCTGACAACAAATTCTCCTACTTTCTTTTTATCTGAAAATGTTTTTTGATTTCATTCTTTTTCTTTCAGCTTTTTTGAGGCATAATTCACTCTTCAAGAATATTTTCACTCAGTATAAAGTTCTGCATTGAGCGTGTTTTCCTATTTAGTCCTTAGAAACATTGTTCCACTCTTTCCTGGTGCTCTGTATGACTTATGAGAAGTCACAACTTGCTTTAATCAAATTGTTCATCTGAAGGTCCATCTCTTTTTCTCTCTGCCTGCTTTCAATATTTTCTCTTTAACTCTGCTTTTAGCAGTTTGAGTATGATATACATAGTTGATTTTCTTTGCATTATCTTTCTCATGCACAGAACTTTTTCAAATTAAAATTGTTTTTTAAAATTTTTATTAATTTTGGTAATTGAAGCAATTTCTCAAAATGTTTTCTCTATTACTTATTTCCTATTTATGAGGCTACAATTACATACATATTAGGCCTTTTGCATTGCTTCACTGGGCCCGAAGACTTTACTCATTCTTATTTAAAAAAAAAAATTAAAAAAAAAAGACTGTTTCCTCCTCTGTTTTTTACATTGGATAATTTCAATTCATCCATATTTAAGTTTACTATCTTTGTGTTCTGTCATTTCCAACTTGCTGTTAATCCACTCAGTGATTTTTCCTTATTCCAGATATTTTATTTTTCCATGCTAGAAGCTACATTGATTTTTTTATACTTTATGTATCTGTTTGGATTTCATAATTTTTCAGTAACTAGGAACATAGTTTTCTTTATACTTTAGCATAGTTTTAATAGTTGCTTTAAAATATTCACCTACTAATTTTAAACAATCCCACCCTACCCCCACCCCAGATAATATATTCTTTTGTGTGTGTGTGGTTTTTTTGTGTGTGTGTGTGTGTGTGGATACTCTGGATTATGTTATTTCCTGCAAGAAGTATTAACCATTATATAGCAGATAGTTAAATTAGCTGAAACTCCAACAACAAATTCTCTCTCCTCTGTACTTGAGAGCAGCAGACTCCCACTTCATTCTTCCAGCCTTTGCTATGTTGTTTGGAATCTGGTTCTTGAAGCCAGAAGTCTGACGGTTTTCTAGTTGAGTTTCAGCCCTATGGGCTTCCCCAGTGGCTCAGGTGGTAAAGAAGCTGCCCACCATGCAGGAGACACAGCTTTAATCCCTGGATCAGGAAGCCTGGAGAACTGAATGGCTACTCACGCCAGTATTCTTGCCTGGAGAATTCTTTGGACAGAGGAGTGTTTACACTGGGGACTGCTATCAGCCTAAGAGTATTTAAACATTTGGAAATTCACCCTGTGTTCTTCCCTTCTTATAAGTGTTGATACTGCTCCAATATTTTCCTGGTTTGGCCATTTGCACAAGCTTTCAAGGGATTAGTTTTTAAAATCTTTCCCACTGTTTACAAGTATTACCTGATGTAGGGTTAGTTCAATAAGAGTTACTTGGCTATTATGAGAAGTAACACCCTCTCATGAGTGAGGAATAAGCTTTGTGTTACTCAGTGGATTAGGAAGTTTCTTGTACTATAGCATGATTTAGGCTATCTTAATTCATACAAGGTACCAGCTGCAGTATTTTTGTTTTTATTTTTTAATAATTCAGTTTGGTTTGGAAGCAGAGCTTCTTGAGTTTTTATATAAGTATTCACAGGCATAATATCATTTTTACTGGCTTTCATAAGTTTGCTGGGACATCAATATTGCAAGACAAAATTTATTAGTCATGGCACTTTTCAGAAAAGTAACCCCTAAAAGTATAATAGATTATTCATTCATCAATGATTTTCTTCATATTAGCACCCTACATCCTACCCATTAAGAACCTCCTGAGATAGCCCATTTTCTTTTCCTCACAGTTCAAATTACTCTAGACATTTTATATTTCCCCATTTTAAAACTTAAAACTTTTAACCAAACCAGCTAATTCTTTATGTCAGTATTTTGTTTCATTATAAAATGATGCTAGGCTTCTTTCCCCATTTATAATATATGTACAGGAGCCTGAATTGATAAAACTATTTTTATTTCAAACAATCCAATAGAATTATGAAAAGTGAAAGTCGCTCAGTCATGTCCAACTCTTTGTGACCCCACGAACTGCATAGTCCATGGAATTCTCCAGGCCAGAAGACAGGAGTGGGTAGTCTTTCCCTTCTCCACGGGAATCTTCCCAACCCAGGGACTGAACTCAGGTCTCCCACATTGCAGGCAGATTCTTTACAGCTGAGCCACAAGGGAAGCAGTCATTAAATAGCTCTTGCTTTGAACTTTTATGTAACAACCACTGATAAAATATCAAAAACTTACTATTTACAAATCCATCATTTTACTCTAATCACTGATAGGTGAGGGTAGGGCTACCTGTGTTCACGTATTCACTGTTAGTAAATAAAACACACAATGTCTAGAAAACAATATAATATTGTCCAATGTCACATATTGGGATTATATATTTTAACTTATAAAAAGTATTCTCAAGACAAGTTGGAGATTTAGGTAATTTCCCAGATTCTGTTACACATTCAAGAATGTCATGTCTCTATTCTTAAATATCTTTCTGTTATTTAAGATAAACTGAGAGGTTTTCTCCCCATTTATCCCCCCTCTCTTCTTTCATTTACTTTGTCTTTTTGTTTCTTACCCCTATGGTCCCACATTTTCTCTGCTAGTTGTCAGTTCCACTTCCAAGGGCTTTCCACTGCAGTGGTACAGGTTATTATAGTTTCTTTTTTAAAGGAAAGAGAAGAGAAAAGAAACCCATTCTTCCCTCAGAATGTGGGGGGTCAGTGAGAACATTTTTTCACACCATCAAGATTAATTATTCTGCGAGCATTATATGAGAAACTGCACCCTTCTCATTTTCTCACCTGGCACGTGTTCCAACCTGCCAGAAGAAAGAAGAACCTGAAACAGCATGACACCTACGCCAGGTGTTGCAACAGGTACAGTGGAGCAGTGGTGAATGGTGAATGAAAACCTAGTCTAGTGGGAAATCAGGCACATAGACAAAGAATTCTAACATAATGAGGAACAGATCAGAGTAGCAGGATTAACAACATCATCGAATACTGGGAAAGGAGTAAAACTCTGCTACTTTGTCTGGAGGGTTTCAGGAAAGTTTTTAACACAGATGCGACATTTGAACTGACCTGAACTGAACCACACCTCTAGCCCTTTTATGACAATTCTTTCTGCCTGAAGCATCCTTTCCCAACTCCTTCTGTGCATGACTGACAACTATTCTTCAGGTATTTGCCTAAATGTTACCTAGTTATGTACATCTTCATGATCACATTTTCTATGATGATAAACTCTACCACTCTCTATCACAGCCCCCTCTTGATCTTCTTCCTACAGTTAATCCCTTTCTTTACTGGTGATGTATTTACTCATTTTGTTGTATTCATTCATTTATCATCCGCTTTGCCAAGTTGAATGTAGGCACCACAAGGGCAGGAATCTGCATCTTAGTCATTATTATATTCCTAGTGCCTAGCCTCATATCTATCACATTGCAGGTGCTGAATAAATACATAGTGATTATATATTTAATTATATAATATATATAATTACATATCATGTATATACATATATAGATTGATTTTAATATAGTTACTTGTATGTATGTCTGTCATTTCCATTAGATTCTGAATCTCTAAAGAGAATCCAGTTGTAATCATTTTGCAATTTATTTTTTGTGTGGCCATTCCTCCTGCCCTCTCATAACATGGTAGGAGCTCAGCAAGTTCTTTGTGCATAAATAAATACACACATTGTTCCTTGTCCACTACTTTTGTTGGAAGGAAGGCTTGAAAAGGCATCCTAGGTTGGAATTTTTTTATCAGAAAGTTTTAGGAAAAAAACAAGTTGTACTACTCCAATTTAAGAAAAAACAGTTCTACCATCTGACAAAAAAAAAAAAAAACAAAGACAACTTTTGAGACCAATTTCTATATTTGATTGGAAATAAAATAGTGACAAGATGAAATATTCAAGAATGTGACCACTAAATAGAACCCTGTTGAAAATGTTTTGACTTTTATCCTTGGACATATCTTGGTAGGTTAGCAGTTTACAAGGTGGCCAGAGATGACGTTTCCTCCCTGCCAATGTTGGGTACATTCCCTTTGCCTGAAGTGTGGCAAATACCTTGAATTTAAGCTTTGATGTCCCAGTCTTCAGATGACTTTTCGAGGCCCTTCAAGTGACAAATCTACCTGCTTGAAGATTATTCAGAGCCAATAGAAGTATAAAGTTTTAAGATTAAGGTCTGCCTGATTTTAAAACTTACACTTGGTCATCATAAAACTTTGTTTTTCAGTCCGATCTGCTAGTGGGACTTTATAAAGCTTTGTACCCATTTCCATATATTTATATGGAATCCAGACAGATGGTACTTATGAACCTATTTGCAGGGCAAGAATGGAGACTCAGATATAGAGGAAGGAAAGGGTGAGATGAATAGAGAGAGTAACATAGAAACATGTACATTATCATATGAAAAATAGATAGCCAATGGGAATTTGTTATATGACTCAGGGAACTCAAATGGGGGCTACGTAACAACCTACAGGGATGCAATGGGGTGGGAGGCAGGCTCAAGAGGAGGGAACATACGTGTGCTTATGGCTGATTCATGTTGATGTATGGCAGAAAACAATACAATACTATAAAGCAATTATCCTTCCATTAAAAATAAAAATTTTTAAATAAATAAATTTATATATTAACAGCAAAAAAAAGAATCTGCTATGAAGGTCAATTGAATGATAATTAAACATTTTGCCAAAGCTTTTGCTGTTGAGTGAACTTAAAATGAACAAATACTGAGTACCTACTATGTACACAGCCAGAATCAAATAGATATCACTGGCTCCATCATTGCACGCAGTCTAGCGGGAGATGCTGACATCACAGCAGGCAATTGCATTTCCACATGATGGGACTAGACTAGGACATACATATTGTCTTGTGACAGCTCTTAGGAGAGCCACTTAATCCACATGCAACCAGGAAGAACATTCCCTACCTGTGTGTCAAATGCTATAAAAGATATTTTGATCCCAGCTTAATTTTTCCAGAATAATCTGTATAATCTTCAGAATAGCTTTTTTTTAAAAAAAAACATTGCCGTCACACTCTTATTTACAAATTTTATCCTTAGAACAGAGCTTCCCTGGTGGCTCAGTTGGTAAAGAATCCACTTGCAATGCAAGAGACACTGGTTTGATCCCTGGGTCAGCAAGATTCCCTGGAGAATGAACTGGTAACACACTCTAGTATTCTATCCTGGGGAATTCCATGGATCCAGGAGCCCGGTGGGCTACAGTCCATAGGGTCAAAAGAGTAGGAGCAGTTCAGTATAGTTCAGATGCTAAGTCATGTCCAACTCTTCGTGACCCCATGGACTGCAGTATGCCAGGCTTCCCTGTCCATCACCAACCTCCAGAGCTTATTAAAACTCATGTCCATCGAGTCAGTGATGCCATCCAGCCATCTCATCCTCTGTCGTCCCCTTCTCCCCCCGCCTTCAATCTTTCCCAGCATCAGGGTCTTTTCCAGTGAGTCAGTTCTTCGCATCAGGTGATCAAAGTATTGGAGTTTCAGCTTCAGCATCAGTCCTTCCAATGAATATTCAGGGCTGATTTCCTTTAGGATGGACTGGTTGGATCTCCTTGCAGTCCAAGGAAATCTCAAGAGTCTTCTCCCACACTACAGTTCAAAAGTATCAATTCTTTGGCACTCAGCTTTCTTTATAGTCCAACTCTCACATCCATACATGACTACTGGAAAAACCATAGCTTTGACTAGACAGACTTTTGTTGGTAAAGAAACGTCTCTGCTTTTTAATATGCTGTCTAGTTTGGACATAGCTCTTCTTCCAAGGGGCAAGCATCTCTTAATTTCATGGCTGCAGTCACCATCTGCAGTGATTTCGGAGCCCCCCAAAATAAAGTCTCTCACTGTTTCCATTGTTTCCCCATCTATTTGCCATGAAGTGATGGAACCGAATCCCATGATCTTAGTTTTCTGAATGTTGAGCTTTAAGCCAACTTTTTCACTCTCCTCTTTCACTTTCATCAAGACACTCTTTAGTTCTTTGCTTTCTGCCATAAGGGTGGTGTCATCTGATTATCTGAGGTTATTGATATTTCTCCTGGGAATCTTGATTCTAGCTTGAGCTTCATCCAGCCCAGCATTTCTCATGATGTACTCTGCATATAAGTTAAATAAGCAGGGTGACAATAAACAGCCTTGATGTTTTCCTTTGCCAATTTGGAATCAGTCTGTTGCTCCACGTCCAGTTGTAACTGTCACTTCTTGACCTGCACACAAATTTCTCAGGAGGCAGGTCAGGTGGTTTGGTATATCCATCTCTTTAAGAATTTTCCACAGTTTGTTGTGAGTCACATACGATATATTAACTAAAACACCAACACCACCCTTATATTCAGTCAGTTCAGTGCTCAGTCATGTTCGACTCTTTGCAATCCCAAGAATCACAGCACACATGGCCTCCCTGTCCATCACCAACTCCCGGAGTTCACTCAAACTCACATCCATCGAGTCGGTGATGTCATCCAGCCATTTCATCCTCTGTCGTGCCCTTCTCTTCCTGCCCCCAATCCCTCCTAGCATCAGAGTCTTTTCCAATGAGTCAACTCTTCACATCCAAAGTATTGGAGTTTCAGCTTCAATGTCAGTCCTTTCAATGAACACCCAGGACTGATCTCCTTTAGGATGGACTGGTTGGATCTCCTTGCAGTCCAAGGGTCTCTAAAAAGTCTTCTCCAACACCACAGTTTAAAAGCATCAATTCTTCGGGGCTCTGCCTTCTTCACAGTCCGACTCTCACATCCATACATGACCACTGGAAAAACCATAGCCTTAACTAGAGGGACTTTTGTTGGCAAAGTAATGTCTCTGCTTTTGAATATGCTATCTAGGTTGGTCATAACTTTCCTTCCAAGGAGTAAGCGTCTTTTAATTTCATGGGTGCAATCACCATATGCAGTGATTTTAGAGCCCCCC
>SJYQ01011852.1:381386-423047 GCA_006410935.1 Redunca redunca
GTTCCCTTGGTATCTCTAATTTTCTTGAAGAGATCTCTAGTCTTTTCCATTCTTTTTTCCTCTATTTCTTTGAATAGATCGCTGAGGAAGGCTTTCTTATCTCTCTTTGCTATTCTTTGGAACTCTGCATTCAGATGTTTATATCTTTTCTTTTTTTTCCTGTGCTTTTCGCTTCTCTTATTTTCACAACTATTTTTAAGGCCTCCTCAGACAGCCATTTTGGTTTTTGCATTTCTTTTCCATGGAGATGGTCTTGATCCCTGTCTCCTGTAGAATGTCACAAACCTCAGTCCATAGTTCATCAGGCACTCTATCAGATTTAGCCCCTTAAATCTATTTCTCTCATCCACTGTATAAGGGATTTGATTTGGGTCATACCTGAATGGTCTAGTGGTTTTCCCCACTTTCTTCAATTTAAGTCTGAATTTGGGAGTAAGTAGTTCATGATCTGAGCCACAGTCAGCTCCCGGTCTTGTTTTTGCTAACTGTATAGAGCTTCTCCATCTTTGGCTGCAAAGAATATAATCAATCTGATTTTGGTGTTGACCATCTGGTGATGTCCATGTGTAGAGTGTTTTTTGTGTGTTGTTAGAAGAGGGTGTTTGCTATGACCAGTGCGTTCTCTTGTCAAAACTCTATTAGTCTTTGCCCTGCTTCATTCCGCATTCCAAGGCCGAATTTGCCTGTTACTCCAGGTGTTTCTTGACTTCCTACTTTTGCATTCTAGTCTCCTATAATGAAAAAGACATCTTTTTTGGGTGTTAGTTCTAAAAGGTCTTGTAGGTCTTCATAGAACCATTCAACTTCAGCTTCTTCAGTGTTACTGGTTGGGGCATAGGCTTGGATCTCTGTGATATTGAATGGTTTGTATTGGAAATGAACAGAGATCATTCTGTTGTTTTTGAGATTGCATCTAAATACTGCATTTTGGACTCTTTTGTTGACCATGATGGCTACTCCATTTCTTCTGAGGGATTCCTGCCCACAGTAGTAGATATAATAGTCATGAGTTAAATTCACCCATTCCAGTCCATTTTCGTTTGCTGATTCCTAGAATGTCGACGTTCACTCTTGCCATCTCCTGTCTGACCACTTCCAATTTGCCTTGATTCATGGACCTAACATTCCAGGCTCCTATGCAATATTGCTGTTTACAGCATTGGACCTTGCTTCTATCACCAGTCACATCCATAGCTGGGTATTGTTTTTGTTTTGGCTCCATCCCTTCATTCTTTCTGGAGTTATTGCTTCACTGATCTCCAGTGGCATATTTGGCACCTACCGACCTGGAGAGTTCCTCTTTCAGTGTCCTATCATTTTGCCTTTTCATACTGTTCATGGGATTCTCAAGGAAAGAATACTGAAGCGGTTTGCCATTCCCTTCTCCAGTGGACCACATTCTGTCAGACGTCTCCACCGTGACCCGTCTCCTGGGGAGCCCCACATGGCATGGCTTAGTTTCATTGAGTTAGACAAGGCTGTGGTCCATGTGGTCCATGTGGTCCATGTCCATCTAGATTGGCTAGTTTTCTGTGATTATGGTTTCAGTGTGTCTGACTTCTGATGCTCTCTCACAACACCTACTGTCTTACTTGGGTTTCTCTTACCTTGGACAAGGGCTATCTCCTCCCGGCTGCCCTTCCTGACATTGAACATGGAGTAGCTCCTCTCGGCCCTCCTGCACCCATGCAGCCACCACTCCTTGGACATGGGATTGCTCCTCTCAGCTTAGAATACTCAGAATACCCCTAGAATACCCTGAGAATACTCAGTCTTAATTGATACTCTGTCTACCCTGTCTAAATTAAACTAGTGCTCACATAACAAAGCCAGCTCTGAACTCTACATTATGAGAGCTCCCTGCTGCTAAAAAAACACATGTTAAGTCTAGCTTTGTCACTCAACAACCAATCTTCAGTGTATGAGAAACAAGACTGACAGGCTTTACATCTTCAGAGTATTTATTATAGAAAATGTGTGGTGAATCAAAGTTTTTGAATTGGTGGGTTCTGAATTTATGAGATGAACTAGACTTGCTATAGAAAAGCAATTAAATTTTTCAAAGCACTGGTAAGTTACAGGAGAAAAGCTGAATTCACAGTCATATCAGGATAATACTAGTTCTAATGTAGCCTGTCTGGAGGAGCTCCAGGGAAGAAATCTCATGGAGATACTAGTCACTGGAGACAGTATCAGTTCAGTTCAGTCGCTCAGATGTGTCTGACTCTTTGTGACCCCATGAATTGTAGCATGCCAGGCCTCCCTGTCCATCACCAACTCCCGGAGTTCACCCAAACTCATGTGCATGGAGTCGGTGATGCCATCCAGCCATCTCATCCTCTGTCATCCCCTTCTCCTCCTGCCCCCAATCCCTTCCAGTATCAGGGTCTTTTCCAATGAGTCAACTCTTCACACGAAGTGGCCAAAGTATTGGAGTTTAAGCCTCAGCATCAGTCCTTCCAATGAACACCCAAGACTGGTCTCCTTTAGGATGGTATAGTTAGATTAAAGAACTGCATCTCCCCTACTCACATGACCCACTAGTACTGAGCACTCACCTTCTCCCAGCAACCCAGGCAATTAAATTTTATTGAATGTATTGGCTTAGATGTTTTTCTTTACTATTAGGCTGAGAGTTTCTTGACAGTTGGGATCAAGTCTTTGAATCCTAAAACCTAACACAGTAGTAACATAACTGTGGTACCTAATGCAGGTTCAAACAACACTGTCAAATAATTACTTCATTGGTTGAAGAATTAAATATAAGTGCTGAACACTATGCAAGTTAGATAGCTCCCTGATGACAGTTACCTCTGTGGCCAGTTTGTTTTGTTCATGCTTGATTCCAGAGCATTTAAGACTCTCAGTATGTTTTTTGCTGTTGTTGAATGGCTGAGTGTCTCACGTCTTTGTAATGTAGATATGTCTCTACTGACAAAATTTTGTCAACAGAGTGAGTATCCTGCAGATATCTAAAAGATACTTAGAGCTGTAAGAAGTACCCATAGAGGTTCCTTAATTCAGCTTCTCATGTCTCGGTTAAAGGAAAAGGGACACTTCCTTTACCTGGATATTTTCTTTGCTTGTCCACTCTGGTGGTAAGACGTGAACTTCAGTAACAAGAAATGGGAAGTATATTTTGTATGAGCAGAAGATTAAGGAATAGGGTTTTCCAGCCTCCAACTGAGAAACACAATTTACTTATTTAGGATGGAATTTTATTTGCACGTCAAGATCTATCCAGCCAGGATTAGAGCCATGTGAGAAAGAAAAAAAAAAAACCCAAAACCCAACCATCACAACACTGGCAAAAAAACACATTTTCACAGGTTAGCAATAAAGCAAAACATTTTTCATTTTTGCCTCAAATTTTTGGCACAGCCAAGGGACAATTTTCTCAAACAGAATAGAAGAGCACAGAGGAGAATGGCAATATGTAAGTGGACTGTTCATAAACACTGGAAAAGGATGAACATTCTAGATGCTGGTCAGAGATGTGATTTTTTTGAGAAGTCTTTACCAGGGTGTCTTGCTTGCTTTCCATGTCTGTTTCTTTCTTTCCTTTTTATGGAAAGGCATATTTTCCTATCCATTAAGATTTATAGTTTTCTGCCAACTACTTCACTGGAATAAGTTTTCCCTCTAACAATGCACATACTAGACTGTAATGTACCCATAAAAATTTATTCTCAGATAGTGCTTACAAAATGCATTTCTTTAGGACTCAAGACAAACAGAAATACAGTATGTACCATTTAGAACCAAGTATGGCACTCACTTATTAGGAGAATGTGTTGGAACCACCGTTGTTTTATCAGAAGATCAAATTCAAGAAATGAAACATCTCCAGGTTGGGACAAACACATAAACTAACAGTTTTTGAGAAAAATTAGGACTGTCACTGAATCCTCTGGCTCATCTGATCTTCTGTATGGCTTACCCATTAGCTGGACTCCAAGAAAGGCATCTTCATTTTCCCATCACTGCCAGACCCATGAACTTGGTGGCATTGACCACAGCACTCTAAAAAAATGAAGGTTTAAAAAAGAGATTTAAAAACAGAGAAAATTTCTTAATCATGCTTTCATAACTTTTGGTGAACAGTTGGTTTAAATTTCCAAATAACTCTTCAAAAGGATAGTATCAAAACACATGCAAAAAATAAAAGACTAAATAAAGCACAATAAATTATTTCACTGCTAAGGTATTAGATTTCAAAGAGAGAAGAGAGTACACATAAGGATATTAGAGTGGACGCTATTGGATCTTTGGGAATTGCTGTCAGATATTGATGAAAACAGAAAGACTGTAGGAGATCAGATAAAAGAGAGAAATGATTACATTTGGAAGAACAATGTGGACTACGTGGCCAACAGAGATTTCAAATGTAAGCTAATAGCAGCCCACGAAAGAACAAAGTTGGAGCCAGTCCCACATCTTTAACCACATTTACAATCATTCAGCATCTGTAAAAATTTTTACATAGCATTTTTGCTCATTTCGAAATTTGCAAAATACATATTTAATAGGTTTAGCATGTCAGTCAGTCATTTTGTCCACAGGCAGTGAAAAGGATTTGTGTTTTTTAAAAAATGAGCTGGCTTTTGATGCCTCTGCCCTTTCAGCTCTGCCCCAGCCAGCTGTAATCACAGCTGATTCACAGCCCAGAGATGCTGTAAACAATGTGTTCTGTACATTTCAGCATCCACGCTGCTGAGAAAAGCCATCATCTTATACTTTCATCTTCTTTCTCTCAAATTTCAGATCCCAGCAACCTGGAACAGAAAGACCGTTTTCAAACTGCTTATTGTCCTCCTTACCTTACCAAATATCACTGAAGAGAAAAAAATAAAAGATACATATTTTCACAAAACATATTTTCCTATCTGATAGGAATATTAACTGCTACATTTGAAATGATCAAAGATGACTCAAACTGAAACATAATTTGAAAAAATAATAATTGAAAAGCCAGCTGGGACAGTAACTGGGAAATTGAGCTAGGTCTGCCAGTTCTGCAAGAGCAGGGTTGTCAAATACACCTGGACTGAAAGTCCCTTTTGTGATGATTTCATTATATTAAGACAACCTGAAGTAGTCACAGCATGAATGGCTGTCTGTTTCATTTCAATTATATAGATGCTATTTTACTACAAGACTCAAGCTTTTCAAAGTGTCCCTGAAACTTTTCAAAGGATAGAAATGCATTCCATCCTTTCTTCCTATCTCTGGTCGTCTGTATTTACACTAAGTCAACAACTGAAAAGAAAAAAAAAAAACAGTCGATATCAAAAGCATGCTAGAAGGGCATCCTGAATTAATTAGTAGCATAGATCCTACTCTTCCTATAGCTTAGGATCTATTACAACAGATATTTGCTTCCAGATGGGGCATCAATACTTCAATTATGGGGCATGAGAACCTCAATTAATAAGTGACTGGATTAGAGACCTTTCCTATCTTTGTGGGCAACAGAAAAGAAACACAAACAGAAGTTTGTAGGTGAAAATCTCTCAACACTACCCAAATTTTATTATCACTTATAAACCCTAAACTAATTTGATTTCAAAACTTCCTTTGGTGTTGCATAAACAGAGATTTGGAAAGCTGCTCCACTCAGTTCATTTCATTTGCCATCTGTAACAACTTCATACTGACTCCATATTTATGTGATTCTATACCCAGAGGTTCATAACAGAATACTATGACTTGCAGTTGAATTACAAAAAGAATTATGCAGATACGGCATAACAGAGAGCATTTCTTTCATGGAGATCATTTAGGAAGGGGGCTTATTTTCATAATCTGCTTTCCAATTTCACTGGAAGAAGACATAGCTCAGGGTAGTACAAAATTATTAGAGAATTTACATCTGTTGGTACTTTTCAGTAATATCTTTAAGATAGATTTTTGAATTTGTTTCAATCTTGATTAGAGTCGACACAATGAACAAAAAAAATATTTCTACACAATAGCAAATCCTAAATGAAAATAATATTGTTTTAGTTTGGAGGGGGAATATTTTTCAAGGAAAGCCTTTCACTTTGTATTTTGAAAGTAAAGAAAAAGTACTAATGAGAATTAGTGTCTTCCTTGTAAGAAGTTACATTTTCATCTGAGATGATTCAAGTGGCATGGTGGTAAAAATATGAGCAAAATAACCATTTAGTGAAAATGTCTTGCAATTCAATAATCAATCAATGTCACAGCTTTGGGGGTGTTTTTCTTCCCAGGGTCTCTCATCACATTCTAGTTTCTAGATTACAATCTAGTATTGTGGTAGTAAAGTGCTCTGGAGTGAGACATCTTGGGCCTGAGATCTCAACCAACTCCTTATAACTGTTTATTGAGCAAGTTACTCAACTTTCCTTATCTATAATATAGTGGCCTTATTTCTTCCATTGTAAAATTGTGAAATTGAGACAATGTGTAAAATATGGTTCATTCACTGCTAAGTATATAGTAATTTCACTATATTTAATATTAAATTGGCAAAATTTTTAAACTAAAGAGTGATTATCTGCTGCTTAGCAATCCGGCTAAGGAAAACTATAAGCCTAGTAAAATGTCGAGGACCCCCACCCCCAGGACAAGACCCTCAGCCTTTCAGAATGTGGTTACTGCTCATGACCCCAACCTACATCGAGTCAATGTTCTTACTATTTTACCAGGTAAGTTAAAACTTCTCTCCTCTTAGATCCACACTCCCCTCATTGGTCTAAGCTCTCAATGCCTTAATGGGCAGGACAACTTTCTCTCAATGTTTTATTTCATTTTCAGTCTACTCTAATGACCACTCCTGAAGTCCAAGTGTATTTTGCTAGAACTATTATTGTTGTAAATCAAATTCCCAAGAAAAACAGTATCAGTAGATTTCTTTTCACTTAATGTATTATCAGACACTATGAAACATAGATCTAACAAAACACCTCTCCTCAATCTGTGAAGAAATGCCCTTAAGTTGAACCACAAATTTGGTTTCATATCACTAAGTCTTCTAAGAAAAAGAAACAAAATAAGAACAGACTGCCCTTGCTGATTATCTTTAAAGAACCTCCCTCATGTGATAGAGAGGTGTTCGACTCTTAAGAGGTTTTTCAGATGGGTATTGTTTAGTTGGTTTCTTATTATTAAATTGCCTGTTTTTATTCATTTTAAGGGGGTAACAGATGAAAATATTCAGCTGTCAAAAGCTCATGTATGAGTTATCTATTGCTGTATAAAAAACTACCTCGAAACTTAATGACTTACAGGAATGACCATTTTATTTGCTTATTACTCTATGTGTTAGCCATTTGGGCTGGGCTCAACTGAGGGGCTCTTCTGCTTCCGTTACCGAGGGTCACTTACAAAACTGCAGTCAACCAGTAACGAAACTGGAGTGTCATGGGCTAACTTGGCCTCACAGAAATCTCTGGAAATTATCAGTAACAGCTGACTGGGACACATGTCTCCAGCAGGAGAGCCTGAGCTGGTGGCTAGGTTCCAGAGTACAAGTACAGAAGCTACAAGACCTCCTGAGAATTAGATTCACATGCCATCATTTCTACTTCATTCTGTTGGTCAAGGCGTCATGTGGCTAAGCCCAGAGACATGTATACACAGAGAGGAATTATAGCATCCACACTGCAAATATTCTGCTATGCCACATAAACCTTTGTAAGATTCAATTAATCCATGTTTAATTTCTACTCATCCTCCTGATTCACTTAGATGACTTTTTTCCTTACTGTACACTGTGTGCCAGGTGCTAGTGACACAGACGGAGCTATATATGTGTGTGTGTGTACAGCTCTTGCTCTAAATGGTTTCGTCTCTGCCAGAGAGTAAAGTTGAGTACATTTCCTGGATATGAAGTGGCTCAGTGACCATGTGACGCAATTAGTTGTGTTCAGCTGAATTGCTGAACCCGACCAGGCACTGCAGAGATGTATGCCATTCATCACAAAATGCACTGGGCAAGAAAGTTTACATGTGCTGTTTACAAACTCAACCTCATTACTTCATGACAGTAAATGAATAGAAGCAAGCAAATCAAATACTCTTTTTTTTTGCTAAGACTAAATTAATTACATTGTCATCACACCTGCATGACAAAACAGGTTTTGATCCCCACTGAAGCAGATTAGGGTAGTAGTTAAGAACTTGGTTATGCAAAAGAAAACAGTAAAAAAAATATATATATATATTCTTTTTTCATATGTAAGTGAAGTCTCCATATTCTCACCAAAAAATAGAAGCTATACTATAACCTCTCATACAATTATATTGTGGAACAGAGAAGAGAAAGCACAAAGTGTATAAAACTCTTCATTACATATATACCAGTATTATTATTTTATGACTGGTGAAGAAAAAAGGACCTGTTTGCTGAAACAAGTTTGTTTCAGAACAAATTTAGAACTGTTTGCTGGAAGATTCCAAATCTGAACTTGTACTTAAGTGTCAGTGGCTTCTCTCCTTTACCCCCTACCTTTCAAGGATCTTGGAAAACCAAACAAAAATTAATAGAAGGTTTAAATGTAGTATACTGGTTTGAATTGGGATCAACTGTCTTTTCCTGAAACATTTTTTTTAATTGGATGGAACATTAAAAAAATGTGTGTGTGTGTGTGTATATTTACTACTGATGGTAGCAAATGACTTCTGATTTTCCTTTTTTTCTGACAGAAAAAAATCTTTGCTTTCTTGTAATAGATTTTATTTTTCTAATCCCTTACTCCACAAGATGTATTGAGTATGGAATAACAGAAAAAAAGAATACCCACTTGACATACTCTACATTCATTCCAGGCCAAGAACTGCCAATTCAGAAACAAGGACTAAAATTCATGACATTAAGAAGGAAGGTCATATTTCTGTGTTTTCAGTAAAGATCTGCCAGGAACCTGATATTTAGGGCCAAATTCCAATTTTAAAATTTAGCTTTTGTCTACCCCAAAGTTGTGATGCTGTACCAATTAAGGAATAAAATATCCCTCTGCACTCTGGACACCACCAACCTGATGCTGGAAGATTCTTGCAGCTGACAATGCCTGACTCTAAAGTTGTGATTGTTGGACTTTACTTGGTTATGTCATCACTTGAGCATTATTTAAATATGTTTCTCCTTTTAATTCAATTTCCTGTTTTGTTTTCTCAAAACCATAAATTGTCTCTTAAGAAAGTTTACAAAATGCATATTGTTCTCCCCTGAGACCTGTGCTATTCCTCAACTGGGTACTGCCTGCCTGCCAAATGACTTTTTTTTTTAAGTTTTCCCTTCATTGGTTTTGCATAATGGTTGCAACAATTTTCAAGTAATGAAAAAAGAATGACGAATGTATGTCCTTTCCAGCAGAGAGCCACAATGTTAACGTTAAAACAAAGCAAAACAAAACAAAACTCCACCCTCCAAGTGGTCTTGGACACACAGCCACCCTCTTCCCAGTTCCCTTATTTGGATTTTAAGATGTTTCTTATCATTTTTCCTCTTGTTCAAAATAAACTACTTATGCCCAAAGAAAATCTGCCATGTAGGACATTTGTTGTAATGTTCTTGTGGTTTGGGTTGGACCCTAGATCCGCTACCAACCAGTGTAGAATCCTTGGGGGATGTGACCTAACTTCTCTGAACCTATACTGTGTCACTTGTAAACAAAGAATAATGGAATAATACTTCACGGGATTGTTTTGAAGATTAAAGATGTGAATGTGAGCGTGCCCAGCACAGTGTAAATTGAAGCTGAATGTGAATCAGTTGTCTGTTTTACGGGTGAAATGACCATTTTCTGCCCTCAAGGCACATTGGGTAGATGGAGAAGGAAAAGGACACAGGGAGAGAGAGACAGTAATGAAAAGCAAGCACACTGGAGAGACACACTGACCTGATCGGGAGGGACCAGATCCTGTCCTGCTGGATGCCAGAAACAGATAACGGATCTGCATGAAATGGGGTTTTAACCCAGTTTTGCATCCACAATAGCACATAATATGCATTAACAATTGCTGAATTTTTTGTAGAGCCCAAAACAAGTATTACCATACACAGGAACCTATAATGGCAGTCCATAAGCCAGAGCTTGTGGACCAAATCTGGCTCACTGTCTGTTACTGTAAATAAAGTTTTATTGGGATGGAGCCACACATTTTTATCTAAGTATTGTTTATGTGGCTTTTGTGCTACAATGGAGAGTTAAGCCTTTGCTGCAGAGACCTTTCATGGCCCACAAAGCCAAAAATAGTTATCATCTGGCCCTGGCCCTGTATAGAAATTTTACCAAACCCTGGCCTACGGAATTGTTACCTATTCACTTCTGCCTGAATAATGAGAGAACCTCTAATTCACATACCATGTGGTTCTTTGAAGATTATATTTTGATGTAGACACTTCATTTTCCCAAGGGAATTATTTGCTCAATGGTTTTTTTAAAGGAGAACCTAATTTTATTAAAAACAAGCGAAAAACAAAGAGTACCTATGTTGTGCTGAGACATGTCACTAGCAATAGGAGGCATCTTGATGGAGGAAGGGTACCATAATGCAGAGGATGAACTAATGGCCCTGGGGTGGACCCCTCCATGCTGACTATCAGTATAAAGCCAAAGCTAAGGTAAACACAAAAAGAAAAATGAATACCACTGATTTAATTTTCATTCCCACTCTTCCTCTGGATCTGCATGTCGACCTGGTGCACGCATGTGCGCTAAGTCGCTTCAGTCGTGTCCGACTCTTTGTGACCCTATGGACTGTGGCCTTCCAGGCTCCTCTGTCCAAGGGACTCTCCAGGCAAGAATACTGGAGTGGGTTGCCATGCCCTCCTCCAGGGGATCTTCCTAACCCAAGGACTGCACCCATGTTTTTTATGTCTCCTGCATTGGCAGGTGGGTTCTTTAACACTAGCACCAACTGGGAAGCCTGTCTACCTTGGACTCACATGAAATATCACCACGTGGAGACACTGGACAATCATGTGACAAAAGACACAGGTTCATGGAAACCTGACTTGTAGATCAGAGGCCCAGTTACAGTAGTCATGCCACACCAGGGCTGACATTTCTACCTCGGCAGAAATTGTGTACATGTGGCCCCTCATTCTCCAAGGTCAAGTTCTGGGTGCTAGAACATGATGTGCAACTGTGTTTGGCTGGCCTAAGGAGGAGCTAAAACAATTGATAATTGACTTGAGGTCATATCCTCTCTAAATGGCAGTTGCTTATACTGTACTTACTGTATAAGAAAGGCCAAGTTGGCATGGCTTTTTGACTCTCTCTGCAAAATCCATTTGGATCCATTTATTTTACTACTATCAACCTGGGGGGCAAAGGAAAATTCAACCCTAGGAATGTAGAAACCACTGTACTTAAAATGATATCCTTTGCTTATTCATTTTAAGTAGAAGGTCACACAGACACAGAAAAGCAGCAGGCTCATGAATTGAGATTTAAGGTCCATTCTGGCTAAAGGGTCCTCCCTGATGCTCAATCCTAGAGGCAGTACTCCACAGTCTTGAATAATTTCCAAATCTTCCAGGCCCAAGAGAGTTTTGCATGTTGAAAGACTGCAGGATAGGACCCCATAACATTCCCCAGAAAGTTCAGGCTGAAACTGCATTCAGGCCAAGTCTGTATGGTGCACTGCTCTGTAATTGTTGGGCTTATTCCAGAAGGATCTCAACACATGGGACCCCAATGAAGTTCAGCATGTGGAAAGGGCTGAAGCCTGAAGCCTGTGTGTTTGTAATGGAAACAGAGCAGTGACCCTGTGATCCAGGTCTGTATCTGTGCTGCCATAAATTGTGTTTCTCTAAACAGAGCAGCAGAAATGCCCATGATAGGTGCGGGCAGGGAGAGTCTGTAAAAGGCTCCCTCAGGTAGGGAGGTGGCAGAGACTCCTAATATGAAAACAATGAGTTGAAGAATGTCTTTACAGTTTGGAAAAGTACCTTCACATTTAAGATTCTCAGAACAAGCCTCTGATGTGGGTAAGGCAAGCATTGTTTTCCTCCTTTTATACATGAAGCATTTGAAACAGAAAAGTCAAAGGTCTTTCTCAAGGTTCATGGAGAGCCAGTCAGAGTCAGAGCTAATGTTCTTTGATAGCTAGTTCAATAATCTTTCTAATGAATTATTCTCTGATTTTTGTTTCCATGTGACTGTCTAAAGCTATCATAGGCATTCAAACACAATACCTGTCCATGAAATAAATCTTATGCAAACACTCTCAAAGACTTGACCAACCTGAGGCAAGAGTGAATGACAAGAAACATTTGCCAATCATAATGATTATATTAATAAATGCCTTGAGGACGTAAAGCTTCTTTTATGAAATATAATCTAGTATAACTAGAAGTTTGGAATGGTCCCTTCAATCTTGAATGGGCATGATTTTATCGTCATTAATGAGTAGGAAACAGAACTGAGTCAGGCACCACTAGCCAGTAATTGTCAGCCAAGGGTCAAAGAACTGAGTTACCTTAAAGCAGGGGTCCCCAACCTTCAAAGTCTAATGCCTGATGATGATCTGATGCAGAACTGATGTAATAATAATAAAAATAATGTGCCTAATAAATGTAATAATGCACTTGAATGATCCCAAATCCCTCCCTCCACCTAGTCCATGGAAAAACTGTCTTCTACAAAAATCAGTCCCTGGTACCAGAAAGATTGGGATTGCTGCCTTAGAAGACACAAAGATGTCCAAGAAGACAGCAGTGAGAAGAATAAGGTTATGACCAAAAGTGAGGCCCATGGGAAAGCCCACTCCATCAGAGGAACAGACATGGTTTTCGTCTTATACACACCGAGTCCTATCATGATTAAGTAAAAAAGCCCTTGAGCTTGCTTCCCATGACTTTAGTGCATCAAACCTGCAGTGCATCCCGCTATCTGATCCTCCTCATGGTGCTCAGGTAGCCTCACTCCACTGTTCTCCTTCGTGTTTCTCCCACCTGACTCCACCTTCCCTCTGCCCCATCAACAATCCAAAGATATGGAAGAGGAAATCAGAGGGATGCAGAGCACTTTGGAATATATGGTACTGAAAAACAAAGTCTAGCCAAATCACAAGTCAAAAAGATACAGCAGCAATTAGGTATCAGAGAAATTCATGCTAATATAAGGGAATTCAGTAGCCAGACCCTGAATTTAGGTTGCTGCTGCTGCTGCTGCTAAGTCGCTTCAGTCGTGTCCGAGTCTGTGCGACCCCATAGACAGCAGCCCACCAGGCTCCCCCGTCCCAGGGATTCTCCAGGCAAGAGCACTGGAGTGGGTTGCCAATTCCTTCTCCAATGCATGAAAGTGAAAAGTGAAAGGGAAGCCACTCAGTCGTGTCTGACTATTAGCAACCCCATGGACTGCAGCCCACCAGGCTCCTCCATCCATGGGGTTTTCCAGGCAAGAGTACTGGAGTTGGGTGCCATTGCCTTCTCCGGATTTAGGTTAGCTGGGTCTTTCCTATCAGTCTGTGCATTCTCTCCACAGATACGTGCATAATCACAGTGCTCCATGCATCTCCCTTAGAGAGTGAGAATATGAACATTTTAATTTCTTTTCTTTTTGTACTTTTAATATGAATAAACCTAGAATTCACATAGCACTAATTAAAAATAAATGTAGACTTTTCAGTCTCCCAACATAGAAGAATACCAAACATTGGTTTGACAGAGGTAAAATAAAACAGAAGTTATACTATGTTAGCCAGAAACTTCTTTTTTTAAAAAAAATTATGTGTTTGAGGAAATGAGGACTAAGTGGCATAGCTTGTTTTGTAACTTCAGTACTTGTGATTGGTTTGTTCATATTTTCTTTTTCTTCCTGGTCCAGTCTTAGCAGACTGTATCTTTCTAACAATTTGCCCACTTCTTCTAAGTTGTCCATTTTATTGTAGCAGTCTCATGATCCTTTGTACTTCTTTGGAGTCAACATTTCCTTTTTCATTTCTAATTTTATTGATTTGAGTCCTCTTCCTTCCTTTCTTGGTGAGTTTAGCTAAAGGTTTAAGAATTTTGTTTGTCTTCTCAAAGAACTAGCTTTCAGTTTCATTGATCTTTGTTAATGTTTTCTTCATGTCTATTTTATTTATTTTTTCTCTTACCTTTGTGATTTCTTTCCTTATACTAACTTTGGGTTTATTTGTTCCTTTCTCTAGTTGCTTTAGGTATAAAGTTAAGTTGGTTATTTGAGATTTTTCTTATTTCCTAAGGTAATGCTGCTGCTGCTGCTAAGTCACTTCAGTCTTAACTTCCGTTTTAGAACTGTTTTCATTGCACCCCTAGGTCTTAGATTGTCATCTTTTCATTGTCATTTGTCTCTAGGTAATTTTTTATTTTCCCTAGGATTTCTTCAGTGATCCATTGGTTGTTTAGTTAGCTTGTTTTTTTCGTGATGAAATCATTCATTCAAAGTATCATCCTTCTATGTAAGAAGACATATGGATGGCCAACAGGCATGTGAAAAGATGCTCAACATCACTAATTTTTAGAGAAAAGGAAATAAAAAATACAATATGGTGTCACTTCACTCCAGTCAGAGTGGCCATCATCAAAAAGTCTACAAATAATAAATGCTGGAGAGGATGTGGAGAAAAGGAACCCCTCCTACACTGTTGTTAAAAATATAAATTGGTATAGTCACTATGGAGAACAGTATGGAAGTTCCTCATAAAAACTAAAAATACAGTTACCATATGATCTAGCAATCCTACTCCTAGACATATATCTGGAAAAGATGAAGACTCTAATTCAAAAAGATACCAGTGTTCATAGCAGCACTATTTACAATATCCAAGACACGGAAGCAATGTACATGCCCATTGACAGATGAATGAATAAAGAAGATACTATATATATATATAATGGAATATTATTCATCCATGAAAAAGAATGAAATAAGATAATTTGAAGCAACATGGATGGACCTTGAGGTTAACATACTAAGTGAAGTAAGTCAGGCAGAGAAAAACAAAGATCATGATATCACTTATATATGAAATCTAAAAAAAAATGATACAAATGAACTTATTTATAAAACAAAAACAGATTCGCAGACATAGAAAACAATCTTATGGTTACCAAAGGGAAATTAGGGGGAGGGATAAATCAGGAGTCTGACATTAACAGACACACATAACTATATATATGATAGATAGACAAGGATCTATCATACAGCACAGGGAACTACATTCAAAATCTTGTAATAACATATAATGGAAAAGAAACTGAAAAATAAGTGATATATATCACTTTCATGTGTATCTGAAACTAACACAACAGTGTAAATCAACTATATTTCAATATGAAAGAGTTTTTGATCAGAGCCATGGTTCATCCAACTCAATAAATTAGCATGACGGCCTTATGATGAATCCGGTGGTTGCCCACTATGTTGCCACTTTTCAACTTCATGTTCTTTACATAAGTAAGAGGCCTGAAGATCCCTGGTGCTCTGTACAATTGTTTTGGGTGTGCCCTGCATAAGAGAGCCTGTCTGGCAGGCTTAGATCTCACTCCTGCACTCAAGGAATTCACCTGGCATCTAAGGGGGGAAATTTTTTTAAAAAATTAGATCAAAGGTACAGGGTGAGCTAGCTTAGAGCCTGGCCATCAGTAATCTCAGCTTTGACTAAAAATAAAATCAGGAAAGTTTATAAAACATATCAAGAATCACATCGCCAAAAGTATCCCTTTGAGAATAGGGTAATAAGTGACACTGTAAGAGAATCAGAGGGAAAGAGGCTTTATTCATAGCATGAAGAACTTATGAGCTTACCATTTTTCATCAAAAGTGGCAATAAATTACTATCACCTGCTGTGCAAGAACAGTAGCTTTATTTTGTGATAGCACTGAAAGTTATTACTGAATCAATATCTGTACACTTCCTCCTTCCCAACTTCTCCCTCCTTCTCTTTCCTAGCATTTCTGTCGCTCTGCTTACATGGCCCATTTTTTCTTGCATCCTGTCTACTGTATCTATTAATGCTCTTAACCTATTAATCATCTTTATTTTAAATTCCCCATTTGATAATTCCAGCATCCTGTCATGTCTGGTTCTTATGCTTGTTCTGCCCTCTCAGACTGTGTTTTTGGACTTTTGATATGCCTTGCAATTTTTTCTTGATACTCAGATATCATATAAAAGACAAAAGGAACTACTATAAATGGGCCTTAATAACATGGTGGTGAGATGGGAAGGGAAATGTTCTATAGGGCTTGATTAGGTCTCAGACTTTTAGTGAGCTTGTGCCTCTGGGCTGTGAACTTCACAAGTTTCTTGCATTTTTTCTTTCCTCCCTTAGTTGAGGCAGGATGGGTAGAGCTGGATAGAGTTGTGTTAATTCCCTGCCCCGAGGTCAGTTCAGTTCAGTCCAGTCACTCAGTCCTGTCTGACTCTTTGTGACCCCATGGACTGCAGCATGCCGGGCTTCCTTATTCATCACCAACTCCCAGAGCCTACTCAAACTCATGTCCACCATGTCAGTAATGCCATACAACTATCTCATCCTCTATTGTCCCCTTCTCCTCCTGCCTTCAATCTTTCCCAGCATCAGGGTCTTTCCAATGAGTCAGCTCTTTGCATCACGTGGCCAAAGTATGGGAGTTGCAGCTTCAACATCAGTCCTTCCAATGAATATTCAGGACTGATTTCCTTTAGGATGGACTGGTTGGATCTCCTTGCAGTCCAAGGGACTCTCAAGAGTCTTCTCCAATACCACAATTCAAAAGTACAGATTCTTCGGCACTCAGCTTTCTTTATAGTCCAACTCTCACATCCATACATGACTACTGGAAAAAGCTAGATGGACCTTTGTTGACAAAGCAATGTCTCTGCTTCTTAACATGCTGTCTAGGTCAGTTAAGTTCTGATAATAATGCCCCAGGAGGGTAGGCTCTAGTTAAGTGGTTTCCCCTGATGGCAGAAGAACTGAGTCCTATGGTGTATTTCAAAATGGTTCTTCTTTCAGCTCCCCCTGCAGGAAGTTCTAGGAGATTTTTGCCTAGTATTTACTGTGGGAATCTGGTGGAGCTCCTGGAGGTAAATGTCACAGTGTTGTGGGAGCCCTCCTGTGACTGGATTCCCTGGAGTTGTTAATTCAGAATTTTCCCATGAGCCTCCAGTAATCCATCAATTGCCATTTAGGTGTTTAACTCCTGCAGTGGTTTCTACTTTGTGAGTTTTCACTCTGGGAAACCTAGACTCCATGCACAGACTTGACTGTCTCTCCAAGCAGTCTGCCTCGTGTCTACCCTTCTCTTATGAACACAAGAAGAGCTGTTGTTGTATAGCTCTTCTCTTCAGCTTTTTCCTTCTAGGACAAAGTAGCAACTCCCAAGCATCTAATGTGAAAAACCAGAAACTGGAACTCTCTGTCCACTTTCTAAAAGGAAAGGATTCTGGATTTCTATGCTCTTTGTTATACTGAAATCTGGATAGCAGGCTATTTCTCCAGAATATCAATGAGAGGCAGTTCAGTTCAGTTCAGTTCAGTCGCTCAATTGTGTCCAACTCTTTGTGACCCCATGAATTGCACCACACCAGGCCTCCCTGTCCATCACCAACTCCTGGAGTTCACCCAAACTCATGTCTGTCGAGTCAGTGATGCCATCCAACCATCTCATCCTCTGTTGTCCACTTCTCCTCCTGCCCTCAATCTTTCCCAGCATCAGGGTCTTTTCCAACAAGTCAGCTCTTACATCAGGTGGCCAAAGTATTGGAGTTTCAGCTTCAGCTGAATATTCAATGAATATTCAGGACTGCATTTCCTTTAGAATGGACTGGTTGGATCTCCTTGCAGTCCAAGGGACTCTCAAGAATCTTCTCCAACACCACAATTCAAAAGCATCAATTCTTCGGCAATCAGCTTTCTTTATAGTCCAACTCGCACATCCATACATGACTATTGGAAAAAACATACCCTTGACTAGATGGAGGCAGAGTGGAAATTTTACTCCCCAACACCTCGGCTCAGAGAAGCAGAGAAAGGAAAATTGTCAGATAGTGAGTAGCATGGATTATTTCAATGAGAACAATATTTTTAGCTACCACTCTGCAATATGGAATTTTGGGGGGAAGGGGAAGCTATTCAGAGAATATTTTCAGGAAGCTTTCCTTGTGTGATTTAGAGTAAAACCCCTACCACACATCCTTTCAGAAAAACTGTAGGAAAAAGTCAACATTATTTCTCAAGGCTTCTATGAAATGATCTATGCAAAGAGGAAATCAAGTGGGGACCCAGTGATAGAGTTATTCCTGTTTTGAATTTGGGATAGTGCTAGTGAGAAAGAACCTGCCTGCCAATGCAGAAGACTTAAGAGATGTGGGTTCAGTCCCTGGGTCAGGAAGATCCCCTGGAGGAGGGCATGGCAGCCCACTCCAGTGTTCTTGCCTGGAGAATCCCATAGACAGAGAAGCCAGGTGGGTACAGTCCATAGAGTTGCAAAGAATTGGACACGACTGAAGCAACTTAGCATGCATGCATGCAAATAGACATTCCCCTATTGGGTCCTAATCATTGTAACATTTGTAGATTAAGAAGCTTGGAAATATAAAAATTCCACATATAAAAATAATGCACAAATTACATTATCTGAGGTAATAATTTAAAACTCTTGAAATAACATTTTGTTGAATTTAATGAGTTAGGTTAATTTTAAAATTTAGCTATTAAAAAAGTAAGAACTGACATTTTGTAGAGAAGAGTTTTCTAAGCATAAAGCAAAAATCATAAAGGAAAACAATGTATTTGAGGAAAAAAGTTAAAATTCTCTCTACACTAAAAACACTAGAAGTAACATACTAGGGGAGTAATATTTATAAAATATATGGTAGACAAAAGGTTACTATCCTTAATTATAAAAAATAATACTTCTTTTACATCAACAGGAAAAAGAGGAGTTCTTAATTGAAAAAATACACAAAGGACACAAAGAGGCAAATTACAAAGGAAAAATAAACAAATGAGTCTATGTTCAACTTTACCAGCATCACACAATGAGTTCCATTTTCAGCTATCAAATTGGCAAAGGTTAAAACCAAAATGAATTCCCTGTGATGGCAAGATTATGGGAAAGCATGTGCTCTTACAGGCTGCCAGTTCAACAGGACTTCTGTGTAGCAGATACAAAAGTGAATAAGAAAGTCAGATTCAGCCCCTGTGGAACTCTAGGTCTATGGGGAAAACACTGTAAACAGAGATAGGCATTAAATAGTCAAAGCATTTAAGACCTTAAGTGTAGTTTCAGAGTAGGATACACATATATTATCCCACTGCTCCCCTAACCCTGTGGTTTGGGCACAGACTAGCAAGGCTGGAATCCAATCATTTAGGGGTGCACGTGATGTATAAGGTATAGTTCAGTATAAAGAAGCAATGTTATACAGCTAGAGCATCTCTCTATGACATCCCCAGAGGCGGGGAGGGGGCAAGGCCAGAGAACGGAACATTTTTCCTGCTAGTCAACATTAAAAATGAACAAAGAAACAAACAAGCATAAAACTATTTCCTCTTCTTAGAAGAAAAGGAAACTGTAAATATTTATAATTTAATATAAAGGTTGACCTGACACATTGAATGTTTTAATTCTGGCATCCCAAGCCAATTCTTACCCTTAAAAATGGCTTTCCTCCCACCCCTGTTATTAGCAATTCCCTCATCTTGTGCATAAGGCAATTTTCCTGTGAGGGGCTCCAAGCACTTTCAGAAATGCTTGAATAGCAATTAAATGGTTTCCAGGCCTTGGGGGTCTTTATTTCTAACTCAGTTCAATAGTATATCCTGGGATGTTTATTGCACTCTGGAAAGTAACTCTGTCAAAGGCAAAGGGATAGAAGATCCCTGTCCTGTGTTCCATTTTCTTCAGAAATGGTATCATGAAGGAGCTGTCAGCTCTGGGAACTGTCAAACTTGATTTCTGCCATCTGCAAAACTGAGGTGGGAAGATTTTTACAATCATTCTTTCTGATCAGTAAGGAAGTTCTGTAAGAACTTAAAATTATTATAGCTCTTCTGTTTTCTCTTCAGCTCTGAATACAAAGTACAGAAGTGTCTAGAAATTAAAATAGAATCTTCAGGGTTTCTTCCTTCAAGGTACTTACCATGAGTTGGGTAAAACTGTAAATAGTCAACAAGGATGGGGGTATTAGCAGATACAGTCTTCTAGAAGGAAAACAAAAATGACAATGTATGTAAATATCTTTAAATTGCCTACGTATTGACCCACTAGCCCTAATTCTGGAATTTATCCTAAGATGACAATTAAAGAGATGCTCAAAGTTTCATGTGCAAACATGATCCTTTCAGTATCGTTTAAGATAGTAATATTTTTTTAAAAAATACAACAGTCTGCAAACTATTTAATAAAAGATTACTATGAAATAATGTTTTTCTTTTCTAAGACCTCTGATACAGAAAAATGTTCTAAGGATATTTTAAATCAAAGTTAGTTTGTAAAACAGTATGTTTACTAAATCCAAGTATTTTTACAATGTGAATAAAAATGAAAATAACCAAAACTATATGAATTAAAGTGTTAATAACAATTCTCCCTGAGTGCTAAAAATATGGATGTTCTGGCTTATATTTTGAAATTTTATATATTTTATAAATGTTTATAAACAGGAATAAACAGATAATTATTTCAGGCATTACTTTTCTGGATTTATACACACCATTTTATTTCTCAAAATGGTGAAACATATAAATGATTAGGATTTTCCTTTTTATGATCATGAGTTATCAGGAAATAATTGTAAAACTTAACTCTTTCCAAAAAAAAAATGCCTTTACTTCTTAGTAGAAAATTGCAACCTGACTTTAACAGTTTCTGTTATTTTCATTTAGGGAAGATAAAAGACTAAAATTACATCTCAGACTATATGAAAAGACCACATTTTAGTGTTTAAGTAAGTTACTCCCAGGTGTGGTTTTGTGATGCCCCAACCTGTTATTTCCAATGAATATTTCTGATATTATTTCATATTTCTCAAAGAATTATCAAAATCTGTGAACCATCTTTTACCTCACCCACTCTTTAATCTTTCTTATGTAACCTGATGAAAGTTCTCCTTGATGCCTCTTTTTAAAATTGAATGGTTATCTTGGGCAATTTTTAAAATATTTAAACTATACTTTAAATTTTAAGTTATTTTTAATTGCAAAAATAGTTTCTGATCAGGGTGGGAAAGTTAGGAAATATAGGTAAACCAAAAGAGGAAAAAATCATAATCCAATAGTCCATACAAGATCACTCTAAATCCCATGGTATATGTTTTCTCTGGCCTTTTCACATGCATAGATTTCTACACACAGGTAACAGAAACACACATTTTTATGAAAATAGTATTAAATTATATATACGTTTTTGTTGTTCAGTCTTTTCACCTAATAATATATGCTGAACATTGTCCCAAGTCAATAAAACTGCATCTATAATATTATTTTCAAGTATAAAACATACTCAATTGTATAATGTTTCTCATTCAATTAATCCTGTAATAATAAAAGTTTAAATTGTTTCCAATAGTTACCAGCGTGAAGAGCATTGCAATGGACACCTTTGTTGTTTAAATTAAAATAAGCCATCTGGATTAAGCTATAGTAATTTTATAAATGTTGGAGTTACAGTCCTGCTGCTACAAAATTACCAAAGACTATTAACATTTCTTTCCTTTATATGTGATGCACATTTTAAACCAGAGTTTTTTAAATTTAAGAAATGTGTGACTCTCTTTTAAAGGAAAGTATTTTTGAAGAATCTAATTTGAATTTAAATGTTTTAATCAAGTGCTTCTTTAAGACACACACACACAAAAGACATACAAACATAAAATAGGTATAAACTACAAACAGAATGGTAATCTAATCAAACAAATTTTGTAAAGATAAAATTTTAGGACTAATATAATTCTAACGAATGACAATTTATTGCACCAAATAATGCTGCTTTTGCTGAAATTAAATACCATGGTGCAAGTTACCCTCTATTAAGCACACCTGGAAGACTATGGGTATCCTGGGATGGTTCTGTTCTCTCTGTACTTTCTCAACTTAAATAGATTATCTTAGCATCACTTAGCCTTTGTTTGCTAGTGACCATCATATGATTGCTGGTTGCCACTCATTTCCCTCACCTCCACTAACTCAACAATAAAATAGCCGTTTAGCTTAAGGACCATGAAAATCCTAGACATAAACACAAATACAGACACTTAATTCACAAGGAGATTAGACAATGTAGACACTGAATTCACAAAGAGGTCAGATAATCCAGGATATAGTATTTTTTAGGATGGCACTCAAATGAAAAAATAAAACGTTTATTTATTTTTATAGAAAAGCCCCTAAATCCCAAGAATACTCTAGGGATAAAAGAGAAGAAACGGGTTTCACTCAGTCAAAGCAGGTTTCCTTCATCTTCTTGGGTGGAGGAGGAACGTTTGATTTTTGTCAAGGAGAAGGGACAGATCTAGACCAGGGAGGCTTAGGGAAAGAGTCGGACACGACTGAGAGACTGAACCGAACTGTAAACCTGAATGGGGGAGACATAACATACATGAGGCCTTCCCTGGTGGCTCTGATGGGAAAGAATCTGCATGCAATGCAGGCAACCTGTGTTCAATCCCTGGGTTGGGACTGGTTACCCATTCCAGTATTCTCGGGGCTTTCCTGGTGGCTCAAACTCTGGAGAAGGGAATGGCTACTCACTCTAGTATTCTTGCTTGGACAAGTCTATGGAGAGAGGAGCCTGGTGGGCTCCAATCTGTGGGGTCGCAAAGAGACAGACACAACTGAGCGACTAACACTTTCACTTTCAACATACATTTAGGCTCCTTCAAGGGCTTGACTACATTCTGGAGGCAGAGTGTCCAGGTGTTTACCTGAACAACAGGATTTGGAGACAATCAGAATGAGGGTATAATGTAGACTCTGGGTCTTTTGATTTTATAGTCTAGAGTACAACCCTCTTAGCCCAGTTCTCTGAAACTACACTAACATTACATTTCAGGTTTGCAGTGAGAATCAAATGAACTTTTAAGTGTAAAGAAACTCGATGCATGATACTGGATGCTTGGGGCTGGTGCACTGGGATGACCCAGAGGGATTGTATGGGGAGGGAGGAGGGAGGGAGGTTCAGGATGGGGAACACGTGTACACCTGTGGTGGATTCATGTTGATGTATGGCAAAACCAATACAATATTGTAAAGTAATTAACCTCTAATTAAAATAAATAAATTTATATTAAAAAAAAAAAAGAAACTGTCATATAGTAGAAAGTCCAAACTCTTCGCTGTGCCCTGTGAGTCACTGTCTCTCTGATACCATCTCCTCCCATTGTTTTCAAAATTTATGCTGGAACTTATTCAACCCTTTGAATAGTTCAAACTCCTTTCTGTCTCAAGAACTTTACAAGGACTGCTCCCTTACACCAGAATCAAAGGACGTACTCTTCAGTATCTCGCCAGTCTCTGCTCAGACATCACTCTTGCCTCAAATAGACCCCTTCTCTCACTGAATAAGTCCTTCCCATCTAAACTGTGCTGTATTTTTTCCCATAGAAGTTATCATTCCCTGAAATTATATTATGTATCTGCCTATTTGTCTGTCTCCTTGTTGGTTGCATATAAATATCTTGACAACAGAAACTTTGTTTTGTTTCTACCATATTCCCAGCCACAACTGTGTTTTCTGGAAGAGAGTACTCAACAATTTTTACTACCTATGAAGTAAGATTTGGCATCTTTTAGGAAATTGGGAACTACTGTTTTGGTCTATAGAGCCAGAAAATATCAATCTTCCATACAATTATAAGTTAAATTAAAGTCAACTATTAAATTCCTCTCACATGCTTAGTTCTGTGATAAGAGCCTTGAAGAGTGGAGAATGAAACGTATGTCAAGGAGCTCAAGCATGGAACATTGGAGATATTAGGCATATAAGACTGATATCACTATATAGAAAATCCAAGGATTTTTCACTTAAAGTATACTAATAAAATGAATATAAGTAACAGATATAAAGAAGAAAATTATAAAACAAAACACAACCATAACGACAATTAGATGTTTTAGTTTTTGTAGGTACTTAAGTCTGTAAGAATAAAATAGCTTTACAAAATGATGTCTCAATTCAGTGACTTAAGTCAATAATAGTATAATGAGGGACTCGGTTTCATACAGTCATTCAAGGACAAAGTTTCATTACATCTTGACCCTCTGTCTTCTTCTATACTATTGCATTCTTCTCTATTTAGCCAATGAGTGAGAAAAATAAAAAGCAAAGATTGCATGATTTACATGAACCAGGCTTAGAACTGTTATATATTACTTCAGCTCAAATTCTATTGCTGGAACCCAGTCATGTGGCCAAAGTAAAGGCTAGGCCTGGGAGTGGTCTAGCTGTGTGACTAAAAAGAGAATTAACATAGATCTGGTGAGCAGTACAATCTCCGCCGCTGCTGCTGCTAAGTCGCTTCAGTTGTGTCTGACTCTGTGCGACCCCACAGACGGCAGCCCACCAGGCTCCCTCGTCCCTGGGATTCTCCAGGCAAGAACACTGGAGTGGGTTGCCATTTCCTTCTCCAGTGCATCAAAGTGAAAAGTGAAAGTGAAGTCGCTCAGTCGTGTCTAACTCCTAGCGATCCCCTGGACTACAGCCCACCAGGCTCCTCCGTCCATGGGATTTTCAAGAGTACTGGAGTGGGGTGCCATTGCCTTCTCCAGTACAATCTCTATCACAGCATTAAATAATAGTTGTAATGCTATTTAATAATATTGTTTAACTGATAGCTTTAAATCTGAAGATACACTTTGCCTGAGAGAGGTTCCTGTCATAGCAGGAATAATGTATCAAATCATCAGATTATTTCCTTAATAAGCTAAACAACATGCAGTGAAATTGCTTCAGGTTAATCTTGACTCAGGTCTAACAATGGAAAGCATTACCATGCTGTACACTTTTTTTTACTGATTCATTTTTGTGATCGGTTCAGCCATCTGTGATGCTGGAGAACAAATTATTATTATAATTCCTGCAGTGACAGCCCCTTATGGCTGGTGACAGTCTTATAGGTTGACCTATGAGGTGGCACTAGTGGTAAAGAGCCCACCTGCCAATGTAGGAGACATAAGAGAGGGGGGTTAGATCCCTGGGTTGGGAAGATCTTGTGGAGTAGGAAATGACAACCCACTCCAGTATCCTTGCCTGAAGAATTCCAGGGACAGAGGAGCCTGGCGAGCTACAGTCTAAGGATGCAAAGAGTCAGACACGACTGAAGCGACTTAGCATGAATCACTTAGCACTCCTCCTACCTTGTGCATACATTTTTTCACTCATAACAGGGATCAGATGGACTCTATTTCTAGGAAAATTGTTCAAAATATTCATGTGCAATTTATTCTCCAAACCTTTGTATATCTCATGATATTTTTCTATTGCTTTCACATATGAGGACTAATTGGCTGTGACTGAAACGCAAATTTCTGCCTTAAAAATTGTCAGTATGGCAGAAAAGTGAAAAGTTAGATTGAGTGTTTATTTCTTCATGTTATCTTACATTTTCCCCAAATAACATGCAAATTCTTGTTTTCATTAGTTTTGCCAAGAATGCACCGAGGCCTTTGAATTTCATAAATAAACAGTTTTTAGCTCCACAAAATTTTCTTTAATTATGTTATTTCTTCTGTTCCAATTATTTTGATTTCTTGTGCTGAAAAACTCATAATCCTCACATTAGATGCCTGCTATTCTCTTTTCATTACTTTCACCTATTTTTCCTTTTCCTTTGTATTCTTAGAAAGCTTCTTAGGTTAATTGGATTCCTATTTTTATGGAATGATGGAAAATGAAGACATGAAGATATTACACTGAAAGTATAACTTGCTGTGAATTATGATAGAACTCTACATAGTATTTGTTAAACCAGAACTGCAAATGTGTTTCATTCTTCTGGAAATGTAAGTCTCAGAAGACTTCAGAGAGAAGGCACATGTGCAGAGACCTGGAAGGATGAAGAAATCTTCATCAGGTGAACAAAGCAGCAAAGGTCATTTCAAGCGGAAGAAAGAACATATTTAAGGGCATCATGTGTCACTGCATAATGTAATGTCTCTGGGGGCCATGGAGAGGTTCACTGGGATGAAAGCATACAGTCTGTGGAGGGGGCAGTGGGGAAGGAAGCAAGAATGTGGCATGAGGTGAGATTGTGATATGTGGTGTGATGAGGATGGAGAAAGGCAATGGGTGAAAGCAATCAAGGGGAGAAGGAAGACTCTAGCATTCTAGCTCAGAAGACTGAGTAGATCTTTTCTACGTTAATTAAGAGAAATAAAGATAGAGGGTTATATTTTCTGGAAGATAGCTGGTTCAGTTTAAAAATACCAAATGCATAAGACATGGGGGTCACACCTGTCAGTATGAACCTAGAACTATGAGCATTGAACTGAGAAGAGAGACGAGGGCAGGGGATGGAAAGTTAAAGCTCGTATGCAGTTGTTATATCTCTGTTTAAGATTATCCACAGTAAGTACTTAAGGTCTTCCCAGGTACCTCGATGATAAAGTGATAAATACATTCCTCCAGTGGAGGAGATGCCGGTTTTATCCCTGGGTTGGGAAGATTCCCTGGAGGAGGGCAAGGCAACCCGCTCCAGTATTCTCGCCAGGAAAAGCTCATGAACAGAGGAGCCTGGTGGGCTACAGTCCATGAGGTCACAGTGTTGGGCATGACTGAGTGACTGAGCACAGCAAAGCAGTGAGGACTTAGAGTCAGAAAGGAACCAGTGTTGTAAAACTCAGGAAAATCTCTAATTCACAGAAGTCAGTAACAAGAGAATGTCATGAAGGAGAAAGTGGTCAACGGCATGAGTGCCTCAGAGTGATCAAGGAAGAGGAAGAATGAAAATGTCATTTTCCCAACTTGCAATCAGAGACAATTGAGACCAGGATGAGAGCAGCTAGAGCATCAACAAATTCTGATCTCTGCAAAAGGCAGAATGCTTTAGGCAGAGCAGTGAAGGGGAGATGAGGAAAAGAAGGCAATGAAGCTCTTCTCTAGGAATAAGGAACAACTGTGGCAACTTTCCTGATACATCATGTCACACTCCAAACATTTACCAGTTTTCCTGCAGCAGAGTGTTTGCATAACACTTTCACTTTCTGTTGATGAACCACAGTGCTTTCCACAAGGGAATGAAGCTGCCAATTTCCCCAGATCCATCTATACATATAAACTCCTGCCTGGATACCATGTTATACATAGAATTATAATTACAGTGGAGAAGCACAGTAGTGTGGTTCAAATGAAGTGCCCAAAGTTTTAGAAATATGCCAATAGAGACTATTTACAAACCACTTTATATATATAGACTAATACTGTAGCAGGCTCAGAACCCCCTGGGATCTCAGCTCCCATAGCCCATTCTGTTGTTCTCCTTCTGTTCCATATTTCTACTTTTCAGTCTCATCTGTTTGTCCTTCTTCGGTCCTCTGACCTAACTCTGGTACATTTGTTCCAGCACTCAACAAGGAGCTCAGAGTCCCTTAAGAGCTTCCCATTCACCAGAGATGCAGAGGTTCCAATCTGAATCCAGCTACATCCTTTTTCCCCAACCCCCTCTTGCATTAGCTATCCACCCTCCAGTAGAGCCCACAGAAATTTTTCATGCTTGTTGTTTTAAAGGATGTGCATGTGTGTCAAGACACTTCAGTCATGTCCAACTCTGTGCAACCCAATGGACCATAGGCCACTAGGCTGGCTCCTCCGTCCATAAGATTCCCCAGGCAAGAATACTGGAGCTGGTTGCCATGTCCCCCTCCAGGAGGTCCTCCCCACCCAGGAATCAAACCGACATCTCTTACATCTACTGCATTGAGCGACAGGTTCTTTAGGACTAGCGCCACCTGGGAAGCCCCTTTTAAGAACTTACTCTATTAATTTTAGTTGTCAAGGCATCACAGCCTCAAGTATAAAAATGATCTCCTCTTACCGTGTGCTTCTCCCTTCCACCCCCCAGGAATTATAACCTATGGCTCAGGAAAACTGCTCTGTTGATGAAAGATGAAAGAGATTTATCTCCACCAATCTTATCTGTTTACTTATTATATATCTTTTAAATCTTAACTACAACATAATACTGTTCATAAAGTCGGAAAATTCCAAAAAAACATAATGAAGGAACAATTCTACAGTAATTCTACAAAGCAGAACAAATATAAAATGGTGTAGAGCTTTCACATTTGGCTTTTGATCTGCAAATGGGCCATGACCCTCCTGGCCTCTGTCTTCTACTCTGCACATCTGCCGCAGCTCTGGGCTCCTGGATGCCCTGACTGCATCTGTCACGGTCACCAGTTGTTTCGCGTGTGTGGGATCCTGGCCACACACACGCAGATGGAAGCCATCATTCTGGACGAGACTCTGAGGAAGGAATGGCTCCTGGCCCATTCCAGGCCCCTGTTGTTCTCTCAGAGAGCTGGAGCCATACTGCTGAGCCTCGTCTTCAACCTCAACAACGTAATTTATTTCTCAGCTGCTCTGTATCTGATTCCTGAGCCAGAATTACATAAAAAGGAACATGATTCAGACCATAAGCTTTTCATGCCAAATGTCAACATTAAGCTACACCATCTTAACCACCCTAAGCCAAAGGCATGGTACCAGTTTTAACAATGGCCTAAAATATTTACAATGGTTGCTGCCTTGGCATTTTTGAGTGGGTTCATGTCAATAATGTATTTAACTGGGGTCATTATGCATTGGTCCCATATGTGTGATTTTATTTTATTTTATTTTTTTTAATTTTTATTTTTACTTTGGTTTACTTTACATTACTGTACTGGTTTTGCCAAACATTGACATTAATTCACCACGAGTGTACATGCGTTCCCAAACACGAATCCCCTCCCATCTCCCACCCCATACCATCCCTCTGGGTCCTCTCCTTGCACCAGTCCAAAGCATCCTGCATCCTGCATCCTGCATCGGACATTGACTGGCGATTCGTTTCTTACATGATAGTATACATGTTTCAATGCCATTTTCCCATATGTGTGATTTTAAAATGAGAACATGGGTTCAAGTAAGTCCTCATTTAATTTATTTAAAGTGAATTCTCCAGTTCTGTTTAAACAGTTGGATTAGGCATACCACCCTTATAGCTTTACTATTAAATAGTTGACTTAAGCTTTACTGGGGCTTCCCAGGTAGCTCAGTAGTAAAGAATCTGCCACCAGTGCAGGAGATGAAGGAGACACAGGTTCAATCCTTGAGTCTGAAAGTTCCCCTGGAGAAGAACATGGCAACCCATTTCAGTTTTTTTGCCTGGAAAATCCCATGGACAGAGGAGCCTGGTGGGCTACAGTCCACGGGGTCACAAAGAGTCAGACATGACTAAGTGACTGAGCACACACGCTTCAAATATTACACACAGAGGAAAATACACACATACACAGATGAATCCTACCAACATCTAAAGAATAGTTAATATCTATCTTTAAGCTATTCCAAAAAATTGCAGAGGAAAGAACACTTCCAAACTCATTATCTGAGATCAGTATCACATTGATATCAACACCAGACAAAGATATCACAGGGAAAAAAGAAAAAGAAAATTACAGACCAGTATCACTGATGAGTACAGATGTGAAAATCCACAACAAAATACTGGCAAAATGAATCCAACAATACATTAAAAGGACCATAAATCATGATCAAGTGGGATTTATCCCAGGGATTTTTCAATATCTGAAAACTGGATATATTTTTGGATTATAAAATTGGATATATTTTTGTACATATAATTGATATACTTTTAGATTATATAATTGGATATATTTTTGGATTATATAATCAGATATAAAATTTTGGATATATTTTTCAATGTATCCAAAAACGTCCAAAAAAATTTTGAGATTTTTCAATATCTGAAAATCCATCAATGTGATAGACCACACTAATAAATTGAAGAATAAAAGCTATATGATCATCTCAATATTGAGAAAGCTTTTAATAAAATTCCAATATCCACTTTTAGTCAGCTTTTTTTTTTTTTTACTTTTAAAATTTTTATTTTAACTTTAGTTTACTTTACATTACTGTATTGGTTTTGCCAAACATTGACATGAATTTAAAAGAATATGCATGGATCAAGCACCAACTACACGAAAAGGTATACATTGAAAGCAAAACTTTTTCTTCTGTCCCAAATCCCCAGTCCTGTTTCCCAGAGGCAATCACTTTTGCAGTTTTTTTCTTTACCCTTCCAAAATATATTCACTTTCAAACAAGCTTAATATCTGTTATACTATACATGCAAAATTTTCCTGCCTTTTTACTTAGCTCTTAAATATTTTCAGAGAAAATGGCTTTTTAGATTACTTTTATTCATTGCATATTATATATTTATTCACCCAATAAATATTTATTATCTATTATGAACAGGCACTCTTTTGCATTTGTGATATGGTACTGAACAAGACAGAAAAAANACCCTTTATGGAAGAAAGTGAAGAGGAACTAAAAAGCCTCTTGATGAAAGTGAAAGAGGAGAGTGAAAAAGTTGGCTTAAAGCTCCACATTCAGAAAACGAAGATCATGGCATCTGGTCCCATCACTTCATGGGAAATAGATGGGGAAACAATGGAAACAGGGTGAGGGTGAAGTCGCTCAGTCATGTCCGACTCTTTGTGACCCCATGGACTATAGCCTACCAGCCTTCTCCATCCATGGGATTCTCCAGGCAAGAATACTGGAGTGGGTTACCATTTCCTTCTCCAGGGGATCTTCCCGACCCAAGGATTGAACCCGGATCTCCCTCATTGGAGGCAGACGCTGTAACCTCTGAGCCACCAGGGAAGTCCTCAGTGTTAGACTTTATTTTGGGGGGCTCCAAAATCACTGCAGATGGTGATTCCAGCCATGAAATTAAAAGACGCTTACTCCTTGGAAGGAAAGCTATGACCAACCTAGATAGCATGTTGAAAAGCAGAGACATTACTTTGCCAACAAAGGTCCGTCTAGTCAAAGCTATGGTTTTTCCAGTTATCATGTGTGGATGTGAGAGTTGGACTGTGAAGAAGGCTGAGCGCCGAAGAATTGATGCTTTTGAACTGTGGTGTTGGAGAAGACTCTTGAGAGTCCCTTGGACTGCAAGGACATCCAACCAGTCCATTCTGAAGGAGATCAGCCCTGGGATTTCTTTGGAAGGAATGATGCTGAAGCTGAAACTCCAGTACTTTGGCCACCTCATGTGAAGAGTTGACTCACTGAAAAAGACTTTGATGCTCGGAGGGATTGGGGGCAAGAGGAGAAGTGGACAACAGAGGATGAGGTGGCTGGATGGCATCACTGACTCGATGGACATGAGTCTGAGTGAACTCTGGGAGTTGGTGCTGGACAGGGAGGCCCGGCGTGCTGTAATTCACGGGGTCCCAAAGAGTCGGACACGACTGAGCGACTGAACTGAACTGAACCAAACCACAAACAAGCAAAAAAAATCTCTTAGTTTTCAGCCTAGGTACATTTGTATTCAATGTGAGAAATTTAAACCTACTCATCATTAGAAACAATCTCAATCATTATTTGTAACGATTATCCCTAAAGACTTCAGATACTCCTTCAAAACAAAGACTTCATTAAAAAATAATACAAATAAAATAATAGTAAGAAGAAGGGAACAGAATATCTTGGCCAAAATTAAGTCATTCTCATATTTTGGGAAAACTGGAAGCCTGGCTGCCTTCTACAAGTAGTGATTCATTAATACTAATTGGTGCTTTTTTCCAGGCAAGGGAGAAAACTGTTTCAGATCCTAATCACTCCTCATTATAGGAACAGCAGGCTGTATTTAATCTGCAGCTCAGCTTTTCAGTTACAGAATCAGTTGACCTATAATTAAAAGACATTTACGTCTTAGGGGGAAAGAAAAACAATTCCTAATGACAAACAGATAGCAGCGATTTAAAACCCTGCCTGCCTTGCCTGTGTCTGCCCACCTCTGCAATCCTGCTGTCAACTTAACTCAATTTTGTTCAGGGTAAATGGAAAAACTATTCCTCTCCACTCTAAAATTAAAGTCTAAGAATGAGTGTGTGGCATTCAGAATGACATGGATAGCCAAATATGCTATACTGGAATTATACTTTTTAGATTTAATGTGCTTTTTTCTCTTAAATATAAAAGTAATGGGCTTCCCTGGCGGCTCAGACAGTAGAATCTGCCTGAAATGCAAGAGACCTAGGTTCGATCCCTGGATAGGGAAGATCCCCTGGAGAGGGGAATGGCTACCCAATTCCCCTCTTGTCCAATTGGTATATATATATGTTCACTCTTTTTTAGAGTCTTTTCCCACATAGGCCATTACAGGGTTTTGAGTAGAGTTCCTTGTGTGATATAGTAGTGTTTATGTGTCAGTCTCAATCTCCCAGTTTATCCCTCCCCTCCCTTACTATCTGGGCTTCCCTGGTAGCTCAGCTGGTAAAGAATTCACCTGCAATGCAGGAGACACCGGTTTGATCCCTAGGATGGGAAGATGCCCTGAAGAAGGGAACAGCTACCCTTTCCAGTATCCTAGCTTAGAGAATTCCATGGACAGAGGACGCTGGCAGGCTACAGTCCATGGGTTTGCAAAGAGTAGGACACGGCTGAGCGACTTTCACTTTGCCTTACTCTCTGGCAACTAAAAGTCTGTTTTCTACGTCTGTGATTCTATTTCTGTTTTGTAAATAAATTCATTTGTACCATTTTTAAAATATTCCACACATAAGCAATATCATACGATATTTTTCTTTCTCTGTCTGACTTACTTGACTTAGTATGACAGTCTCTCAGTCCATCCATGTTTCTGCAAATGGCATTATTTTGTTCTTTTTTTGTGTGACTGAGTAATATTACCATATATATATATATATATATATACCACTCCTTTATCCATTCCTTTGTTGATGAACATTCAGGTTGCTTCCATGTCCTGACAAATAGTGCTGTAATGGACACTGTAGGGCATGTATCAAAAATCTCACTTTAAATACCTCTATGATATTTTCTTACATGTTATATTGCTGTTCAGTAGCTCAGTTCACTTCAGTTCAGTCGCTCAGTCGTGTCCAACTAGTTGTGACTGCATGGACTATGGTACCTCAAGCTTCCCTGTCCTTCACCATCTCCCAGAGTTTGTTCAAACTCATGTTCATGAAGTCAGTGATGCCATCCAACCATCTCATCCTCTGTCACCCCCTTCTCCTCCCACCCTTCAATCTTTCCCAGCATCAGGGTCTTTTCTAATGAGTCTGTTCTTCGCATCAGGTGGCCAAAGTATTAGAACTTCAGCTTTAGCATCAGTTCTTCCATTGAATATTCAGGATTGATTTCCTTTAGGATTGACTAGCTTAATCTCCTTGCAGTGCCAAGGGACTCTCGAGAGTCTTCTCTAACACCATCAGTTCTTTGACGCTCACACTTCTTTATGGTCCAACTCTCACATTATTATACATGACACTGGAAAAATGACAGCTTTGACTAGATGGACCTTGGTCAGCAAAATAATGTCTCTACTTTTTAATACGTTGTCTAGGTTTGTCCTAGCTTTTCTTCCAAGGATTAAGCGTCTTTTAATATCATGGCTACAGTCACCATCTGCAGTGATTTTGGAGCCCCCCCAAATAAAATCTCTTACTGTTTCTATTGTTTCCCTATCTATTTGCCATGAAGTGATGGGACTGAATCCCATGATCTCAGTTTTCTGAATGTTGAGTTTTAAGCCAACTTTTTCACTCTCCTCCTTCACTTTCATCAAGAGGCTTTTTAGTTCTTTGCTTTTTGCCATAAGGGTGGTGTCATCTCCATATCTGAGATTATTGATATATCTCCCAGTAATCTTGTTTCCAGCTTGTGATTCATCCAGCCTGGCATTTTGCATGATGTACTCTGCATATAAGTTAAATAAACAGGGTGACAATATCTAGCCTTGATGTACTCCTTTCTCAATTTTTAACCAATCCATTGTTCCATGTCTGGTTTTAACTGTTACTTCTTGATCCGCATACAGATTTTGAAGGAGGCAGGTAAGGTGGTCTGGTATTCCCATCTCTTTAAGAATTTTCCCCAGTTTGTTGTCATCACACAGTCAAAGGCTTTAGCATAGTCAATGAAGCAGAAGTAGATATTTTTCTGGAATTCTCTTGCTTTTTCTATGATCCAAAATATATTGGCAATTTGATCTCTGGTTCCTCTGCCTTTTCTAAATCTAGCTTCATTTCTTATATGGGTGTACTATATTGAATTTTTTTTCATTATTATTGGGCATTTAGACAGTTTCCAGTTTTTCATTATAAATAGTACTATTGTGAACTCTATTTTTTTAATCTCATTATTTCTAAGGAGATGTTTAGATTTTAAAATATTGAAGCAAAAGGATTGACCGTCTATAAAGCTTCTTGACGCATAGACCCACGTGGCTCTCAACAGCTGTAGGGCGCCCTCCTCCCAGGGGCACAGTTACCCACACACTCTGGTTACCCACACACTTGCCAACACTGGGTACTTTCATTTTTTTTTTAATTGTATTTATTGGACATGTGGAAAAAAATGAATCTAACGTTAATTCAACTGCAAATTCTTTTATTAAAGAAGCTGAACATTTTAAATCATGTTACAGTCCATTTCTGTCACTTATTTAATGACTCTTCCACTCATTTTTTTTTTTTCTCCATTTTTTTTGGGGGGGTACTAAGCTTNATGACTCTTCCACTCATTTTTTTTTCTCCATTTTTTTGGGGGGGGTACTAAGCTTTACCTTTTTTGATTGATAAATGAAATTTTGTTTATCAAGCATGTTTCCAGTTTTTAACTGAACATTATGAATATCTATTTCAGTGCTTTTTGGTCTTTAAACTTTGATTTTGGCCTTTCTGAGGTACTGAGTTTTACATTTTTAAGGAGTTAAAATTTTCTATTTTTCCTTCATGTTTGTATGTGTGTGCTTAGTTGCTCAATTGTATCCAACTCTTTGCAACCCCATTGACTACAGCCTGCCAGGTTCCTCTGTCCATGGGATTTTCCAGCAAAAATACTGAAGTGGGCTGCCATTTCCTCCTCCAGGGGATTGTCTTGACTCAGAGATGGAAACTATCTCTCTTGGGCTCTTATATTGGCAGGTGTGCCAACCTGGGAATCCCCTAGTTTCTTCGTATTTTTTTTTTTTTTCCTTTACCACTGCGCCATCTGGGAAGCCCCTAGTTTTCTTATTTTTCATGTTTAACATTTAGATGGTCTTTTTCATCAAATTTTTTAAACTCCTGGTCAAAAATAATCAATACAATAAATCAGTACCATTCTGATTTGTATCTCATGTAACAAGTATGACAACAAAGAAATTCTCCTTTTAATACAAACAAGAAAGGAAATGTACTTTTTTGGTTAATAGTGGATACTTGCCAAGACTAACTCAAAATTTCTCTGATCAGGTTAGTACCTTCATGATATGTACCAGTATGGCAGCCAATTTGAATAAACTAGACCTACCAAAAGTGGATTTCTTTGTAGAATTTCTCTTTTGAGAATTTTTATAATAAAGAAAGCTAGGAACTTCCCTGGTGGTCCAGTGGCTAAGACTCTGTGTTACAGGGGGCTTGGGTTCCATCCCTGGTCAGGGAACCCCACATGCTGCAACTAAGATTCTGTATGCCACAACAAAGATCGAATATCCTACATGTTGCAACTAAGACCCGGCACAGCCAAATAAATAAATATAAAAAAGAAAAGAAAGCCAGTGACAAGTTTTTCTAATAATGCTAGGGATGAAGTTGATAAACATATGACTTAGATCATGAGTGAAAGAATGGTCTAGATTAAAAACAAAAGTCCACTTGTGCATATTACAGAATTACAGTACATTTATGGAATGAATGTTCACTGTAAAGTACTCTGAGGCTTAGCAAGAGCTCCGTGGTCAAAAAGACTGACTGACTGACTTGCAAAGTCTGTCCTGGGGGTATGAGGTAAGAGAGCCAGATGTGTGTAAAATGGACACCCCCTTTATTGGTTCCTCTGAGGGACCATTCTATTTCTTATAGCTTTATAAAGAAATTTGTTCTATTTTGTTTTCTAATGAACACATGCTTTAAAAAATCCTAGCCAAAAAACAAACAAAAGTTTCTCACTAAAGTACAGTCCTCTCCTACCAGCACTGGAGTACTCAAAATGTGCTTTTTAGAAAGGAATACACTTCCCTAAAGCGTCCTGCATTCTTTTCAGGTCTTATTAAAAACAGGGACTTCTTAAAAGTGTTAACCTCTGTCAAACTGGCACATGGAGTTTCTCAACCGACTTCAGTGTTGTGAGATTATAGGTTATAGGTCAAAATGATGCCATGTTAGTCTAGGGCACATGGACTTAAAAAAGCAGTTATGAACATATCCTTGGGTGAAAAGGAACCTGAAAGAAATAGACTGTCATTGGAAGGAGCCTTGAAATCATCAAGTCCATTATCCAGATGCTGAGGCCAACTTTATAATACTTCCACCAGGTAATGAGCTTACTGAGGCTTAAACATCACCGATTGCTGGGAGCTCTCCTGCTGTCAAATAACGTGCATTTACTGAGCACTTGCCAATTTTCAGGTATTACACTAGACTCTTTACACAGCGACCCTGCAAAAGTGATTTTTTTTTTCTGTTTACAGCTGAGAAAATCAATGCAGAGTGGTTATACAGATGAGTCAGGATTTTAAAACGGATATATGACTTTTTTCTATGATGTCATAATTCCTAGCCTAACCAAGAACCCCAACCTTGAAAAGTTATGAAAGAAAGATTAGACCTCTATTTAAGTACTTTATTTAATAAGTCAAAATCTATTCCACTATTTTGAAGAAACTAAAGGGTAAATGGGTAGTGTTTCATAAAATGTATCAAATTCCCCACTGCCACCCCTCCCCACCCAAGCTCAGGGTGAGCCTCTATTTTATTCTTCAGTATACGAATTTGATCTGTTTCTATTAGTGCCAAATTGAAGTCTTACTTTAAAGGCTAAACTAGACTAATTGAACTCTACTGATTGCCCATATAAAAGAAGCTAAAAGATTTGAAAAGCTTTTGGAACTTTTAAAGAAATGAAATATTTTTAACTCCAATTCTATGCTTTTAATTAGGTCACGTGGAAAACTATCCAGACACGGAAAAAATCAGTTTCTTACTGTTTCTTCACAAACTAGAATTTACATCTCTTTCATCCTTGGTTGGCTGACAAATTCATTCTCTTGGGTTGGCCAAAAAGTTCATTCAGGTTTTATAAAACCTGTATGAACTTTTAGACCAACCCAATATAACTTGCCCACATGGTTTGTAACTCTAACTCTTGTTTTCTGGAATATTACAATTTGACTCACAGCTCTATATCAATACAAGCACAAGCAAAACGGGCAGTAAGGCGTGTAATTATAGTTTCAGTTTACACATGAAACTGCTTATTTGTAGTTAATAGATGATAATATCCTACAAGTGATTTAGGGCAGGATTGCCAAGGTCACAACCTAATCAAACTTTGTTGGTTTCACATTTTGAAGTAAACATTAATTCTTGGGCTTATATATAGGTGTTGTTCTCTTCTACTATTGGCAGAATAGAACTTTCTGTTTCTAAGAAAATCAGTAATAAAAATATTCTTGGACATTTGTTTTGCAAAACATCTTGATGAGTTAAGTATAAATGAAAAAGAAACATAAGGCTTACATTTCCCTTAAACACACCAGGGATTATAAATAAAGGGAGAATGTTCATGGAAACAAGTTTGGGAATATGCTCAAACTTAGAAAAATAGCTCGGGACATTGGATGAGCCCAAGTGCAGCTGGGTCTTTGCTCATCCATGACTCTTTTTTTTAAAAGGTAATGAATTATAAATAAAAACATATATTAATAATTCACATAAGGGATGATAGCAATGGAAGAGAAAAATCCCTCTGCATTAGTCATCCAGCTGGAAAAGTTCTCCAAGACAGACTTGAAAAAATAAAACATGAGAAAACTGCAAAGTTTCTCTCTCACATAACATAGTTGCTTTTCCTACCAAACACAACAGAATTACAAAATCCAGATGATCAAAATGTTGAGGATTAACGGAGCATCAGGTATGACTGTCAAATGGAATTGGTTCCTATCCTCAAGTGGTTCTAGCTGAGCACTGGATCTTTTCCCATTGAAATATGTGAGAGATTACACACACACACACACACACACACACACACACACACATTGTACTAGACTTTACAACCTTTAGGGAACATGCAATTAGAAAATCTCCAAATATACCTGTGTCAATAAAAGAGCAATGAAGAGAACTGATGTTTGTATCCCACATGTTCTACTTTTGTCAATGCAAGATTCATACTTTCATGTAACTAGAGACCAGGTACATTACAGTGAAAACTCTGGTCATAAGATCACATTGGTATTTCCTAAATCAAGGTTTCAGGTCTGTGGATTGCACAGCTTTAGAGTAACCTGCACTTTGGGGAGATCCTGAAGGGAATATAATGAATTAGCACTACCAGATAACATATGCAAAGGCAAGTTTAAGTTTTCTTCCATAAATAAAGCATAGCCTTACTAACTGGCACAATAATTTATTTACTCTTACATTCACTAATTTAATACTTAATGATTGTACAAATACTACTAGTAATATTGGTGTGCATGTGAGCTCAGTTGTGAGCCAATGGACTGTAGCCCACAAGGCTCCTCTTAAAACACAGTTTCCTGCAAGTTAGGAGTGTCTTCTGTTACTTGTAATGAGCCTCATGCTACCACACCAGAGTTTACAACTGACGAAGTAATGCACCAGTGGGCTCTTAGTTTCTACGGAGCGGCTAGTTGCTTAGAAATGATACCAAGCATCTGATTGAATGGCATCATCGACTCAAAGGACTGAAGTTTGAGCAAACTCAGAGAGACAGTGAAGGACAGGGAACGCCTGGCATGCTGCCATCCATGGAGTTCCAAAGAGCCAGACATGACTGAATGACTGAACAACAATCTGATTGGAAAACCAAAACTTTCAGCCTCACTCTCTGATCTCTGGTGAGGGGAAAGGGGCTAGAGACTGCATTTAATCATGCAGCTGGTGATTTAATCAAGCAAGTAATTAATGTCCAGATAAAATCCTGAAAACAAAGAGGTTCCTGGAGTTTCTGGGGTGTAGGCACATCTGTATGCTGGGAGGGTGGCATGCCTGGAGAGGGCAGGGAGGTTCTGTACACGGCTCCATCTTACATTTGACTGCATTCTTTATAACATAACTATAACTGTATGTTTAGTGCTTTCAGTGAATTCTGTGAGTGGCTCTAGAAAAACATCAAACCTAAAGATGGGTCATTAGATCCTCTGAACTTGCAGAAAAGACAATTGGTCAGAATCATACGTAGACTGAGGACCTGGGACTTGTACCTAGCATTTCAAATGGGGACAGTATCATGAGAATAAGCTCCTTAACTTGTGGGTTCTAACTTCAGTTGGTTATATATAATATACTATTATGCTAGAATTGAACTGATTTATTGGACACCAAATTGGTGTCATAAAATTGTTGTTGGAATATATCCCAAGAACCTCCAGTTTAGGTGAGGAGAGAGATACATTGCTAGAGGAAGTGAATTTTTTGTTTTGAAAATGAAAAAGTGCCAAAACTGACCTCAGATGAGGCAGAAACTTTAAATAATCTCAATTATGAGAGATGAACAAGGAGGAGTACAGAAGCATAAGCCCCAGAAGGTTTCACAGGGAAATTCTATCTAAACTTTAAAGAACAGAAAATCTCCATTCCACTTAAAACTAATGCAGAGGATAGAGAAAAATGAAATAAAGACTTCTAAATTTATTTTATAAAATTAGTAAAGAGATTCCCTGGTGGCTCAGTGGTAGAGGCGTGCCTGCCAGTGCAAGAGACATGGGTTCAGTCCCTGGTCTGAGAAGACCCCATATGCCGTGGAGCAACTAAGCCTGTGCCCTGCAACTAGTGAGCCAGTGCCCTAGAGTCCAGGAGCCACACCTACTGAAGCCCACCTTCCCTGGAGTCTGTGCTCTGCAACAAAGAGAAGCACCCCCAGTGAGAAACCCATGCATCGCAGCTAGACAGTAGTGCCCGCTCGCTACAACTAGAGAAGGGCCTGTACAGCAACAAAGACCAGAAGAGCCAAAACCAAATAAATCGTAACACCTAATCTGAAAAAATTAGTAGGGCATTGATTCTAAAAATATGTCAAAGATTGCACTGAAAAAGAAAACTACCCACCAATCTCATGTGTGTGACTGTCCATGTAAAAATCTTAAACTATTAGCAAACTGTAACAAGCAGCATATCAAAAATAACACAGTATATTCAAGAAGTGATCACTTCAGGAAAGCAGAGATGATCTGAAATAAGGAAATCCATTAATGTAATATGGTGTGTTCATAGATATGAAGATCATATCTTAAATGGAGAAGAGGCATTTGGCAAAATCCCATACTCCTTCATATTAAAAAACATTCAAATATTCCTATATATCAATGCAAAATGTGGAATGATTATTCTTCCCACTGCTCTGCCAGATCCATGGGAGGATCTTTCTCAGAAACTCAATATACCCCACAACCATGAGGAATTTGACAATCTCAAAATTACTATTTCAGGGTTCCTACCAGTTAATAACTCCAGGGCCTTCTGATCCAAACAAGCAGAACTCAACTGTGACTCTTCAGATTCCCCTGTCTCTCCAGATTTCAGGGTGATTATTTGCCCAGGAGTCTCAGTTTTCTCACGGGTCTAAAAAAAGCCATTGATCTTCAGTTTGTGCAGATTTTCGTGCTGTAAGGATGGGAGTGATGACTTCTGAACTCTTACATGTTAGGACTGAAAACCAGAAGTCAGATTCAATTTTTATACGATGGGCTTCCCTGGTGGCTCAGATGGTAAAGAATCTGCCTGCAATGTGGGAGACTCGAGTTTGATCCCTGGCTTGGGAAGATCCCTTGGAGTACACACGAATAAATTCAAAATGAAACAGAGACTTGTGTATAAACATAAAACCAAGATTTTAAAAACAAATGATCGGTAAATTCCTTTATAACTTTGGAGTAGGAATAAATACTCCTAACGATGAACGAAAATCTAGAAACAATAAGGAAAAAGTATATATATATATACATTTAATTATAATTTTATACACAGAATGACTCATTGCAAAGTAAAAATAAAATGATAAAATGAGCAAAATATTTAAAATTATATCATAGTCAGTGGGTTCATATTCATAACATATAAGAAACTTCTGAAAATAGAAAAGGAAAAATTCTCTATAAAACTCCTAGAGGAGAACATAGGCAAAACACTCTCCGACATAAATCACAGCAGGATCCTCTATGATCCACCCCCCAGAATTCTGGAAATTAAAGCAAAAATAAACAAATGGGATCTAATTAAAATTAAAAGCTTCTGCACAACAAAGGAAACTATAAGCAAAGTGAAAAGACAGCCTTCTGAATGGGAGAGAATCATAGCAAATGAAGCAACTGACAAACAACTAATCTCAAAAATATACAAGCAACTTATGCAGCTCAATTCCAGAAAAATAAATGACCCAATCAAAAAATGGGCCAAAGACCTAAATAGACATTTCTCCAAAGAAGACATACGGATGGCTAACAAACACATGAAAAGAT
>SJYQ01011852.1:455904-480392 GCA_006410935.1 Redunca redunca
TGGGTTTATCTCTGGGCTTCTGTTTTGTTCCATTGATCTATATTTCTGTCTTTGTGCTAGTACCATACTGGCTTGATGACTGTGGCTTTGTAGTAGAGCCTGAAGTCAGGCAGGTTGATTCCTCCAGTTCCATTCTTCTTTCTCAAGATTGCTTTGGCTATTTGAGGATTTTTTGTATTTCCATACAAATTGTGAAATTATTTGTTCTAGCTCTGTGAAAAATATTATCGGTAGCTCGATAGGGGTTGCACTGAATCTATAGATTGCTTTGGGTAGTATACTCATTTTCACTATATTGATTCTTCCAATCCATGAACATGGTATATTTCTCCATCTACTAGTGTCCTCTTTGATTTCTTTCACCAGTGTTTTATAGTTTTCTATATATAGGTCATCTCTTTAAAATACAAACCTCAGAGGTAACTCTTATCAGAAGGAAAAACAAAAGGAGGAAAGTTTCTTTTAAAACCTAGACAAAATGAAAAAAATCTTAAAGTGTCTTCTTTGTAAGTATTAAAAAAAAATTAGCCAGTTGAGGTTGAGTGCGTAACCTTAAATTATATGTCAAAAATGTAATTTGGATCCAGCTTCTCTTATAACTAGTGAGTTTTGTATTATTGCACCTGTTTCGTGACTGCAATTTTCAAAAAAAGCATTACAGATTCTGTGTCTGTAAGTTTATGTATGTCCATGAAGATTTGTGATATTTTCTACCTGTGAATGGTATTACTAAAAATCAATTTGTAAAAGAGCTCTATTTTATTGGCTTAAAGAAGATTAAGTACTTCTATGAATGAAGGATTCTTAGAACTCCCAGAAACATAATAGAAACGAATCCAAATGCTTTTCAAATTTACATCATCTGGAAATTTATTTGGAATTAAAGCTAGTTATAGGGGCTTAATTAAAACAGGCATGTTATTAGAGTTTTCAGCATTAAATATAGTATCTTATTCTACCTAGATTTAGGAAACGTCAAACAAGTTCATGTTATCTCTTACAAAATTTGTCTGCAAGAAAAATAGTTTAGAATGATAGCTAATTTTGTCTAATATCTCATTAAGTTTTTATGGCTAGTCTATGTGTAACCATTGGAAGCAGTGAATTAAATAGATAAAAGAGGAACAAAATTTAGAAGTCAGCTTTTCAAGGATGTAGAGACTTTAGAAAATGTTTACTTAAAATCAATTTCTTAAATATTTTGGTAACTTGAAAACTTAGGTTCCTCTGAGTTGTTTAGTGATGGAAATTCAAAATCTAGGTCATTTCTAAATAAGATAAAATAGTAAAATACTAAAACATTAATTACTGAACTTTTATCCACTTTTGGCTTCCTTTTGAATCAGAAATCCTAGTTTTTGTTCGCAGGGCCAAAGAATGAACCTCATGAACACACAAACACTCATGGTAGCAAGAGAACAGGATTTATTAAAGAGAGAGAAAGTACAAAGCTCTCAGCATAGACACTGAGAAGGGGTAAATAGTTTCCCAAAGGCAGGAGTTTTTATATCCTTAATCTGTGCATTTTTGGTTGGCTCCTGTCCTTAAAATAGTTAATTTTAACCAATCAGTTCTCAAGATGCTTAACATTTGTTTGGCTTCCCTTGATCTTCAGATCACCTTTTTCATGTCCCCTGGCCATCTTACAATGGGCCAGATGTATGGTCTTAAGATTGATGATCACCAGTTATTTTCCTTCAGGCATATGGAAGGTCCAACCCCATGGACTTTAGCCTATCAGGCTCCTCCGTCCATTGGATTTTCCAGGCAAGAGTTCTGGAGTGGATTGCCATTTCCTTCTCCAGGGGATCTTCCCGACCCAGGAATCGAACCTGGGTCTCCCACATTGCAGGCAGACACTTTACCATCTGAGCCACCAGGGACTACAGGCATATGGAACAGAAGTTAATTACTGCCCTTCCCTGGATCTGAGTGCTGATAATTTATCAGACCAAGGACACATTCCAGGAACTTGGGACAAAGCGTATAGCTTTAGGCTAATGGAACAAGATGTTTATTGAAAATAAGACCAAGGTCTCAGAGTCCTACACTGACTGCCTAGCAATTTCTTCCTCACTTTCACAGATAAACCAATTACACTAGGATCAATTAGTAAATGTACCTTGTGCCACACTAAAAATTTTAGTATGAAAAAGCATGGGGACACAAAGCAAGGGTATCCAAAGGAAAACTACCTGTGCGGTTGACAGACTGCTAAGTTTTACTGGCTTTCATGGCTGGCACCTTTCAGTCCAGAGCCACAGACTCAAATGGGAATTACCAAGAGGTATTCCGACAAAGGTCCGAGTACTCAAAGCTATGATTTTCCCAGCAGTCATGTACAGATGTGAGAGATGGACAATAAGAAGGTTGAGTGCCCAAGAACTGATGTTTTCAAACTGTGGTGCTGGAGAAGACTCTTGAGAATCCCTTGGACTGCAAGGAGACCAAACCAGTCCATCCTAAAGGAAATCAATACTGAATATTCATTGGAAGAACTGATGCTGAAGCTGAAGCTTCAATACTCTGACCACCTGATGTGAAGAGCTGACTCATTGGAAAAGATCCTGATGCTGGGAAAGATTGGAGGCAAAAGGAGAAGAGGGCAGCAGAGGATGTGATGGTTGGATAGCATCACCAACTCAATGGACATGAATTTGAGCAAATTCTGGGAGATAATGAAGGACACAGAAGCCTAGCATGCTGCAGCCCATGGGGTGGCAGAGTCGGACACGACTTAGCAATTGAACAATAACAACAATTCATTATTCAAAATTTGCTTCTGCTGGAAGATCACGGATCCCCTGACTAGGAGTAAATGTAAATGATGGGACTCTCCTTAATTCTCGAAAGTATTGCATTATCTGCTGCTAAAGCAACTGCCCAATAAAAATCCTCATACTCTCTGGCCAAAGTAGTTCCTGATCATAGGATGGCCTTTGATTATCATTTAGCTGAGCCAGGAGGTATCTGTGCTGTGGCCAACACCAACTACTACACTTGGATTAGCACTTCTGGGGAAGTTAAAACTCAGTTAGTTATGTAAGATCACTGAGCAAGACATTTGGCCTAAAAAGATGACTCCTTCAATGGAGCCTTTCTTTGATCTATTTGATTTTGATTGGTTAGGATTTGGGGGACAATGGATCTGAAGTGCTCTCTAAATATTGGGAATTATAATAATCACAGTTTTCTCCCCTATACTCGGTATTCTCTTGAAAGCTTAAAATGCATGATCACAGCTGCCTACCACCAAGTAAATAATCTAAAACTGGAAGACCAAAAGTGAAACATAGAATGACCAATTTAAAAAACATGAATCTAAATTTGTGACCTGTGAATACCACAGAAATTCAGCAAAAAACATCATCACTTATGAATATCAAGCAGAGGATCCAGGAAAGCTATGATAATTACCAAGCAATATTTGGGAGTTAGCGTTCTTTAAATGTTAATCACATCTCTTATTTTTGAATCTATCAAAAGTCTATTAAAGTCTATCAAAACTGGGGAAACTGTTAAAAAAAGAGAGAGAAAGAGAGAGAGAAAAGAAAGAAAGGAAAACACCAGGCTCAAAATGGAGTTACTTGTGTTAAACCTCAGTGAGCAAACAAAGACTTAATACCTAGTCTAACTGTGACTTCAACCTCTCCCTGAAGTAAGACCTCTAACCAGTCAGGAACTACCTGGTCAGTACTAGTGAGTTAAACTGCCCAAAAGACCTTTGCTGACCCCCGCAGGAAGGTGACCTTGCCTGAAACAATCCACTCTCTGCCAGAAACTTCCTTTTCCCTCCCTCTTCAGCCAACAAAAGCTTTCCATTTGGTACAGCTCCTTGGAGCTCTGTTCTATCTGCCAGACTTGATGCTACCCTATTCGTGAATAATCAGATAAAGCCAATTAGACCTTCAAACTCACTCAATATTGTTTTTTTAACACAAAGAAAACAGTAAGATATTCACACATGATAGTAGTAATTACCATAACTAAAAATAAAACAAAATATCACCTGAGAATTTTCCAGAATTAAATTTAAAAATGATTTGAGTTCTCATATTGAAAATCCAAACATCAAGGAGGTAGTTTTTGTTCTCTAAACTGTTTGAAGTGTTTTCTAAATGACTTCTCTCATTCAAGTGATCCATATTGATCTCCTTAAATCATATAGACCACTTAATTTTCTATATCCTCATATTTTCTTAACATCTTTAGCTTATCAAAACCTTGGATCAAACTCTTCTCCATTATGTTATTTTGACCTCGTCATTTCTCCTTTTTCATTTTCTTTGTAGTTTTCTGAAGAGCTTTGCACCATTGTATGCAACAGACCACATCACAGAAAGAACAACTGAATAAAGTAGAATTACTGAAAAGTAGTAATGGGAACATGTGATGGATATTTCTCATAAATATCATCAATAACAACTAACTTCGGTTATTGATTATTACTGCAGTATCTAGCTGTGAAACAGAACTTTCAAGAGTATTTTGAATAATCCGGAGAAATATGAAGTTCAGGCCTTCAGGTCACCCTAAAGTTTTCTCCATTTACATTAGCAACATTCTCTAATCTTTAATTCTCAGACATGTATGCTCATTAAAATCACAGAATCATGTATTGATTAAATACAGCTGTATAATTACCCAAAGCGCAGTTCTAACAGCATCCTGTTATCAGTCAAAAAACATTTTAAAACCTTAACACAAAAGGTTACAAATGGCTGGTGCATGGGGATGATCCAGAGAGATGATATGGGGTGGGAGGTGGGAGTGGGGGTTCAGGATTGGGAACTCATGTACACCTGTGGCTGATTCATGTCAATGTATGGCAAAACCAATACAGTATTGTAAAGCAAAATAAAGTAAAAATAAAAATTAAGAAAAAACAAATTGATTATTTGTAATATCCTAAATCCCTTTATTGCATCTCTACAAGTCCCACAATTTTTAGATCTCACTTCCTAACAAGCACTTTCAAAAAATCCTAGAAACACATTAATTATAGAACAATCCTCAACCTTGTTTTCAGAGAAGGCAATGGCACCCCACTCCAGTACTCTTGCCTGGAAAGTCCCATGGATGGAGGAGCCTGGTAGGCTGCGGTCCATGGGGTTGCTAAGAGTCGGACATGACTAAGCGACTTCACTTTCACTTTTCACTTTCATGCATTGGAGAAAGAAATGGCAACCCACTCCAGTGTTCTTGCCTGGAGAATCCCAGGGACGGGGGAGCCTGGTGGGCTGCGTCTATGGGGTCGCACAGAGTCGGACACGACTGAAGCGACTTAGCAGCAGCAACCTTGTTTTCTTCGATGATTTACATAAGCTTCTTTTTGCAATCCTCTTCTTTGCCAGGCCTTTCCTTAACCTTTCCTATGACACCCTTTTTCTCTAAGATCATTTGAAATGGAACTTTCACTGGAGCAGGAAGGAAGTGGAGCTTTATTTAACCCTTCCCTGACCTCTTGGGGACAGACTGCACTGTATTGAAGGCTCTTCTCTTTCATTAGAACCTAACGATGCCATTGCTTATAATCCTAATTGCTTAGTTTGTCTGTAACAAAATTTTCTGAAATGTTTGCCTTTGGCAAGCCAAGATAAAAAGTTTCCTAGAGACAAGTACAGAAAACAGACAAATCCTGTTTTAGGGGACTTCTCTTCTAGCTTTGGGTTTCTGCCAGAGGTCCCTTCCTTTTGTAACATAATCTAATCCAAGATAGAAGAGTGTTTCCCACAGCCTGATACCTTATGATCAATGTAGGCTTGCATATTTCATAAATTTAGAACCAAGGTTTAGTTGTAGGTGTTCCTTATAAAAGTGCCTTTTTAAGAAAACTGGATCTGTTGACTTTCTGGACGTTACAGATTTTATAGGTATGATGATGAATTAGCTATAAAAGCAGAAGGATTTACAGGTTCTAATTCCTGCTAAATGCATATCAGTTTAAAAAACAGGAGATAACTGTGCTGTACAACATGTATTCAAATTTTGTCAAATCTAGATGTTTGAAAACTTGTTTAAGGTATTAGCCAAACCAAAAATGTTATAGTCAACCAATTCTAATTTACACCATGTATGTAAGCCCATTTCCCATTGGGCTGCTTCCCAGAATGAGCACTATCTGTTGTCTGCTTTAAAATATACAGCAAAATATTACATAAACAAAGAGAATTATTCTGTTTCTCTGCATCAGACTGAAATGCAACCCAATTATGATTTATTTATTATGATTTATTGTCCATATGAGTAGCCTTGATTTTAATGTAGGTCAAAAACAAGTGTCTTAAGAAAACAAACTTATGGATACCAAAGGGTATGCAGGGTGGGGAGCGGGGGAGATATACTGGGAGTTTGGGATTAATAGATACACACTACTACATATAAGATACGTAAACAACAAGGATTAACTGTATAGTAGAGGGGACTATATTTAATATCTTATAATAGCCTAAAATGTAAAAGAATCTGAAAAGGAATATATATGTATGAGTGTGATGGCTCCAGTGGAAAAGAACTCACCTGCCAATGCAGGAGACATATAAGACATGACGTTTGATCCCTGGATTGGGAAAATCCCCTGGAGGAGGAAATGGCAACCCACTCCAATATTCTTGCCTGGAGAATCCCATGGACAGAGGAGCCTGGTGGGCTACAGTCCATAGTGTTGCACAGAGTTGGACATGACTGAAGCAACTTAGCATCCATATACACACAATATATCTGAATCACTTTGCTCTACACCTAAAACTATCACAGTGTTGTAAGTTAACTATACTTCAACTTAAAAGTGGTTAAAAATATCTTTTAGGTATATATATTGTGAGCCATTATTTTGTATTATAAACAAAACACTCATTGATCTGCAGCTGGGAGAGACTTATTCTCAATGTTGTCTTAACACTTCTGATATTCCTTTCCAATTTCACTGGAATATTACTATAAAACTAAGATGTAAATGCATAAACATGTTCATCCATTAAACACTGGGCAAAAACAGATTACATGATTATTTAACTTCACCTCTAACCAATATAATGATAGCACAAAAATCTATGTATTTTCTCCATTTCCTCTTTATTATATATAGAAAATATGAAAGGTCAGTAATTAAATATGTGGTGTGAATACCATTATGGTTACTGTTTTCAGATGATTTAGTCTTTAGGAGATGAACTGTTGTACACTGTATTCAGTTTGGTTAAAAAACCACCCCCAAAGTTCAGATAAGTATCTGAACTTTATCCGAACTATCCAAACTTCCTTTAGTTTGTGATTCAAGTCTGAAAATCTCATGAGAACAGATGCTCTTGTAGCTTGCTTTTACTTCCTGCTTCATTGTGAGAACCAGGTTTCCACAGAAATTCTTACACGCATAAGAAGTCTGAGTGCATGATGCTCACTGGAGACTTTTTCTCCATGTAATTTAAGATCTATTATTGCTTCTAGCCAATTGAAATTTCAGTTCTTTTCTTTCCTATCATCTCCATGATGTTCTGAACATTTTGACAACTATTTTTAACTTGAAACTCTCCTTAATCCTTCATGGCATTAATTTCTCTTGATGCTCCATCTGTCTTTCTGGTCTTCTTCAATTTTTACTCTGACCTTTGCATAATCTAAATACCCTTCATTGTTTGGCATTTCCTAGGCTCTTAATTCATAGAATTAATATATATCAAGTACTTCCTATGTGCCTAAAACTGTTGTAGGCACCCTGTTTTTAGTAGTAAACAAAGCAGGAGCAAACAGAAGTCTGCTCTCATGGAATGCAACTTTCAGAGAGGGTAAATCATAGGTAAAAAACAAAAAGAAATAAAATATTTAGTACACTAGATACTTTTAAGTTCTATCAGGGGAAATAAAGAAGAGTCATAGAGGAAAGTTCCAGGAGGGTGTCCAGTAGAAATAGGGTTGTCAAGGCATCTCACTGAGATACCATATGAACAAACACCTGTAGGAGGGGAGGGTGGGGTCACAAGCTATCTGGAAGAAGGCCGCTCCAGGCAAAGGGAACAGCGTCTGGAAAAGAGCTTGGAGACTGGTGTATGTCTGGTGTGCCTCTTGTCTTCCTTTTCTTCTTACTCTATTCATTGTCTATTCCCATGGACTGAGTTATCAGCAAAAATGCCTATAACACTCTCTCAAATCTGTATCTTTATGTTGAATGCCAGACTCTAACCTCCTGCCAGACACCTGATGTCCTAGGAATATTTCAAACTCAAACCTAATATGCTTTTTCCCCCTCTTGAAACATAAACTGCCTTTGACCTTTCTTTTGTTATCACACAAATACCCACACAGAGATCAAGTAAGAAACCTAGGAATCCTTTCATGTTTCTCCTTTTCCCCCTATTTTCCACATCAAACTTGTTTTCCCACTTAACACTATTTATTAGGAAATTACTTTGTGTTAGCCTTTGTGATATATGCTGTGATGAAAAGATTAATCAGTATGTTGAAAGTGAAAGTGAAGTCACTCAGACTCTTGGCAACCTCATGGACTGTAGCCCAGCAGGCTCCTCGATCCACGGAATTTTCTAGGCAAGAGTACTGGAGTGGGTTGCCATTTCCTTCTCCAGGGGATCCTCCCGACCCTGGGATCGAACCTAGACTCCTACATTGCAGGCGGACACTTTACCGTCTGAGCCACCAGGGAAGCCACAGTAGGTTGAGTACCTACTAAATGTTTTTCTCCCCTCTATATTTGTCTGCATCTCCATGGCGACAGCCTAAGCATGTCATCAGGTTATAGTAACACTCTCCCAACTGGTGGCTGTCTCAACGTGCTCACATTTTCACTCCTGGGATTTTTGCTCCCAAAGGTATCCTTTAAAGAAAAAAATTATAAACAAGGACAATGAAGAAAGGAAATTCTTGTATTTTGACATTTAGGAAACAATTCTAACTTTTTAAAAAAATGCCTTTTTTTTTTCCTGGGAAAATCTGCAAAATACAATAGATGCTGCTGTGAACAAGACAGAAGGAGCATTTTGAGCAGCATGTTGTCACACAGTGAATGGTCAAGAAGTGTTCCTCATTATTACTTAAGTACTAACAACTCCTTATCATGCTTATGAATATCAGAGTAGCCGGACAGATAGCCCCAATAATGATGACTGCACAGACAACTGCCTATCATTGGGATGAATTATATGTTTTCAAATATCCATGAACAAATTATCTCACCTGTGCCCACCTAAATCCTTGCCTCTTCAAAATAAACAGATTAGACTAGATTGTAACTATATACACTTCTAATCCTTATTTTCAACAAAGGTCAATGGAGAAGCACTACTATAATAATACTGGTCTCAGAGGAAGAGATATATTCTCTACCTGGTAGCAGATAACACTAAACATTTCCTAATCCAGGATAATGATAAATCTTGCCAGTTTTTACCTTTAGACGAAGAAGGATATGACCTAAAGTTTGGTGTAAACTAGCCTGTAGAACAGAGAAGGCAATGGCACCCCACTCCAGTACTCTTGCCTGGAAAATCCCATGGACAGAGGAGCCTGGTAGGCTGCAGTCCATGGGGTCGCTAAGAGTCAGACACGACTGAGCGACTTCACTTTTTCTTTTCACCTTCATGCACTGGAGAAGGAAATGGCAACCCACTCCAGTGTTCTTGCCTGGAGAATCCCAGGGACTGGGGAGCCTGGTGGGCTGCTGTCTATGGGGTCGCACAGAGTCGGACACGACTGAAGTGTCTTAGCAGCAGCAGCAGCAGCCTATAGAAAATGAAAAACTCCTCCAGATGGTTTTACTATACTGGAGAATGTTCCAAAAGGTTGCACAATACAAAATCATGGTAAGGATAAAGAACTAATACAAGAAAAGGACAGACTAAAGGAGAAAACAAGAGGAGTACAGCAACTGATTAAGTACTATGTAAACCAAGAAATCATATAAGATGACTCAACTTGAGAACTTAAAGACCAGAGCAATAGATAGATAAATGGACATCAACCCTAATATCACACTCACTTATCAAAGACTTGCTAAGAAAAAAGAAAGTTGCCGAATGCTTAGGAAAACCCTGGGAAATTTTAAATCCCATTTCCCTTTCTAGCATTATTAAGGAATTTATTGAAGATTCATTGTAGTCATAAAAACATTTAGATTTTTTTCTAATTTTCTATTTAAGATAAAGAAATTACAAATTCCAAAATTTATATATCTACTCATACCCTCTTCCCTAAACTTCATCTCCACTCTTGTGTGTACTAAGTATATCAAAATTGATGTCTCAAAATTAATGTTTCAAAAATAACTCCCAGTTTCCCTTGCCATTATACCACTCCCAGCAGTCTGCTCCTTTCCCTGATTCCTCCATCTCAGTGAATGGCAACGCTGAGCACCAGTTTTCTCAGGCAAACAATCTAGGAGTCATCCTTGATCACTCTCCTTTCCTCACTTTCATTTGCAGAGCCAGAGAAAACCCACTTAGCTCTATCTGTAAATGTATACTGAATTTGAATTCATATCCTTCTCCATTGTCATCATCATAGTCACATCTGTGTTCATCTTTTCCCTTGACTATTACAATTTCCTAACTTGCCTCCTGTTGCTTCTGTCTCCCTGTAGTCTATCCTTCACATATCAGAGAAATTTTTTCATTTAAAAAAAAACACATAATTCTGATAATAAGAATTTTCTCCTTAAAGTTTCCCTATCTGAATAAGTCCTAAATCCCTTATCATTGTCTACAGAGCCCTACACAATATGGTCCCTTCCTATTTCTCTACCCTTGTGTTCACTCAACTGGAACTCCATCACCTCTACTAGCTTTGTTCACAGTGATGCTTCCTAAGCCCACTTGACTTAACATTCCAGGATGTCTGGCTCTAGGTGAGTGATCACACCATCATGATTATCTGGGTCATGAAGATCTTTTTTCATAGAGTTCTGTGCATTCTTGCCACCTCTTCTTCATATTTTCTGCTTCTGTTAGGTCCATACCATTTCTGTCCTTTACTGAGCCCTTCTTTGCATGAAATGTTCCCTTGGTATCTCTAATTTTCTTGAAGAGATCTCTAGTTTCTCCCATTGTACTGTTTTCCTCTATTTCTTTGCACTGATCACTGAGGAAGGCTTTCCTATCTCTCCTTGTTATTCTTTGGGACTCACTCTGCATTCAGACGGGTATATCTTTCCTTGTCTCCTTTGCTTTTGGCTTCTGTTCTTTTCACAGCTATTCGTAAGGCCTCCACAGAGAGCCATTTTGCTTTTTTGCATTTCTTTTTCTTGGGGATGGTCTTGATCCCTGTCTCCTGTACAATGTTATGGCCCTCCATCCATAGTTCATCAGGCACTCTGTCTATCAGAGCTAATTCCTTAAATTTATTTCTCAATTCCACTGTATAATCATAAGGGATTTGATTTAGGTCATACCTGAATGGTCTAGTGGTTTTCTCTACTTTCTTCAATTTAAGTCTGAATTTGGCAATAAGGAGTTCATGATCTGAGCCACAGTCAGCTCCCGGTCTTGATTTTGCTGACTGTATAGGGCTTCTCATCTTTGGCTGCAAAGAATATAATCAATCTGATTTCATTGTTGACCATCTGGTGATGTTCATCAGATGGAAAAGGTCAGTTTTCATTCCAGTCCCTAAGAAAGGCAATGCCAAAGAATGCTCAAACTACCACTCAGTTGCACACATCTCACACGCTAGTAAAGTAATGCTCAACATTCTCCAAGCCAGGCTTTGAATACGTGAACTGTGAACTACCAGATGTTCAAGCTGGTTTCAGAAAAGGCAGAGGAATCAGAGATAATTGCCAATATCTGCTGGATCATCATAAAAACAAGAGAATTCAAGAAAAACATCTATTTCTGCTTTTTTGATGATGCCAAAGCCATTGACTGTGTGGATCACAGTAAACTATGGAAAATTCTGAAAGAGATGGGAATACTAGACCACCTATCTGTCTCTTGAGAAATCTGTATGCAGGTCAGAAAGCAACAGTTAGAACTGGACATGGAACAACAAACTGGTTCCAAATAGGAAAAGGAGTATGCCAAGGCTGTATATTGTCACTCTGCTTATTTAACTTCTATGCAGAGTACATCATGAGAAATGCTGGGCTGGAAGAAGCACAAGGTGGAATCAAGATTGCAGGTAGAAATATCAGTGACCTCAGATATGCAGATGACACCACCCTTATGGCAGAAAGTGAAGAAGAACTAAAGAGCTTCTTGATGAAAGTGAAAGAGGACAGAGAAAAAGTTGGCTTAAAACTCATCATTTAGAAAACTAAGATCATGGCATCCAGTCCCATCACTTCATGACAAATAGATGGGGAAACAGTGGAAACAGTGGCAGATTTTATTTACTTGGTAACTAAAATCACTGCAGATGGTGACTGCAGCCATGAAATTAAAAGACACTTATTCCTGGGAAAGAAAGTTATGACCAACCTAGATAGAATATTAAAAAGCAGAGACATTACTTTGCCAACAAAGATCTGTCTAGTCAAGGCTATGGTTTTTCCTGAGTGCTAAAGAATTGATGCTTTTGAACTGTGGTGTTGGAGAAGACTCTTGAGAGTCCCTTGGACTGCAAGGAGATTCAACCAGTCAATCCTAAAGGAAATCAGTCCTGAATATTCCTTGGAAGGACTGATCTTGAAGCTGAAACTCCAATACTTTGGTCACCTGATGTGAAGCACTGACTCATTTGAAAAGACCCTGATGCTGGGAAAGATTGAGGGCAGGCGGAGAAGGGGATGACAGAGGATGAGATGGTTGGACGGCATCACTGACTCAATGGATATGAGTTAGAGTAAACTTTGGGAATCAGTGATGGACAGGGAGGCCTGTCATGCTGCAGTCCATGGGGTCGCAAAGAATTGGACACGACTGAGCAACTGAACTGAACTGTCTTCACTCACTACTCTATATTATTCTACTACCTTTAATGTTAGAAATGGGTAGGAATGTTTTTAGCTGCAAGTTTATAGAATATCTGACAAACAATGGCTTAAACCATAAGGACATCAATAATTTACTTACCCTAAATCCCATAAATAGGTAAACTCATAATTCATCCAAAAAACAATGTGATCAGGAATCCAGGTTAATTTTAAGTTTCTAGTCTACCATACTTAGCATGTTGGATTATGGTTCTTAGCCTTATTGCCTCATGGTTACAGTGTGGCTGCTGTCATGCCATCCTTCACATCTGCATTCTAGGTAAGAAGAGAAGGAAAGGGAGAGAAGCTGTAGCTATCTTTTTATCTGGAAAGGAAAATTTTCCCTTTGCTCAGTCATGTCCAACTTTTTGCAACCCCATAGACTGTAGCCCACCAGACTCCCCCTGGGAGGAGGAGATTTGTCCATAGGATTTTCCCAGCAAGAATGCAGTCAGTGGGTTGCCATTTCTTCTCCAGGGGATCTTCCCAACCCAGGGATTGAACCTGCATCTCCTGCATTGCAGGCAGATTCTCTACCACTGAGCCACTGGGGAAGTTTTCCCTTATGTCTCATTACCCATAAATAGACTTTTCTGTAAGTTTCATTGCTTCAAAATAGGCTAATGATCAACCTTGGTAGAGAGGTGTTGGGAAAGCTATTATCTAACTTTCAAACACCATATTGGTAAGAGGCAGGTGAGAAAGAAATTGTCTACTAGATCAGTCAAATAATATTATCTGCCAAACTGGCCTTTCTATTCCATAAATGCACCAAGCTAGTGCTAGTTCCTCCTTTAAGGCCTTTGCATCAGCTATCCCCACTGTCAGGAATGCTTTTCCCATATAACTTTTCATGTCTTCCTTCTTTTGGTAATCCAGGTCTTACTTCAAATGTAATCCCCTCAAAGAAACTCTCTCTGACTACCCTGTCTACAACTGTCCTCCCCAAACCTAAGCTACTCTTTATCCCATTACACTAATAAAGCACTTAGAATGAAGAGTATGGTAGAATAGAAGAGCAACTACTTCCCTATACTTCAAAGATGCAGAAGTAAAAAAATAGGAAAATTGCACATTAGCGGAAAAACAAACAGACAAACAAACATGAAAAAGTAAAATTGAGTCAGCTTCCCTTTTACCAAATATCCATGCTGCCATATCCACGTCCTCCTACCCCTCCACCCTCACTTCATGTTATCCACTTTCTAGTCCAGAACTAGAAGTAACTGACCACTCCGGGTGTGCTGTGCAGATGACATGGCGATTGCCTGAGAAGGAGGTGTTCTGTGCTGACCCACTGCCAGAGAGGAGTTGTTTCAAAAGGACAGCTTGCTTCTGGCATTAAATGCTAAAATTAAGACTTGACTTTTCAGCCTCCAAAGCCTAAATGTTTGGCATCAAAAGTAGAAATCTAGTATTTTCAATGCTCATATGTCCAAAAGCTGGAGAGCTGGAAAAAGCTAGCAGTCCCAAATTGGTGTCCACTTTGGAATATTTGGCCCGGGAAAATGTATATCCTCATGCTGCAGGAAGTTGGTCTGCAAGAGAAGGCTGAATTGGGGCCAAAAAGCAAGCACCATTTGCCAGAGTGTACATGAAATATGATAGTTTGCTCCACAACATTTCTTTTTGAAAGTTATTTGCAGCTGCCATGACACATCTTTTAAGCTGCAATAGACGGAACTGTTATTTAGAAATTCCAGTGGAGGGAAACAAATCTCAGTTCTTTACATTTAAATGTGATGTAGTGCGATACTAAGGGATAAATGTAAACATTATGGATCGGACAAAGCAAGGCATGTGATGCAGTGCTCACAACACTGCAAAGACTGAACCAGTCCAGAGCAAAAGCAGAAATGTTCATCTTCATAGAAAAGCTGTATTTACTACTATCCTTCTTAAGCTTTACGATGCTGCACTGAGAGAAAACACATTGTCTTAGAAAGTTTAGAGTCAAAAAAATATGATGATGGAGCTCCACTGCTTTTTAAAAGAGTTTTAATTCTTCAGAAATAGTAGAAAACTCAATCACACTTTTTATTCCTTTCCATAAAAGAAGCATGCTTATAGAAACTCATTATGTGAAATTTACTGGTTAACAAAAAGCATTCAGTGTTTGATTTGAAAAGTTAGAAACTATATGTCAGCAACACTGGAGTATTAAAATAGAATAAAATTTGGCAAGCAGATAGGAAACAGAGGATGTCTACAGAAATGAGTTTAAAACAAAAGAAAGAAAAAGATAGGAGAGAAATGCAGAAGACAAAGGGGACAGATTTTTAATATTATTTTTCAGTTTATTCTATTGAAGAATAACAGAGAATCAAGAGGCAATTTCTAATGAAATTTCTATTCTCTAGTGACATCAGTAGTAATTTAAGGTGCAAAGCACAGATGTAAACATCTAAGGAAATGGTTCATTCTAATTTAAAAAACAAAAGGTTTTGAGTCCCTTGTTGGATTTGTAACTGTAACTAATGCAGCCATCAAATTAAAAGACGCTTACTCCTTGGAAGGAAAGTTATGACCAACCTAGACAAAGTAGAGACATTACTTTACCAAGAAAGGTCCATCTAGTCAAGGCTGTGGTTTTTCCAGTGGTCATGTATGGATGTGAGAGTTGGACTGTGAAGAAAGCTGAGCGCCGAAGAACTGATGCTTTTGAACTGTGCTGTCGGAGAAGACTCTTGAGAGTCCCTTGGACTGCAAGGAGATTCAACCAGTCCATTCTAAAGGAGATCAGCCCTCGGTGTTCTCTATAAGGAATGATGTTGAAGCTGAAACTCCAGTACTTTGGCCACCTCATGTGAAGAGTTGACTCACTGGAAAAGACTCTAATGCTGGGAGGGCTTGGGGGCAGGAGGAAAAGGGGACGACAGAGGATGAGATGGCTGGATGGTGTCACTGACTCGATGGACGTGAGTTTGATGGAACTCCGGGAGATGGTGATGGACAGGGGGGCCTGGCGTGCTGTGATTCTTGGGGTCACAAAGGGTCAAATATGACTGAGCTACTGAACTGAACTGAACTGAATGGTAGAAAGAGCTTTAATATTCTTCATTCCCTATCTGGTCACCATCCATACACACCTGCCCACTGATCTGTTGCTATTTCTATCAGATGTTAATTGCAGAAATGCAATTTTCTAGTGATTATAAAGAAACATACCTGGGCTCATTTTTTTTTTTTTTTAAAGTGGCTTTGTATTGATCTTCACCTTAAAACACAAAAGCAAAGTTCCTAGGTCTGGAGTCTAACTTCCCAGATTCAAAGTGGCTCTATCACTTATTCACCATGTGACCTGAGACCAGTCATTTACCATCTTTTGCCACAGTTTCCCCCACTTGTACAATAGAGGTAATAATAATAATGCCTACCATAAAAGCACAGGTGAGTACTGCATGAGATAATGCAAGTATAGTGCTTAGAATGGTTTCCGGAGTTTAGTAAGTCCTCAGTAACTCAGAACCATTATATGATTATCATATGCCATGTAGCTGATTGGGGAACAAATATTAATAAACAAATTTGGATGGAATCTGTTTCTCCTGTACCCATGTAACAACGCACATTATCCAGCTCTCCAATTCCAGTCTCTGATTGCATCAGAGACATTTCAGTTCAGTTCAGTCACTCAGTCATGTCCCACTCTTTGTGACCCCATGAATCACAGCACGCCACGCCTCCCTGTCCATCACCAACTCCCGGAGTTCACTCAGGCTCACGTCCATCGAGTCCGTGATGCCATCCAGCCATCTCATCCTCTGTCGTCCCCTTCTCCTCTTGCCCCCAATCCCTCCCAGCATCAGAGTCTTTTCCAATGAGTCAACTCTTCGCATGAGGTGGCCAAAGTATTGAGGCTTCAGCTTTAGCATCATTCCTTCCAAAGAAATCCCAGGGCTGATCTCCTTCAGAATGGACTGGTTGGATCTCCTTGCAGTCCAAGGGACTCTCAAGAGTCTTCTTCAACACCACAGTTCAAAAGCATCAATTCTTCAGTGCTCAGCTTTCTTCACAGTCCAACTCTCACATCCATACATGAACACAGGAAAAACCATAGCCTTGACTAGACGGACCTTAGTCGGCAAAGTAATGTCTCTGCTTTTCAATATGCTATCTACGTTGGTCATAACTTTCCTTCCAAGGAGTAAGCGTCTTTTAATTTCATGGCTGCACTCACCATCTGCAGTGATTTTGGAGCCCCCAAAAATAAAGTCTGACACTGTTTCCACTGTTTCTCCATCTATTTCCCATGGAGAGATGGGACTGGAATGCCATAATCATTTTCTGAATGTTGAGCTTTAAGCCAACTTTTTCACTCTCCTCTTTCACTTTTATCAAGAGGCTTTTTAGTTCCTCTTCACTTTCTGCCATAAGGGTGGTGTCATCTGCATATCTGAGGTTATTGATATTTCTCCCGCCAATCTTGATTCCAGCTTGTGTTTCTTCCAATCCAGCATTTCTCATGATGTACTCTGCAGAGAAGTTAAATAAGCAGGGTGACAATATAAAGCCTTGACGTACTCCTTTTCCTATTTGGAAGCAATCTGTTGTTCCATGTCCAGTTCTAACCTTTGCTTCCTGACCTGCATACAGATTTCTCAAGAGGCAGGTCAGGTGGTCTGGTATCCCCATCTCTTTCAGAATTTCCCACAGTTTATTGGGATCTACACAAAGGCTTTGGCATAGTCAATAAAGCAGAAATAGATGTTTTTCTGGAACTCTCTTGCTTTTTCCATGATCCAGGGGATATTGGCAATTTGATCTCTGGTTCCTCTGCCTTTTCTAAAAGCAGCTTGAACATCAGGAAGTTCATAGTTCACATATTGCTGAAGCTTGGCTTGGAGAATTTTGAGCATTACTTTACTAGCATGTGAGATGAGTGCAATTGTGCAGTAGTTTGAGCATTCTTTGGCATTGCCTTTCTTAGGGATTGGATTCCAGTCCTGTGGCCACTGCTGAGTTTTCCAAATTTGCTGGCATATTGAGTGCAGCACTTTCACAGCATCATCTTTCAGGATTTGAAATAGCTCCACTGGAATTCCATCACCTCCACTAGCTTTGTTTGTAGTGATGCTTTCTAGGGCCCACTTGACTTCACATTCTAGGATGTCTGGCTCTAGATGAGTGAGCACACCAACGTGATTATCTGGGTCATGAAGATCTTTTTTGTACAGTTCTTCTGTGTATTCTTGCCACCTCTTCTTAATATCCTCTGCTTCTGTTAGGTCCATACCATTTCTGTCCTTTATCAAACCCATCTTTGCATGAAATGTTCCCTTGGTATCTCTACTTTTCTTGAAGAGATCTCTAGTCTTTCCCATTCTGTTCTTTTCCTCTATTTCTTTGCATTGATCGCTGAAGAAGGCTTTCTTATCTCTTCTTGCTGTTCTCTGGAATTCTGCATTCAGATGCTTATACCTTTCCTTTTCTCCTTTGCTTTTCGCCTCTCTTCTTTTCACAGTTATTTGTAAGGCCTCCCCAGACAGCCATTTTGCTTTTTTGCTTTTCTTTTCCATGGGGATTGTCTTGATCCCTGTCTCCTGTACAGTGTCACGAACCTCATTCCATAGTTCATCAGGCACTCTATCAGATCTAGGCCCTTAAATCTATTTCTCACTCCCACTGTATAATCATAAGGGATTTGATTGAGGTCATACCTGAATGGTCTAGCGGTTTTCCCTACTTTCTTCAATTTAAGTCTGAATTTGGTAATAAGGAGTTCATGATCTGAGTCACAGTCATTTCCTGGTCTTGTTTTTGTTGACTGTATAGAGCTTCTCCATCTTTGGCTGCAAAGAATATAATCAGTCTGATTTTGGTGTTGACCATCTGGTGATGTCCATGTACCAAACAGTCCATACAACAGAGCAGAGGTAGTCCTTACATTTATTTGCCAGTCACCCTTGCTGTTCACTGAGGCCACTTCCCAGGTGGCACTAGTGGTAAGAAACCTACCTGCCAATGCAGTAAGATCTCCATGGGTTCGATTCCTGGGTTGGGAAGATCCCCTGGAGCAGGGCATGGCAATCCACTGCAGTATTCTTGCCTGGAGAATCCCACAGAAAAAGGAGCCTGGTGGGCTGTTGTCATAGGGTCGCACAGAGTCAGACACGAGTGAAAGGATTGAGCACTTGGCTGTTCATTGAGACCATATAGTAAGGATCTGGCCAGTGCATGGGAGAATGTGATGGATGTCTCCTCCAGGCCAGTCCAGCTCTCTCTCCCACAGAAACAGCTCAAGATCACAAAATCCATATGGTGAAGCTGCCAGGTGAAGGACAGCATTCCAGTACACATCAGAATTTTCATGAATGAGAAATAAACCATTGTGGATTAAGCCACCGAGTATATAGTTTGTTCCTGTAAAGTTGCCTAGTGTTATACTGACTACCACAGAGATCAAAATCATGCCTTAGTAAAGGGGTTACAAAAACAAGACATTATTATTCCACTCCCTTAATAATGACTGGAGAAATCTGCTTTCTCAATTAAAGAAGATTCAATACCTCTTTTTCTTCTACATTTCTCACCGGTTCAGTGGCCAATCTGATACAAAATACTTTTATTTTATATCCAACTTCTGTTCTTTATTTCAAATCTGAGAGGCATATTTACTATGGCCTTAACTCTCTAAACTGATTTTTGAAGCGAAACATTTAAATAGAAATACAATTAGTGAATTTCTGCTGACTCCACTCATGGGAGGGTGTGGAACACATCACAACCATTTGAAATATCAGTAACAGTTCACATAAAAATGGTGATGCCAGAGTGTGGCACTTGTACCTTTCAGGGACTCAATCTTCCCTCTTAATGTGGTCTCACTGGTTAACATTTATCTAACATTTTCTTCCTTTTATAATCACTAGGCATGATATTACTCTATTTCATGTTTATTTGGGTCACTAGTGGATTTATGCTTGGTGAAAAGATGGATGCAATGTGATGAAGTTCAATTGTTAAAACTTCATTTGAGAAGTTATGGTTTTCTTTGTCTTCAGAGTTCTAAAAAGTAGTAATAAAAAACAAGTACAAATCTATCAAAAAAAGATCTCTCTTGGCCTACCCAAAAGGCTTAGTGCATACTTAAAAAACAAAAACAAAACAAAACAGTAGACTGGGAAATGAGAAGTCAAGGACTAAAGCTATAATGATGACTTGAAGTTTGATTTGTATGTCCTGAGGTTTTTAAGGGCAGACATTGATAAATCAAGGGTTTGCCTTAGGGACCATGACAGTCCTATAATCTAAAGTACAGGAACTCGTTTAGGGAAAGAAAATACAGAAAAGAAATTATCCTGAAAGTCACATAAAGTGTTCAAGACTAAATTTTTGAAAATGAGTTTCTGTTGCCAGATCTGTTTTTATAACATTATTCAATTGAAAGTTTTAAGAGGCGTATTTGCAAAGTTCTAATAGGACCTGGGCAGCTAAGAACTCTGGCTTCTGATATTTCAGTGAAAAGCCCAAAGTACAGTCATGATTATTCATATAAAATGTGGATTTATATACAGAAATAAAAAGGACAAAATACTGTTAAAAGTAATGCATTTTGAGTGATTAAAAAAAATTACTGCTCTATGCCGTCTCTTTAAGCATTCATACTACTTAATAAACATAGGAAAATGAATCACTAGAAACGTTTCAGCCTTTTCTACCTGAATAAAAATAGTCTTCTTATAATATGTACAAATAACTCCTTGCTTGTTGTCTGTTTTTAGCTTAAATATGCTTTGATTACATACCAATGAGAAAATATGTTAACTAAATGAAGTGAAGGAATTGAGTGGTTGTGCAGATAACTGTTTTGAAACTGTTTTCACCTAAGATATTAAAATGATTTAATCTAAAATGTTTTTAAAAACACTCCTGTAAAATGAACTGTAGATCTAAATTCAGCAGTTACCTAGACAGGAGATATCTGTGTGGTGAGCTACCACAAAACATAGGAAAAAGGAATTTTTATTGCTGATATAAATTATCTAGTTTTCCTGCTGACATAGCTTCTTTTCATTTTACCTCTGAGGATACAAGTTACAGGAAGTTATGACTCTTTGGGGATATTCTAAACACTGTGACTTTCTCATGAGGTATACTTTATTCATAAGTTCTCTGTTTACTTATTTTTTATTCTCAGTAATCCCCTGAACAATAGTCTATACCAGGACAGTCTACGAAACATCAGTAAATCATTTCATATTTGATTTGTCTTCTACATGTGAATCTGGGAAAGACGATTATCCTGAAGCTTGTTTGGATACTATGATGCCTAATTTCATGTATCAAATTGTCTGCGCCATGGGATGCCCAGTGTTTAGTCAAACATCATTTTGAATGTTTCTGTGAGGATGTTTTTTGAGGAGATTAATACTTAAATCAGTGGACTTTGCTTAAAGCAGATTGCCTTCCATAATGTAGGTAGACCCTATCCAGTCAAAGACTTCACTAGAACAAAAACACCGCTCTTCCCTGAGCAAGAAAGAATTCTACAGCATATTGCTCTCAGATTGGAACTGCAGCATCAGCTTTTGAGTCTCCAGCCTTCCACCAATCCTGTAGATTTTGAACTTGAACTGGACAGCCTCCATAATTATGTTAATTTTTAATAATTTTTTGCATTTAATTTATATATATATTAATCTATATATATTAGATATAGATATAATCCCTATTGGTTCCATTGCTCTGGGAAATCCCATCTGAAACAGTACTAAGTACAGAAGTACATAAAGGTTATCCTCATCCAACTTTTAAGGGAATATGTTAACAGGACAATTCAGATCAGTTCAAATCATGGTCAACAGCTTCCCATGGCATGACTATATTTTTTTATGAAAACTTAGATAATCAAATCCATTTACAATTTTTTGAATTTCATGTTCTTTTTCACCAAGTCACTTGGATTATTTCTTCTCTAGCCATGGGGAAAACTTCCTTGTTCTGCTTTAATCTCAACGACCTAGAAAAATGATAAGGAAAGAGATCACTGTTCTAAATATCTAATAAACCATCAGAGTATAAATTTCTAAAAGACCAACCTAACTCTGTTCAGCTCTCTTGGAAGTAAGCTGCACCCTAATGATCTGAGAGTTAATTCCTTTTTTAAAAAAATTGAAATATAGTTGATTTACAATGTGGTGTTGGTTTCTGATGCACAGCAAACTGACTCACTTACATATATATGATGTGTGTGTGTGTGTATATATATGCATAATTTTCAGATTCTTTTCCATTACAGTTTATTATAAGATATTGAATACAGTTAGTTCCCCGTGCTATGCAGCAGAACTTTGTTGTTTATCTATTTTGTATATGTGCTGTGCTTAGTTGCTCAGTTGTGTCCAACACTTTGCAACCCCATGGACTGTAACCCGCCAGGTTCCTCTGCCTGTGGGGATTCTCCAGGCAAGAATACTGGAGTGGGTTGCCATGCCCTCCTCCAGGGGATCTTTCCAATCCAGGGATTGAACCCAGGTCTCTCACATTGCAGGCAGATTCTTTATTGTCTGAATCACAAGAGAAGCCCATTTTGTGTATAGTAGTTTATATCTGGTAATCCCAAACTCCCAATTTATCCCTCCATCACCTTTGGTAACCATAAGTTTGTTTTGTATGTCTGTGAGTCTAATTGTGTTTTGTAAATAAATACATTTATATCATTTTTTAGATTCCACATATAAGCGATATCATACAATATTTCCTTTCTGTCTGACTTACTTCACTTAGTATAATCATCTCTGGGTCCATTCATGCAAATGGAATTATTACATTCTTTTTTATAGCTAAGAGAGTTGATTCTTAATAAATGCTCCTGAGGACACAAAATTGAGAGCACAAAATAAATCAACTAACTAGATGTTCATCATCACAACACACATTTTTCCTTCCATGAATTTTATTAATTTATAAAAGGCAGAGGATATAGGAGACAAAGTTAGAATGTGAGGCTCTGTAGTACTATTTGAAGGAACCATGTAAAAATGCTTGGAAAATCAAGGAATTATGACAGGCACTTGTTATTTTGTAAAGCTTCAGAATGTCAACCAAAGGTATATTCCAAAGGTACGATCCAAACAAATAAAATCTTTAGGATATTAGACAGAATGAATGGGAGGCAGAATACGCTAGAAATGGGGTGAAAAGTTTAGAGTCAAAAGGTGTATTTTTTTCAATTCAACAGACATTGAATGTCATTGAACACAGACTGTGTGTCAAGCGCTATGTTATTTGCTAAAGTACACCAGTTTTGACCTTGGATTGAAAGACCTGATACTAGGCAAACATAGATGTAGTTTTTCTCTTCATTTGCTACCAACAAATTCTCCAGTCACCACTAGCACTCAGTGTTTAAAAGAACATATTTAACTCAGACTCTCATACATAAGAATGAGATATGTGTTTAAAAGTATTCCTCTCATCTAAATGTTTATTTTTAAACTAACTTATGTCAAAGAAAAGATTTGAAAAGAATGATAAGTTTATNTTTAAACTAACTTAAGTCAAAGAAAAGATTTGAAAAGAATGATAAGTTTATAGAGGAAGGAAAAAGAAGACAGAGAAAAGGGAGAAATAGAAGAAACAAAATGGGATAAAGAAAAACAATTAAGGGAACATATTTAAATCTTCTCATTCTCCTTAACACATCCAGCACATATTTAGCCAGTCTACCCAAAGAGGCCAAAAGACAGGGAAGGGTATCCCAAATTCAATATAAAAGACTCATGTGAAAAATTGGTCTTTATTTTTAGTGTGTGTGTGCACATATGCATGCACATACACATATATTTATAGCAATTAAATTATTATTTTATTTGCAAGTTCTAAGATTTAACTTTACATTAAAATATCTAGATAAATAACAAAGAAGGGGTAATAATAAAATTCAAATTGCTTTTAAATTTAAAGTTTTCTCCTAAAGAACTTTTATATCAAGGAGAAAACCAAAACACAACTGAAAATATTTAGAAAATGACAACAATAACAAACCAAAGACTATAAGATAAACCAATGTTTTACTAAAATGAAAGCTGATAGCCTTAAATATGTTTATTTAAGGCTTAAATAAACACATTAAGGCTTAAATATGTTTATTTATTTCAATATAAACAAAAGTAAATTAATAATTTAAATGAGAAGTTAGAAAAACTACAAAGTGGGCATAAGGGGACAATACAAGGAACTTCATATACAAAAACAGAAAAAAAATTAACTATAAACAGAAAACAGTAAAGATAAATCTAAATGCTAGTGCTTTTAAAAGTTATTTACAAATCACATCAGGAAGAAAATCTAATTAAAAAGTGATCAAAGGACATTCACAAGCATTGAAAGATAAGTTTTATCTCAATAATTAAAGAAGTACATATTAAAACAACAATAATTTTTTTGCAGTGAAAAATTTTAATAAATTATATCTACTATTGATATAAGTGAGATTTTTTACAACACTTTAGGTAATTAGACAGCAGCTATTAACATCTTATTCCTGCATATGTTTTGGCCTAGTAGTCTTACTTCGAAAGAGTTTATCATACAGAATAATGATGTACATGTGCACAAAGATATAGAT
>SJYQ01011852.1:484991-506695 GCA_006410935.1 Redunca redunca
AAAGATCATTCCCATTCCTGATACAGTATCCATTCCTGATAAAAAGTCTCAGCAACCAAAAACTGAAAGGAATTTTCTCATTCTAAAAAGAACTTCACAATTCTACTGTTGATATTATACTTAATTGTAAATCAGTGGCTGATCATGAACAAGTCAAGAATGGCTGCCCTCACCAATTCCTTTCAATGCTACACTGATGATTCTAGCCAGAGCAAAAGATATGAGAAAGAAATAAAAGACATACAGACTGAAAAGGGGAAGTAGAAATTTCTTTATTAACAGACACCACGATCATGTAAGCTGAAAACTTTTGAGAATATGTGAATTAGCAAGATCATAGGCTGTAAAAGAAGTAGAAATATATATTTTGTTGTTGTTTAGTTGTTAAGTCATGTCCAACTCTTGAAACTCCATGGAGTGTAGCCCGCCAGACCCCTCTGTCCATGGGACTTCCTGGGCAAGAATACTTGAGTGGGTTGCATTTCCTTCTCCAACTAATATATATATGATTTATACTTTAAAATCAAATTATTTACAATACATAAAATATGAATTACAGATAAATTTAACCAAATATGTGTAACTCCTTTATACTGAAAACTACAGATAAATGTAGAAACAAATTAAAGAAGGCTTAATAAATGGAGATATATGCCAAGTTTATTGATTGGAAAACATGATACTCTTAAGCTGTCTCCCCAAACTGATTCTCAAGTTAATTCCCCAAATTGATCAACAGGCTTATTCATTAAAATTGCCAATCCCAATAAAAATTCTGGCAGACTTACTTGTTGAAACTGTCATATTGATTTTACATTTATATGGAAATTCAAAGGATCCTAAATATTCAAAATGGTTTAGAAAAAGAAGAACAAATTTAGAGGACTAATACTATCTGATTTCAAGGCTTACTCTATTTCTATAAAGATAGACATACAGATCTATGGGCCAGAATAGAGAGAATATAGACACATACATGGTCAACTGATTTTGAACAAAGATGTCAAGGTAATTCAGAAAGGAAAGGGTTCAGTTCAGTTCAGTCACTCAGTCGTGTCTGATTCCTTGAGACCCCATGAAACACAGCATGCCAGGTCTCCCTGTCCATCACCAACTCCCAGAGTCTACCCAAACCCATGTCTATTGAGTCGGTGAAACCATCCAACCATCTCATCCTCTGTCATCTCCTTCTCCTCCTTCCCTCAATCTTTCTCAGCATCAGGGTCTTTTCCAATGAGTCAGCTCTTCGCATCAGGTAGCCAAAGTTTTGGAGGTTCAGCTTTAATTTTAGTCCTTCCAATGAACACCCAGGACTGATCGCCTTTAAGATGGACTGGTTGGATCTCCTTGCAGTCCAAGGGACTCTCAAGAGTCTTCTCCAACACCACAGTTCAACAGAATCAATACTTTGGTGCTCAGCTTTCTTTATAGTCCAACTCTCATATCCATACATGACTACTGGAAAAACCATAGCCTTGACTAGATGGACCTTTGTTGACAAAGTGATGTCTCTGCTTTTGAATATGCTGTCTAGGTTGGTCATAATTGTCCTTTCAAGGAGTAAGCGTCTTTTTATTTCATGGCTGCAATCACCATCTGCAGTGATTTTGGAGCCCCAAAAATAAAGTCAGCCACTGCTTCCCCATCTGTCTGTCATGAAGTGACTGGACTTTATGCCATGATCTTCGTTTTCTGAATGTTGAGCTTGAAGCCAACTTTTTTGCTCTCCTCTTTCACTTTCATCAAGAGGCTTTTTAGTTCTTCTTCACTTTCTTCACTTTCTGACAGCACTTCAGTGTGCTGTCATCTGCATATCTGAAGTTATTGATATTTCTCCCAGCAATCTTGATTCCAGCTTGTGCTTCATCTAGCCCAGTGTTTCAAGCAGGGTGACAATATACAGCCTTGATGTACTCCTTTTCCTATTTGGAACCAGTCTGTTGTTCCATGTCCAGTTCTAACTGTTGCTTCCTGACCTGTATACAGGTTTCTCAAGAGGCAGGTCAGGTGGTCTGGGATTCCCACCTCCTTCAGAATTTTCCACAGTTTATTGTGATCCACACAGTCAAAGGCTTTGGCATAGTCAATAAAGCAGAAATAGATGTTTTTCTGGAACTCTTTTGCTGTTTTGATGATCCAGCAGATGTTGGCAATTTGATCTCTGGTTCCTCTGCCTTTTCCAAAACCAGTTTGAATATATGGAAGTTCACGGTTCACATATTGCTGAAGCCTGGCTTGGAGAATTTTGAGTATTACTTTACTGGTGTGTAAGATGAGTGCAATTGTGCAGTAGTTTGAGCATTCTTTGGTATTGTCTTTCTTTGAGATTGGAATGAAAACTGACCTTTTCCAGTCCTGTGGCCACTGCTGAGTTTACCAAATTTGCTGGCATACTGAGTGCAGCACTTTCACAGCATCATCTTTCAGGATTTGAAATAGTTTAACTGGAATTCCATCATTTCCACTAGCTTTGTTCGTAGTGATGCTTCCTAAAGCCCACTTGACTTCACATCTTCAACAAATGTTACAAAACAATTCATATGCAAAAAAAAAATTTCCCATACCTCCCATGGTATAGAAAAATCAATCTCAAACTCATGCTATTCCTAAATATATCAGCAACAATTTTCTAGAATAAAGCAAAATTCTTGTGACCTAGCGGGTAGAAAAGCTTTCTCAGATAGGAATGAAGAGCACTAATTACAAACAGTGGTAAAGAGNGAACTTCAAAATCTTTTAGATAATGGAGCCATTATTTTTTTTTTAAATGTAGGTTACATACTAAGAGACAATATTTGCAAAATACATATCCAATAAAAGACTTGTGTGTAGAATACATAACGAATACTTGCAAGACTACAATAAAAAATAAAGTTATTAGCAAAATGGGTAAAGATTTGAACAAATTTACCAAAGAAGATATGCAAATGGACAATACCGACCCAAAAAGATACTTAACATCAATAATGATTAGGGAAATAAAAATTAAATCCATAACAACATATTTCTACATATCCACTGAAATGGATAAAATTTGAAAGACTGACAATTATACATGGTGAAGAGGATATGAAGCCACTGGAAACTGCAGGTATTACTAGTGGAAATGAAAAATACTGTACCCACTTTAGAAAGAAATATGACAGCTTCTTTGTTATATGCCCCAGAAGTTTCACTCCTAGATATGAGTTATGAGAAATGAAAATATATCCACAAAATCTTTAACTTGAACACTCAGTAAAGTTTAGTCTTAATACAGCTTCAAGATGGAAACAATGAAAATGTCCATAATATGGTGAATATATCATATATTTTGTTATATCCATATGGGAGATTATTGTATATGCTCAAATTTCTTTCTTTTAGTCGTGTCCAACTCTTGGTGACCCCATGGACTATGCAGTCCATGGAATTCTCCAGGCCAGAACTCTGGAGTGGGGAGCCTTTCCCTTCTCCAGGGGGTCTTCCCAACCCAGGGATCGAACCCAAGTCTCACACATTGCAGGCAGATTCTTTACAAGTTGAGCTACAAGGGAAGCCTTGGGAGATTATTATTCCATATTAAAAATGGTTGAATTATCAATAAATGAATTTCAAGAGCATCAAGCTAAGTGAAAGAAATCCAGCGCTAACAACTTCACAGTGATATACTGCATGATCTGTATGAGTACATTTGTGTGAAATTTAGGAAATGACAGAGAGTGACTTAAGAAGATGAATATCTATTGTGGACTGGGGGTTTGAAACTGACTCAAAGGATATGAGGGAAATTTTCGGAAGGATGGAAATTTTTATATCCTGATGGTGGTGGTGGTTATATAACTGAATTTGTCAAAACTATTCAAATCATACTTTTATAAAGTTGGTAAATTATTGTAAGTTTATTAAACTTCAATGAAAGCTAATTAAAAGAAAAAATCAGAGTGAGCCCATATCTTCTATTTATTTTTAAATCCCCAAGTGAGATGAGTCCTTTTGCTTTTCCTCTGCTTGAGTAATGAAGTTTTATGTGTTCTGGATCTAAGTTTAAGTCTTAAAGTGTCTCTGACACTTTCAGAATTCACATTCTACCTTCAGAATCCAGTGGTCTTAGAGGAACAAGAGGAGCTGTTAAGGTACAAAGAAATTCAATAAATAATATAGCTATTATATCTAGAATAATGTTACAAATGCATGTTCCTAGAAAATATTATGATTCTGTAGAGTAAAAGTATATCATCCTGAATAATGTTTAAAAATAATATCAATTTTTTTGTTGACACATTTAATAATTGGTCACTGTTTTCCCCAAAAAAGCATTCAATTTTCAAGTTATTTTCATTCTTTTTCACTCAGAATCCTTGAAAATTTATTCTGTCAACTGACTCTGAGAAATCTAATCCTCACATCTATCTACTGAAGGCTGGGATTTTTCATGCTAGAAAATCCTACACATTACAGATATTTTTACCCATCAGGCTCATTACAATTTATATTTAATCTGTTTTGTGATTGTATAAAATTTCAAATAACATACCATACTGGTGTTTAGATTTTCTGTGACTTAAAAATAATTTATAATTAAATCACATTTTGGGTTGAAAAAAATGATCAGCAACACACTTAAGCTATATAGGATTTAGTTTCTTAAATATTGTGTAAAATAAAAATCACACATGGACTTCATAAAAAAATCTTTAGAATATACTACACCAGAATTTATATTTCTTTCATTTTGTTTTTCAAATACAAAAAGAAGAGTAATTTTAAGAGTAACTGAAAATACATACTGAATGAAGACACTTATGAAATCAGGTACTTCCAATCAAAATTGCTACTTAAATAATGGATATTTGTTTTTCATATGTATGTGTTATAATATAAATATCTTTGGGCTAAAATTTGCATTTTCATGAAGAAAAATAATGAGTTATAAGGAAAAATAAAATAGATATTATTACTCCATGGGTTTCCTGGTGGTAAAGAATCTGCCTGCGTTGCAGGAGATCTGGGTTCACTCCTTGGTTCAGGAAGATCCATGGAAAAGGGAATGGCAACCCACTCCAGTATTCTTGTCTAGGAAGTGTCATAGACAGAAGGGCCTGGTGGGCAACAGTCAATGGGGTCATAAGGAGTCAGACAGGACTGAGTGACTAACACTATTACTCCTTGGTGTGGCATTCAATGATGAGCTTATCTCTTTCTCTTAAGGATCTGATTGCATTTTGGTATGGAGAGTTCTGTAGCAAGGGAATATCTGAGGCTCAAACTGTGCACACAGATGTGTACACGGGAACTCAGTTTTAAACCGATGTTCAGGACCTTGTCCTCTTTCCTATTGCCAAACTAGTTTCCTTAAGTGTGGCCTTTTGGATTGGATGCTGTATGTTCATCACATTTACAAACCCCCACCTGAAAAATATTTTTTTATTGTACTCAGCCTATTGGCATTACTTTGCCAACAAAGGTATGTCTTGTCAGAGCTATGGTTTTCCCAGTAGTCACATATGGATGTGAGAGTTGGACTATAAAGAAAGCTGAGCACCAAAGTATTGATTCTGTTGAACTGTGGTGTTGGAGAAGACTCTTGAGAGTCCCTTGCACTGCAAGGAGATCCAACCAGTCCATCCTAAAGGAACTCAGTCCTGAATGTTCATTGGAAGGACTGATGCTAAAGCTGAAACTCCAATACTTTGGCCATCTGATCAAAGCACTGACTCATTGGAAAAGACCCTAATGCTGGGAATGATTGAAGGCAGGAGGAGAAGGGGATGACAGAGGATGAGATGGTTGGATGGCATCACCGACTAAATGGACATGAGTCTGAGTAATCTCCAGGAGCTGGTGATGTACAGGGAGGCCTGGTGTGCTGCATGCAGTCCATAGCGTCACAAAGAGTTGGACACAACTGAGCGACTGAACTGAACTGTGGCACAAATGCCAGACCTCTCTTGTACCTTGGCCTGGCTTGGTTTGTGGGAGGCCTGAGGTCCTTGGAAGGAAGAGCAGTCATTGTTTGATTGGACCACAACAGAGCACAGAGGAAAGGAGCTCAGTAAACAAGCAGAACTGGCCCAGTGCAGGAGGAGTGGAATTGTGGAGCAGTCCCAGAGAGGGTGGGGGCGGGGGAGCTATTTTGCAGCGGAAACAAAGCCAAATGGACTGACAGAGTTCATTCAGGAGCCAGTGGGAAGGTGTAACTGAAGCGCCAGCAAGTGATGCCTAGGATTGAAGGTGTGGAATTGGGCTGAAGCTGCCCAAAACAACAATGATGTTTACTTTATTTCTCTTGGAGAGGTAACAGGGTCAAGACTTACACATTCTATAAGAACGATTTTGCCATTTTAAACAAATCAACACTCACAAATCATATCCCTCCCTGCCCTGTGGTTCATCTGCCCCGTGTAATCCTTTGGTTACAGAAAGCACTTCAGAACAAAAAATGCAGGCTGGCTGTAAAGCTTCTTTCACCAAGGCCCAGCCTCGGGGCTAAAATGGAGAGTTCTGCCAGCCATCAAACTTAACAGCCTTTAAACATGTGCAACATTTCTCTAAGCAAATTGGTTCCTTAATATGGTAAAATGTGCGGCACCCAAGGGGAAATGCTGGTGATCTCATAGCCCAAAACTGATGGAGTCACAGCACTGTATTCCTGAAAAGCACTCATACTTTCCACTTTGATAAAACCAGAAGCACATACGAGAGTCAGTAGGTTTTGACATCCATTGTTTATTCTCAGTGAACTTTTCCTCCTATACAGCACAGCACAGTGGTTTAATTCAGAGCTTATGAGATATTTTTTTAAATATAAACCATTCAAATTTTTTCTATATTAATCAGTGGTTTCTAAAGATCCACAGGGATAAATAAACCCTGCAAGCTGGCAGGGACTTTTCATGGCATAACCACTGGTAGTTATAAACAGTAAACAAAACATAGTAACCATTTTAAGCACAAGAGATTGCTGTATCACAGGGGGCATAAATCATTAGCTTAATAATTTCAGCAGCGGTGTCTCTAAAGCAAAATTAAGCCAACAGTTCCCCCTGTGGCAATAATGAAGTACTGTCATATGAAAAGAGAAAAACAACCCAGAGAAGGCACGACTGTGCCTTGGCTATGACTGAAAATCCAAGTTCAACAAATAACTGTAGAACTCTTGTCTCCGTGCCACTCTTTTGACAAGTGGGAAGAGCGTTGCCTCCAAACCCCAAGTCCATTCTTGTAGACATTTTGACAAGCACAAGCGTTCCAATGGGTTCAAGGCCCCCATGGCTAGCCTGTGCCGGAGTTAGGGCATGAAAGCGATGACATATTACAGTTGAGAAGATGACAAATTTCTCTCAGCTGTATAGGCAGACATTATTCAGATTTCCAGAGAGCCAAAAGAATGAGAGGCCCAGGACAAGAGAGATGACAAAGCTCCCCTTCTCGGGGGCTCGCAAGCTAAATGGTCAACAATCTGGTAGAAAACACTGCAATTTTCAGTCAGGCCATTGGACCCAGCCACAAGAGTAGAACTGACCTGTCTTTCCCATGAATTTCACCAAATGCCAAAGTTCATTAAAAAAAAAAAAAAGTGTTAATAGTTTGTTCATTCTGGTTAAGGGTCCTTGACAATAGGATATTTCCAGGCAAAAGGAGTTCAGGGAGACCGTCTTGATCTCTCTGCTGTGTTGAGTCAATATTACAGTATCTTCCTTTTTCACCCTGATTTCTTCATCTCTTTTATGAAATCAGTATAGTCTTGTCATTATCCTTACAAAAGAAAGTTCTGATTGGACACAATTCTTTTTCTCCCCTCAATAATACCACTTCTTTAATGGAGCATATTACCTACTAACAATAGTCCCTGTGTTTTTAGAGTACCTATTATGGACACAATTACCTCTTAAAGCATGTCTTTGGTTTTAAAAATGTATGATTCAATGAAGCAGAAACTGTATTATTTGCACAAAGCTGACTTCCAGCTTGACTAACTTTTCCTTTATTGCCTATCTTCCTCTCTAGAATGTAAGCTTCAAGATATTGCCTTGGGTCACTGCTGTATCTGCATGACCTAGAACAGCAGAGTGCCTGGCGCAGAGCAGGGGAGGCACTGAAGAAATGTTAGATGAGAGAGAAAAAAAATGGAGTAAATTTTTTTTTTCTCCATTAGACAATGGGGAAGAAAACGAACACTAGCGTTACATAACACTTAAAGTCAAGAATGTCAAGTCGTCCCTTGAGCCCTGCCTTTCTGATGGTGACTTGCCTGTAACCCTGTGAGCTCTGAGCACTTATGCACCCCTGGCCCTAACTGCGCCAAAGGTCAGTGTTTCTGTTCTACTCAGAAATCCCCTCAAGTGTTTCTGAACCCAGTCTAAAATCCTAGCCCTTCTTCCCAACTGAACTGTTTGCTTGCAAGTTTGGCTTAAGAATCTAAGGTCTGACCTGGAGATAAAGGCTGATTACTCGTGATCTTGTGGCCAAACCAAAAGGCCAAAGGTCTTTTCCCTTTCTACTACTGTGAATTCAAAATGGTATTTTGGCCAAACAAAACATTCTATTATGCACTATAAGGGGCATGTAAGTCAAAACCTTTGGCCTTAGGAATAAGTTACTGGTCATAGAGATCCTTGGGGGAAAAAAAAAAAGCTTCTGTGGCTTCATTTCTGATGATATGCTTGTTTTCTCCTAAGTTTGTTCTTAGAATTCATTTTTAAATATCACGTTGTGTAGGTCTATGTTGCATTATAGCTATATTTCTGCTGCCGTTATATATTTAGACTTATTTAAATTTCCTTTTAGGGCTTCCCTGGTGGCTTACAGGGTAAAGAATCTGCTTGTAATGTGGGAAATCCCGGTTTGATCCCTGAGTCAGGAAGAACCCCTGGAGAAGGAAATGGCAACCCACTCCAGTGTTCTTGCCTGGAGAATTCCATGGACAGAGGAGTCTGGCTCAGAAAGTAGGATTTAAAGAACTAGGTAAAATTAATTTGAAAAATTAATTACGCAAGCATTTCTAACATATAGTTCTGTCACTAGAATCTAACCATTTGAATCCACTAAGGCACTGAGTGGTAACTGTTCCCCATCTTTTCACAAGCTCCCTATTAATTGAATGTGCAGAGCTCTTCTATGACTTATTTCTACTGAAACCTCCGTTTCAGTATGATTTCAACTGAATAAAAATATCTGGGGGGAGTGTGGGAAGACTGATATTTGCCTTAACCCCACGTACCCTTTAGTGATGGCCCTGACGACAACACACATCTGGATGTTTTGAATCATCCCAGTGATTGATTCGGTTTTTCCACTCTTCACCTAGACTTTTGGCATTGCACAGACAGAGCTGTATCATTTTGGGCTTTAGTCTGTAACTTGCTTGCAGCTGCATGCTTTGCACTACACTCTGCTTCACCTTTCTTCTTGGCTACACTTAGCCCGGCCTCTGAATGTTTCCGCCCCCTCTCCCCTTCCATATGTCATCCCAGCCTAACTGAGCACCAAGCCTCTTCTGCTCCCTGTCCAAGACACACTTCTTTCTTGAATCCTTGAACCCAGTCATAAGTCACTGGGTGTCAAAGTATTCCTTTATAGCTTTACAGGAGATTGCAATGGGTAAGGCGTGATCAGAAATGCCCACTCCCCTAATCTAGCAATCAAAACTGTTTATCGAGCACTTCCTTTATGTTTAACGTATAGCAAGGTCCTGAATGCTGAGGGCCTAACTTATGAATTTCCACTCTCTAATCCTACCTCCTCTCCCAGTGTGAGCTGCATGGAACAATTCAATTTCATTTAGCCAAAGCTGACTTCAATGTCTGTTTCTTGAAAGGCATACTGCAAAGATGCCTCAGGGGTTACAAAGATAAATTGCATATATCCACTGACCTCAGACCAATTTCGCAATACATATGAATGGGATTCAAAATTATGAAAAACTTGAAACTGCGGGATTAAAAAAAGGATTGTGCCGAATTTGAACCAATGAGAAATTCAATTTACTTGTTTCTTGAAAAACTGCCCAATTTGAAGACTGAGTTAATTGCAAACTGTGTTTCTGTGATTGCCATCACCTATAGCACTAGTGAAAAGAAACACAAGCCCCCCTTTGTCAGTATTATGAGAACTCTTGGTTGCTTGTATTTGAATTTCTGAAAGTGAGCTTTGGTTTTATAACCTAAGCAAACACTGTTATTATCATTTCAAATCTCATTTTTTATAGCCTTTCACAGTGTTATCCAACTTCATTAAGTGGTGCTGCCAAAGCTAGTGCTGAAAACAAACCAAAAATCAATAACTTTGGAATAGAAGTAAGATGGGATAACCACTAGAAGGAGAACAAACAATCACCAACATTAATTTTGGAAAGTGCCCTCAGCAAAATAATAAAGGAAATGTAAAAAACAACTTCAAAGCAAACATACACTAAAATAATTATGAATTTTTATAAGTTCCAAAATGCGTGCTCCCTTTGGGAAAATTTGTTTTGAATTATTTGAGTTGTAAGTTATATAAAGTCTCCAGGAATAACATTTCTCTTATATGAAAACCAAGTGCCCTGTACTTAAATTTTATTTCCCACTGCTCTCCCTTACAATCCCTACAGTTTAGTTAGCAAAGTCTCTTTATTATTCCACACATCCTCTGCCAAGGAAACCAGTATTATTCCTTTCACTATTTCTTTTATTATTTTTATGATGCTCCTCTTCCTGTTTTAAATATCTTCACTCTTCCTACCCACTAATCCAAATATATGGCCCCACTTCAAAGGCCCAATCAAACTCCACCTCATCGGCAAAGTTCTACCTGACTTAGGAGAGTCATAGGATTTTATAGTTGGAATGGATCTTAGAGATTATCTAGTTCAAATATTTTCTAACTGTGCAAAAGAGAGACACCTAGGAACATTTCAAAAGAGAGTCAGAAATGGAAAGAGCAGTTTAAGTGGGCAGCAGACCCTAGGGCCCTCACCCTCTTTCATCCATCACTGCTTTCATCATATCAATTGTTTCACCTTTCCAAGAAAGAAATTGTATGAACAATAAATTCTGGAGATTTGGGGAGGTAAAACCCATGGTCCAAAATGATAAATAAACCAAGGCTGTCCACCGAATATCTTATCCTGGTTTACAAACAGTCTAGGACAAAACTAGGCTAAAATTCTAGGATCTTTGAACTTCCAGCCTAGCTACACTGATTTACTTTATCACTAGAATTTCCTACTAATGACTTGATGGGGCCTTTTGTTACTTATACATTTGTGGTTTGTCTGTCCAATAGCACTGAGTGAGGCTGCCTCATGTCAAGGTGTAATTTTTATTATTCCATTCTTCTCTTAGAAGAGCTCTAGGTTCAGAAAATACATTTGCTCTGTCTTTCCTTTCCAGAAGCATAGACATTAATGTCAGGATATTGACTAAAATGCCATTAACTCCATCCTTTATAGAAATTTTTCTATTTCCAAACTTAATGCATTAGAGTTGACATAAATGGTGTTCAGTAGAGCCTTTCTTTCATTAAAAAACAATAATGGATATCTCTAGACTCAGATGTTTAACCTCTTGTGTTTATAAATCTAGGCTTAATCAGTTAAATGCCTTGTTCCAAATGCACTGTTTTTAACCTTTGAATGTCATATTGGTGACCTTTTACAATTGCAGTATGACATATTAACTAAAACAATTGACCTCTACTCTTATAATTTTCTTTTTAATTTTTAAATAATTTAAATATTTCCTCTATTCTTGATCCATTGTAAACTTCCTCTTCAGCTTGTCTTTTCTGATAACTCTTGAAAGGATGCTCCACACATGCTATTTTTTCTTCCTCCGCAGCTCCATCTTCAGGTTCTATACTTGTTCAATCATTAAGTCATGTCTGACTGTTTGTGACCTCATGGACTATATGCCAGGCTCCTCTGTTCCCCATTATCTCCAAGTCTGCTCAAATTCATGTCCATTGAGTCGGTGATGCTACCTAACTATCTCATCCTCTGTTGCCCCTTTCTTCTTTTGCCTTCAATCTTTCCTCACATTAGGGTCTTTTCTAATATGTTGACTCCTTGCATCAGGTGGCCAAAGTACTGGAACTTCAGCATCACTCCTTCCAATGAATATTCCAGACTGATTTCCTTTAGGATTTACTGGTTTGATCTCCCTGCAGTCCAAGTTACTCTCAAGAGTCTTCTCCAGCACCATAGTTCAAAAGCATCAGTTCTTCAGCTCAGCCAACTCTCACATTCATACACAACTACTGGAAAAACCATGCCTTTGACTACACGAACCTTTGTCAGCCGAGTAATGTCTCTGCTTTTTAATATGTTGTCTAGGTCTGTCATATCTTTTCATCCAAGGAGCAAGCATCTTTTAATTTCATGGCTGCAGTCACCATCCACAGTGATTTTAGAGCCCAAGAAAACAAAATCTGTCATTTTTTCACTTTTTCCCCTTCTATTGGCCATGAAGTGATAGGACCAGATGCCATGATCTTAGTTTTATGAATGCTGCTTTTCCAATCGGCTTTTTCACTCTCCTTTTTTTACCTTCATCAAGGGACTTTTTAGTTCTATACTGTTTATCTCATAAGTTCTCTTGTTACATCTCTCTTCTTTCTCTGTACACTCTATTTCCTTCCCTTGAACATGTTAGACTCCCAAATCTGCTTTTCTAGGAATGCCTTTTCATCACTGCCTTTATATTCGATCAAGCAGAGCCCTCTCCTGAAATTCAAACTGTAGACACCTGCTCTGCCCTTCATGAGCCTAGCAGCCTGCAAGCCCAACAAGGCTGTGCTCATCTGGAGCCTACATCCTTCCATCCAAACCACATTCGGGTACCCAGGATCTCAGAGTTCTTACTTGAATCTCACTGAGTCTTTTCTTGTTGAATCTGAGTTATATTAATACTTCTGATGTGTAAAATGTATTCTGAGATGCTGGAGGTGGCCAGGGAGTGGGTGATGGTGAGAAGGGGCAATTCCAGGCAACAGGAATGTAGACAGGGCTTAAGCCTGCAAGTTGGGGCTTCCCAGAAGTGCACTTGAGACCTTCCAGGGTTGGAAGAAAAAGGGGAAGCTCTTTCTTAGCTAGTCTCCAACATTTTAGTACAGAATTCTAATTCAAACCTGGCCTTCAATGTTGATATGAAGGCAATTTTATCATGGTAGGAGGGTAGACTACATTTCATTTAGCAATTCTGACTTGATTTCTAGCTTTTAAGTATTTAGCATATGTTATGTGGCCTTCCATGTTTGCTTTTACCTAAGGACCCACAAATCTTAGGGAAAGACATGAGTGTTTTTTGTTTGTTTGTTTTTATCTAAGGTCAACATGAATTTCCGACTTCATACTGGTCTTTTTTAAAGATGTACATGAAACTTAGAATATCAAAAGCTAAGTCAATATCTTCCTTCTCATCTTATACCTGCCTGTCCATGTTTGTGGATGGCTTCATCACTTTTCTAAGTTAATAGCTTCATCATCCACATAGTCACTAGCTAAAGGTCTTAGAGTCATTTTCAACCTTTCTCTTACCTAACCTTCAGGATTCAATCAGAGATAAGATACATCCCGTGTCAAATATCTGACTTCATCTTTATCCAAGCCTGTGAGCCAATTCATTTTACTGGCCATTTAACTGCTCTATTTCTGTCCTTCCCTCTTTAATCCACTAATCATATTTCTACCAGAATCAGCATGTTCACTTCATCACCTTATCCCCCACCCCTGCTCCGTTTTCTACAGAAAACAAATCCATTTTCAGTTTTAAGATCTTCACAGTCTGACCCCTGCCTACCCTTCCAACCTTACTGACTTCCAACAATCATTCTTGTCTCTTAGCCTTCATATTCTCTATACAGCCATACACATATGCTTTACAACCTAGTCAATCAGACTACTGACTAATCCCAGATGATTTGCTCATTTATAAATCTGTCATATGTATGTACATTTCACATACATGTACATTTACTTAAACTACTCCTTCTGTCTTCACTGCTTCCTTCCTCCTTTGACTTCTGTAAACATCCAATTAATTATTCCATTGCCATTCACTCTACGAAGCTTCTACAACAACTTTACCAAAATTACTCTGTATTTTATGCTCACTTAACATTATTTATACCACAATTACAATGCTTCCATGTTTTGCAAGTTATGAATGGACACCTTTCTGTCCCTTAAATACAAATTCCATTTATGCAGGGAATAGTCAGCACTCAATTTCTGTATATTCTTCACTCCTTGTGTATTATCTTCATGCCTTGCATACTATGTCTCCTACACAGTAAGTGTTTTGTAAATATTTGTTTAATTTCTAAGCCAGATTTAAACAGAGATTGGTTTTAACAGAAATTCAAAGCACACCATACATCAGATTCAGGGAAAGAGGACTATGAGGATGCCTTTGTTCTAGTCCAATCTACTGTGCAACCTTCAAACACTGACTTTGTCACAAGATTCTAAGATTTCGCTCTCCAGAAGGGGTTTCACAAGTGCTATGTCTGCGAAGCTTGTTGGGGAGTTCTGAGGAAAGGTATCATGGAGCTGCAAGCATTATTACAGAGAGGTGCAGTGTTCAATCCAGCAACAGCCACCTGTGGAGCCCCAGGTTTCCAAAGATGATTCGCACCCTTTAGCCACAGATTCCCCCAAATCACTTACAACTCTGCACATGAAGCTGATTGTCTAGCCATCTGGATATGCAGAGTTTTCCATCCCAAATGCTTCTAATTTTTTTAATCACCTGCTCTGGCATAAATGTGGTTGCATTTCGTGTTTATAGCATTTCTCTTGGGCAGTTTATGAATCTGTTTCTGGCACTTTCCCTCAAATCATCTTGGGAATCACAGAATGAAGGTAGGCAGTCAAAAATTCAAGTCAGGCTGTTTAATTTTCTGCCTGGGGATTTCCATATCCATTTGGTTGGTAGAACTGTGACAATAAAATGCTGTCATTTTACTCAACCAATGTGCAAATGAAAACCACTTGAGTCTATCAAGTATCTAGATAATGGTGACAAACCACGTGACAGTTTCAAAGTGACTTTCATGTGTATTATCTAATTTAATTCTCATTAGTCCTGTGAGGTATGAGTCCTGTTGGACAGATCAGAAACAATGGTTCACAGATTTTTTTTTTTTTAAATTACAGAGCTGTTTAATTAAATGGTTCAGCTTGGAGTCCTGATGAACCTACTTTCAGGAAAGGAATGGTGATACAAATGTAGAGAAAGGACAGCAGCAGAAGGACAGGGTGGGATAAATTGAGAAAGTAACCTTGGCATACGTATACTGTTGTTTAGTCAATAAGTTGTGTCTGACTCTTTTGGGACCCCATGGACTATAGCCCACCAGGCTCCTCTGTCCACGGGATTTCTCAGGTAACACTGCAGTGGATTGCCATTTCCTCCTCCAGGGCATCTTCCTGACCCAGGGATTGAACCCACATCTCCTACATTGGCAGACGGATTCTTTACCACTGAGCCACCTGGGAAAAGCCCACACATACACTGAAAGTCAAAGTTGCTCAGTCATGTCATTTGCAACCCCTTGGATTATATAGTCCATGGAATTCTCTAGGCCAGAATTCTGGAGTGGGTAGCCATTCCCTTCTCCAAGGGATCTTCCCAACCCAGGGATCAAACCCAGGTCCCCCACATTGCAGGCAGAGTCTTACCAGCTGAGCCACAAGGGAAGTCCAAGAATACTGCAGTGGGTAGCCTATCCCTTCTCCAGAGGATCTTCCCGACCCAGGAATCAAACTAGGATCTCCTGAATCGCAGGTGGATTCTTTACCAACTGAACTATCAGGGTGCAAGAAGTAGATAGCTAGTGGGAAGCTGCTGCATAGCACAGGGAGCCCAGCCAGGTGCTCTGTGAGACCAGACTGGGGTCGGACGGCGGAGGCGGGAGGGAGGTTCCAGAGGGAAGGGTATATATAATTGGTTCCATGTGTTGTATGGCAAAGACCTACACAACATTGTAAAGCAAGTATTCCCCTAATTAAAAAAATAAGTCTACTGAATGTAAATCTCATGAAGTTTAGTACAATATTACATAAGGACATAGCCAAATAATTAAAAAACATACCAGCTATCTTACAGATAAACAAAGTAATTCTTCATTTGCAGAACTAAGCTATTTATAGCATAGTAAATTCTCATCGACATATCACAAACTGTGCTTATGAAAAAGCACAGCTCAATGAGGAAAAAAAAAGTCTAAATTACACTATATTAAGGGAGTGCTGCAGTCCATGGCGTCGTAAAGAGTCGGACACGACTGAGTGACTGAACTGAACTGGACTGAAAGGCAGTTTTGTATATTAAGGCATTACACTATATTAAGCACCAAAGAATTGATGCTTTTGAACTGTGGTGTTGGAGAAGACTCCTGAGAGTCCTTTGGATTGCAAGGAGATCCAATTGGTCAATCATTAAAGAAATCAATCCTGAATATTCATTGGAGGACTGATGCTGAATTTCAAAATACAATACTTTGGCCACCCGATGCAAAGAGTTGACTCACTGGAAAAGACCGTGATGCTGGGAAAGATTGAAGGCAGGAGGAGAAGGGGATGACAAAGGATAAGATGGTTGGATGGCATAATCGACTTAATGGGCATGAGTTTGAGCAAGCTCTGGGAGTTGGTGATGGACAGGGAAGCCTGGCATGCTGCGATCCACAGGGTCGCAAAGAATCAGACACTACTGAGCAACTGAACTGGTACTGATGCTAAAGGCAGTTTTATGACTGATCAGCATGGTTTGTATATAGACTGAAAAGTAGATGAACAATAAGTAAAAGAGACACAATAATTTTCACCAGGCCATTATTTCTTTACAATCATCAAAGTTAACATTATAATTATTCAGACTATTTTATATAGTCTATGTAAAAGTTGTCATAGATTTTTATAATGCTAAAGAAAGTTCATTATAGGATATGTTGTGTTCTGTGCCCCACAATATGATGTTTGGTTTTTCTCAGTAATTATTTATACTGTTTCAACTATTGTTCATTATAAGGCATTAAAGAATCTGAACTTTAAATATCAACTTAGCAATATTAAGGCCAGTTTAATTTAGAGACTGGGGTAATTCAATGGTATTGATAGTGGATAGATCTATTTCTGGTATTACCTTCTTGATTTGGAGTAATAATCTGGTCTTTTGGTGCCTCTTTCTTGGCCATGTGAGTATCAGCAAGACAGTGTGATCTCATTTGTCCCTGTATGTGATAAACAAAAGGTAGATGTGGAGAATACTCATGGTCTATTTGCATGTCCTGTGCTAAGATCATTTCTTAGATTATGTGGGGATCTACTGATGTCAGTTATCTAATCAAATGAAGTTATTTCACCTTCCTTCTAGAACTTCATAAGAATTTACTGTTTAAATTTTTGTTGTTTAGAAATCAATCCTGAATATTGATTGGAAGGGCTGATGCTGAAGCTGAAACTCCAATACTTTGGCCACCTGATGCAAAGAACTGACTCATTGAAAAAGATCCTGATGCTGGGAAAGATTGAGGGCAGGAGGAGAAGGGGACAACAGAGGATGAGATGTTGGATGGCATCACTGACTCAATGGACATGATTTTGAGCAAGGTCCAGGGGTTGGTGATGGACAGGGAGGCCTGGTATGCTGCAGTTCGTGGGGTCACAAAGAGACAGACACGACTGAGAGACTGAACTGAACTGATACTTAAAATTAATCAGCTTCTTCTCAGTATAGTTTTCTTTCTAATATTAATACCTAAGAATATAAATCAATACATTGCATTAGCATTATTTTCACAAGTTTTGGTATGTAGTGTTTTCATTGACATTCTGTATTAAATACTGAGTGATTGCCATTATGATTTATTTCACCCATAAATTATTTAGACTCATGTCTTCTGATGTTTAAACATAGGGAAGGAAATAAAGTTATATATTTTTATTGATTTCTATTTTTATTTCAGTGTGATCAGTGAACATCATCTACCTAGACAATAACTGGTATTTTGGAGACTTCCCTTGTGTTCCAATAGAGGTTTAGGTTCTATATATTCTAAAAACAAATTAGGAGTTTGGAATTAACATACACGCACTACTATATATAATACACATAAAAAACAAGGGCCAACTGTATAGTACAAGGAACTTTACTCAATATTCTGAGATAACCTATATGAGAAAACCATCTGAAAAAGAAAAAATATATGTATATGTACAACTGAATTACTTTGTTATACACGTGAAACTAACACATCATTATAAATAAACTATAATCCAATACAAATTTTAAAAGTAAAAGCACGGGAATTCTTTTAAAAATTGTGTATTGCCACATTATATGTGGTTCTAAACATGTACATTAGATTGGACTTGCTAAGTATATTGTTCAAATCTCTTACAATTTTGCTAATTTTTATTTGCCTAATCTATCAGTTTTTGAGAGAGTTAAAATCTTCTACTATCATTCCTTTTAANTAATTCTCCTGTTCCTATAGGGAACAAAATTCCTTTTATAAAATCGATCCCCTAAATATTCCATGTTCACATCTATAATTTCATTACTAATTTTTTTTACAGATTTATTGATATGATTCACACATCATACAATTGTCCATGTAACAGATACAATTCAAAGTGCTTGTAATATATTTATATACTTACAGAGATTTGCAACCATCACCACAATACATTCTAGAATACATTTGGAATATCTTCCAAAGATATTCTCCATTCCTTAGATAGAAATCCACATGCCCCAACCCTCAGCTCTCAGTTCAGTTCAGTCGTTCAGTCGTGTCCGACTCTTTGCGACCCCCTGGACTACAGCATGCCAGGCTTCCCTGTCCATCAACTCCCAGAGCTTGCTCAAACTCATGCCCATTGAGTCGATTATGCCATCCAACCATCTTATCCTTTGTCATCCCCTTCTCCTCCTGCCTTCAATCTTTCCCAGCATCAAGGTCTTTTCTAATGAGTCAGCTCGTCGCATCAGGTGGCCAAAGTATTGGAGTTTCAGCTTCAGCATCAATCTTTCTAATGAATATTCAGGATTGATTTCCTTTAGGATTGACTGGTTTGATCTCCTTGCTGTCCAAGGGACTCTCAAGACTCTTCTCTAACTCCACAGTTTAAAACCATCAATTCTTTGCCACTCAGCTTTCTTTATAATCCAGTTCTCACATCCATATATGACTACTGGAAAAACCATAGCTTTGATTAGATGGACCTTTGTAGGCAACGTAATGTCTCTGCTTTTTAATATGCTGTCTAGTTTGATCATAGCTTTTCTTCCAAGGAGCAAGCTTTTTCTTTTAATTTCATGGCTGCAGTCATCATCTGCAGTGATTTTGAAGCCCAGGAAGATAAAGTATCTCACTGTTTCCATTGTTTCCCCATCTATTTGCCATGAAGTGATGGGACCCTCAGCCCTAGGAAGCGACTAATCTAATTTCTATTTCTATAGATTTGCCTACTCTGTACATTTCATATAAATGAAATCCTACAATATGTGATCACTTGCATCTTTCACTTTAACATGACTTTTCAAGATTTTTTCAGGTTGTAGCATGTATTAGAATTTCATTTCTCTTTTTTTGCTGAATAATATTCCATTGTATGTATATACCCTATTTTATTTATTATTCACCAGTTAATCCACACTTAGGTCATTTCTCCTTTGGTTAGTATGAAAAATGCTATTATGAAGGTTTGTGTACATATTTTTGCACTGACGTAGGTTTTCATTTCTTTTAGGTATAAATCTAGATAGGAGTGGAATTACTTGATCACATATACCTGTATGGTTAGCTTTTTAAGGAACTGAGATGATTTTCAAAATAGAAAAGCCATTTTAATTCCAACAGTTTTCATTCTTACCACATCCTCTCTAACACTTAAACTAACTGTCTTTTTTATTGTAGCCTTCATAATGGGTGTGAAGTAGCCTTTCATTTTTGAGTTTGATTTGCATTTCCAAAATAACTAATGATTTTGAGCATCTTTTCATGTACTAATCACTTGTATATCTTCTTCAAAGAAATCTCTCTTCAGATCCTTTGCCCATTTTTAATTGGGCTATTTTTCTTTCTATAATTGAGTTGTAAGAACTCTGTAAATTCTAGTTACACATCCTTTGGGGATGAGATGACAACATGGAATGCCTTATCATTTAATTGTTTCTTACTTTAGCAATGTTGAATAGTTTTTCAAATGTGTTTTACAGTTCTTTTGTTAATTTTATTCCTATTTTGTGGTTTTTTATTCTATTGCAAATGAGACTTTTTTATTAATTTCGTTTTTGGTTTGTTCATTGCTACTGTATAGAAATATAATTGATTTTTGCATTCTGATATTGTATCTGACGGGCTTCCAGGTAGCTCAAGTGGTAAAGAACTCTCTTGCCAATGCAAGAGATGTGGGTTCAATCCCTGGGTCAGGAAGATCCCTTGGAGGAGGAAATGACATCTCACTCCAGTATTCTTGCCAGGGAAATCCCATGGACAGAGGAGGTCCAGTGGGCTACAGTCCATGGGGTCACAAAGAGTTGGACACAACTAAGCATGCAGACACACCCATGTTTGTATCTGACAGCCTCACTGAACTTCTTTATTAGTGCTAAAAGTATATTTTCTAGACTTGGAGGTGTTTTTTATATACAAGAAAATGTCATCTGCAAATACAAACATTTTTTCTTCTTCTTTTCCCATCTGGATGCCTCATATGTCCTTTTCTTTCCTAATTTCCATGAGTAGAAACTTCAATACAGTGCAGAATAAAAATTATGAGAGTGGACATCCCTGTCTTATTCCTAATCTCTGGAGAAGCTTTCAGAGTCTCAACACTAACAACAATGTCAGTTGTGGGTTTTATGGCTGATGCCTTTATTAGGTTGAGGGAATTCATTTCTGGTCCTTTGTTTGAACAGTTTTGTTCTTTTTTCATTTTGTCACTAAAAGGTGTTGGATTTTCTCTATTGCTTTTCTAATCTGTTTTTAAAATCCTCTCAAATAAACACTATAATTCTAAGTGTTTTACTGTCAAGCATATTTATATTCACTGACTTGCTTACAAATTTTCAAACGCAGCCACTGCTTTTGTATTACATGCTTTCTCTTTGGGTTTAATCTTGCTGATCCAAATACATAAGATATTTCAACAAAGTTTATGAATGCAAGCCTGCTCATTCCTTGAGAATTTTTAAAGTATTTTTTCACCTTTCATTCTTAAATAATTGTTTGATTTGATGTAGAGCTATAGATAGCATATTAAAAAGCAGAGACATTACTTTGCCAACAAAGGTCCATCTAGTCAAGGCTATGGTTTTTCCAGTGGTCATGTATGGATGTGAGAGTTGGACTGTAAAGAAAGCTGAGTGCTGAATAATTAATGCTTTTGAACTGTGGTGTTGGAGAAGACTATTTAGAGTCCCTTGGACTGCAAGGAGATCCAACCAGTCCATTCTGAAGGAGATCAGTCCTGGGATTTCTTTGGAAGGAATGATGCTAAAGCTGAAACTCCAGTACTTTGGCCACCTCATGTGAAGAGTTGACTCATTGGAAAAGACCCTGATGCTGGGAGGGATTGGGGGCAGGAGGACAAGGGGACAACAGAGGATGAGATGGCTGATTGGCATCACCAACTCACACATGAGTTTGGGTGAACTCCGGGAGTTGGTGATGGACAGGGAGGCCTGGCGTGCTGCAATCCATGGGGTGGCAAAGAGTCGGACACGACTGAG
>SJYQ01011852.1:507373-551224 GCA_006410935.1 Redunca redunca
TACACATAAATAGATTATCCTCAGTGAGTAATTTTTCTTTTTTGTGTCCCATGCATCCAGGGTACAGAATTATCCTTAGAATATTTTTTTTTCTTTCTTGTTTCCTTAAGCATCAGTAACAAAGGATTCTTTTGGTCTCTGACAAGTTTTTCTATTTAATTTCAAAACTTGTTATTTCTGCTTCATGTAGTTACTATAAGTTTTGACCACACACAAGCTTTTGATGGAGACTTGGGTCCTCGATTTTTCTCATGATATAACCTATAATTCTGTCTGCTGCTGCTGCTACTGCTAAGTTGCTTCAGTCATGTCCAACTCTGTGCAACCCCATAGATGGCAACCCACTAGGCTCCTCTGTCCCTGGGATTCTCCAGCCAAAAATACTGGAGTGGGTTGCCATTTCCTTCTCCAATGCATGAAAGTGAAAAGTGAAAGTGAAGTCACTCAGTCGTGCTCGACTCTTAGCGACCCCACAGACTGCAGCCTACCAGGCTCCTCCGTCCATGGGATTTTCCAGCCAAGAGTACTGGAGTAGGGTGCCATTGCCTTCTCCATCTGGGAATTCAGCAGCACGTTTTTGCACTTGCCTGGGTCTCTCTATGGAGATTTCTCTTCTAATGCCCTATCCTAAAGAGACTCAAGGCTGTACCTGATAGTCCTTTGGGCATCACTCCAAGGTTCATTTTGGATTTGAGTTATATTAATTTCTCATATTTAGACATAGGGTTTTCCTTTTCTATGTGTTTTCTTAATTAGTTTACATGATACTATATCTAGTGCTGCTCCATGTTTACAGGTGAAGAGTGATCACAAAAACAAATTCATGCAAAAATAAATTCCATTTGTGCTTAGTAGAAATTTTGAGTATTAAATGGGAAGAATGGCTTGGAAAACTATTTCACTCTCTGATTTTATACTTTCAAGTACATTTTCTAGAGCTTATAACTTGCTACGGTAGCAAAATATACAGAGATAATGTAGATTTTGTTTGTCTTCTTGCCGTTGTTGTTCAGTCACTAAGTCATGTCTGACTCTTTGTGACTCCATGAACTGCAGCACACCAGGCCTCCCTATCCTTCACTATCTCCATGAGTTTGCTCAAACTCATTTCCATTGAGTCGATGATGCCATCCAACCATCTCATCCTCTGTCGCCCCTTCTCTTTCCCTCAATCTTTCCCAGCATCAGGGTCTTTTCCAAAGAGTTGACTCTTTCCATCAGATGGCCGAAGTTTGGAGCTTTAGCTTTAGCACCAGTCCTTCTAAAGAATATTCACCGTTGACTTCCTTTAGGATTGACTGATTTCATCTCCTTGCTGTCCAAGTGACTAAGTCCACATTCGTGCCTCATTTTTGAACCAATAACTGACAGTTCAAAATGATTTTTCACATACATAGTGAAAAATCTGCAAGAGGTATCTAAATAAGGGGGAAAAAAAAAACTTCACTTCAATATTATGTCTAAAACTTTTGGTGTTGCTTTTTCATATGCACAAAAGAGGTGCAGCCCACAGATAATATTTTTTTTTAATTGGAGGATAAATGCTTTACAATGTTGTGTTAGTCTATGCTGTACAACAGGGTACATCGACCATAATTATCCATATATCCCCTCCCTCTTGAGAGCCTCCCACTCCCCCCTCATCCCACTCCTTTAGGTCATCACAGAGCACAGAACGTAGCTCCCTGTTATACAGCAGCTTTCCCCTAGCTATTTTACACATGGTAGCAACCTCACTTTCACTTTTCACTTTCATGCATTGGAGAAGGAAATGGCAATCCACTTGTGTTCTTACCTGGAGAATCCCAGGGATGGGGGAGCCTGGCGGGCTGCCCTCTATGGGGTCACACAGAGTCGGACACAACTGAAGCGACTTAGCAGCAGCAGCAGTGTATATATGAGCTTTCCTGGCAGTTCAGACAGTAAAGAATCTGTCTGCAATGTAGGAGACCCAATTTCGATCCCTGGGTGGGGAAGAGTCCCCTGGAGAAAGGAATGGCTACCCACTCCAATATTCTTGCCTGGAGAATCCCCTGGACAAAGGAGCCTGGCGGGCTACAGTTCATGGAATCGCAAAAGAGTTGGACTTGACTAAGTGACTAACACTTATTTATTTAGTGTATATATGTCAGTGTTACTTTCTCAATTCATCCAACCCTCTCCTTTCCCTGCTGTGTCCAGAACTCTGTTCTCTATGTCTGTGTCTTCATCCCTTCCCTACAAATAGGTTCACCAGTACTATTTTTCTAGATTCCATATATAATTATTAATACTTGTGTTGTCTCTTTCTGACTTACTTCACTCACAAAGAGCATTTTTATGGGCCATAGTCTCTCAAGGGGCTTTGTAGGTGGCCCTAGTCATTAAGACCCACCTGCCAATGCAGGAGATGTAAGAAATAAAGGTTCAGTCCCAAGGTCAGGAAGATCCCCTGGAGGAAGGCATGGTAACCCACTTCAGTATTCTTGCCTGGAGAATCCCATGGACAGAGGAGCCTGGTGGGATACAGTCCTTAGTGTCACAAAGAGTGGAACACAACTGAAGTGACTTAGCACACAGCACGTAGTCTCTCAAAATGAATGAACAATTTCACTATTTTACTCTCCACTGTAGCCAGCCAGCATGCCTGTCTTAAAATTTAAATTAGATCATGTCTCTCTCATTGGTTTCCTATCTCATCAAACATAGAACCTAGCCCTCCCTATGAATCTGAAAAGGCCTGAAAATCTAGCCTCTTAATACTTCTCACCTCTTACTACTATCCTAGCTCATGTCACTGCAGCTGTATTAGCCTGCTTAGGTTTCCTCAACATGCTATGCAAATCCTATCTCAGAGACTTCACTCCTTTAATCCCACTACTTTGAATGGACTGAACGGGCCATCCACTCCCTAACTTTCCTTAGTCCTCTGGTCAGAAGTTCCTTTCCATGGCAGTCCAACATAAAGTAGAAATCAACACACACACACCATTCCCCAATTCTATTGTTTCCTTTCACAGCACTTGTTAGCATCTGACACAGTATCCATATACTTGGTTATTTGTGTATTGTTTTCCCTCTTCCCATAGAATATACAATCCAGAATGACAGATTTGGGTTTTTGGATCCTTTTTCTTTTCCTGGGGCTTTAATCTCCAGGGCCCAGAAAATTGCTTAACACATAAAAAGGTTTAATCTGAGAGTTAATAAAGGAATACTATAATATATACTTTTGAAAAACAAAAAGAAGCATGCAAACAAAATTTGTTTATTAAGACTATTTACTAGGTATACACATACATATTTATATTAAAATTTTAATGTATATTTCAATATGTTTATTTCATTTTATATTCAATATGCTGCTGCTGCTGCTAAGTTGCTTCAGTCGTGTCCGACTCTGTGCGACCCCATGGACGGCAGCCAACTAGGCTCCCCTGTCCCAGGGATTCTCCAGGCATGAACACTATATTTATATATAAAATACACATACACACACATATGTTCATTATCTGATCCAAAAGTATGGGTTTTATGAATTTAACTGATTAGAAATCCTTAAGTTAAATAATAATGGAGAAAAAGTGCTCTTTTTTGTAAAAATTTCTTCAAAGAACTTTTCATCTTCACCTCATACATGTGGGAAACAAAAATAACCTCAAAAAAGTCTTATTATCTAAGCCATTGCTAGTACCCTCTCAGAATACAGAAAAGAATGTTCTAGGACAATGATCTCAGTGTAACCCCAGGAAGGAGAATCTATAGAAAGCCAGTGTTACTGCTGTGAATACTCTAAAAAACTATTCCATCCCATCTGAGAGTCAGAATAAGGATTAAAATGAATACTAGGTGTTAAATATTCTTAAGTTTTTATGTAAAGTGATGATGGTTGAGGAAAAATAGGCATTCCTATGCCTTAATACATCTCTCAGCTATGAGTTATTATTAAGTATTAGGGGAAATGCTATTGAAATATTAGCTTTCTGTCAAAACATTAAAACTTAAATAACAATAAATAGCAGCAGATAGAGGGAGAAAATGTAGAAATAAAGTAATGTTTAAATCCCTGATTAGCTAAGAGCTCATCATTTTATTTAGCATTAAATAGAAAATAGTACTTAAATAAATGGTAGGTTTTTTTGATGTGGACCATTTTTTAAAGTCTTTATTGAATTTCTTACAGTATTGCTTCTGCTCTGTGTTTTGTTTTTTGGCCACAAGGCAGGTAGACTCTCAGCTCCCCAACAAGAGATTGAAACCACATACCCTGTGTTGGAAGATGAAGTCTTAACCACAGGACCAACAGGGAAGTCTCAAAGGTTGGTTTTTGAATGAGAAAAAAATTTTTAAATCTGACAGAAGAGGCATCTTTTGATAATCAACATTCCCCAACTCGGGTGGATTATCAGTGGCATATGATGGAAAAACATGGAACTTGGAGAGGTAGGTCCATCCCTTGCTAGAGCAGAGACTTTAGTTATGAATGTATCATGTAATGTATCAGGTCAACATATCAAGCTGGAACTTGATAAGAAAAATCAGTGGATAACTGCACCTTTCCTTTTTTATTCAGTTAGTTGCATATAAATACATCAGCAATCTTTGCTACTCTTCCCTCACTTGATCAAATTTGGTTGTTGACATGAGCCAGAGAACAACCAATCTATTATTTAATTTGTCTTCAAAACACAGAGTCTAAGCCAGAGTGAAACAATGAACAAGAAATCAGATTGCCTTCAGAGGCCATTTTTAAAGAAAAATAAATTCTTGTAGCTCCCTCTTTTATATACTTATCTATAAAGACAAATCCAGGGAGCAATCTCTTCTGTCTCTGAGGGAATAACAGTCAGAATGAGGAATTCTTGGTTTTCATCTCAAAATGCATTTCCCTAGATCACTCCTGTGATATTTCTCACTTTGTTTATACAGATTTATATTTCGTGTGCCAAGTTTTCCTGGCTCTTTGTGTCATGTGGCAAACACGAGTATTTTTACCAAGATAATTCAACTGGTACAGGGCAGCTGAAATTAGCACTTTTCGCTTGACTTTCTATTGTCATTGTACTCTCAAAAAATGAATCCCTGTTGAAACATAAGAGTTTAATTTGATTTTGGCACCTGACTACCACTTGTGGGACCCTTGTTGTTCTTCTGATAGAGCTTGAATTGCTATGGCTTGGTCAATGTCTCTATTGATAGGAAGAGAGAAGAATACCAATAACTAACACTTACCTAAATTGCTTCTTGTCAAAATGTCCTCACTGCTTTATTTCACTTAAATTTGAATGGACCATTTAAAGCACTGAAGTGTTCTACTTTGGGAAAAACCAAGAAATAACTAAAAATGCCAGTAATGTGTAATTCAGCAACAAACATATTAAAGATGAAGTTAATATACATATATTATATATATGCATTATTGGTAGAGTAAACTTTTTACATCAACAAGAGTACAGTTTTTTTTTTTCCCACTGAAAATTAATAGATTATAAAATCAGTAGGCTTTTCATGAAAGCAATTAAGAAAAATGGAGGCAGAAACAACTTCAATCTTTTAAGAATATTTTGTCTTTAAAATAACTTTCTGTAAAATCACCTAAACTGAAATATAAGTTAACTCTGATTCCATGAGTTCAGTGGAGTCAAATTAAACTTGAAAACATCTTTCATTTCTATAGCTACTTTATTATATTTACACAAGACTACAAAAAATTAATTGGGTGATTTAAGTGAGTCAACTGTCACATATATCATGAGGTCTGCATGTGTGTGTTATGAAGCAATACTGACTGACTATGAGTTCAGTCTTTTGCCAATTTATTTAGCCAAGATTGCTAGAAGTTACTTAATGAGCATGAACACACAAACTCTCAGTAAACCTACAGGAAGAAAAGTGGTCCATGACCTAAAAGGACCCCTCTGTTAGGCGAGGGAGATGATGGAGGATGTTGTCACTGGTCCCTGTGTGTGGTGCTTGTTTATGTTGCCAAGGCACGTGTGGCACATTTGCAGAGTTGGGTTGGGGGTAGGCTAGGTGGCTAGGAGGAAAACAGTTTTTAAAAAGTTTCTTTTTTTATTTTTAAAGAAATGCCATGTATTTCTTAAAAGCCTAGGAGAAGTACTTTTCCTCAATTAAAATTTAAGAATGTGTGAATATGTGCAGAATCTAGTCTCTGACCTCCCAGTACCTTTAGCTATTCTTTGGCAATCTGTATTGATTCTTTCAGTTTATAGGCTATTACAGTCAGGGTGAAAAGGCTTAAAAAGTATCTGTTGATTACATATAATGGTCAAGAGGAGCTGATCAAGAAGCTGGCTTGCATCCTGGTTCCACCATTAACAAGCTCTGTGGCTTTAGGACATAACGTCTAAACTCCTGAAGCCCCAGTTTCTTTATCTGTTAAATGAGGAAAATAAATAATGCCTACTGAAGAAAGAGTTGTAAGATTAAGAAAACTAAAAATAGAAATTAATATACTGTCATTCCCTCAGAAGTGTTATCTTTTTACATTTGTCAGGGTTTTCAGTTTTAAGTAAGTAGAAACTGACTTTGGGTAAATTAAAAAGAAAAGTATTCAGCAAGATACCAATAACTTAGAAAACCAACTGAAAGAGTAGAAAGCAAGGCTCTGGCAGAAAACCAAGGGAAGCTGTTTATACATCATAGTCTGTTTAGGACACAGAAACTGATTCTGTTGCCACTGCTGCTGTCGCTGCTGCTGCTGTGGCTAAGTCGCTTCAGTCGTGTCCGACTCTGGGCAACCCCATAGACGCCAGCCTACCCAGCTCCCCCGTCCCTGGGATTCTCCAGGCAAGAATGCTGGGGTGGGTTGCCATTTCCTTCTCCAATGCAGGAAAGTGAAAAGTGAGAGTGAAGTCTCTCAGTCGTGTCTGACTCTTAGCGACCCCATGGACTGCAGCCTACCAGGCTCTTCCGTCCATGGGATTCTCCAGACAAGAGGACTGGAGTGGGGTGCCATCGCCTTCCCCAGATTCTCTTGCTACTAGATTCTTAATGCCACACCACTGACCTCTCAACAACTCGTGTTGGCTAGGAATAGTCTCTAATCGATCCTACTCCTGTTTTATTCAAAGCCAAAAGCATGTATCCATACTAGTTAAGCCAAAAGCATGTATCCATATCTACAGACGAAAGGGTTAATACAGACCCTTTGTGTTTTTAGAGTGGAAGGTAGGCCTGTCTCCTATCTTATAACTCCTCCAAATAGGAACAGAATGGAATATGGGGCATACCAATGGCCTGTAAAACAAGACTCAAAATGTTTCAAGGCATTAATATCAAATGAAATGCATTCTGTGACCACAATTCCAATTCTATTAAATTAGAATTAGAACTCAGGAAATAAAAGATATTTTAAAAATCCCAGGTATCTGTAATTTTTGGTGTATTTTCATTTCATGACAAAATTAAGAAATATCTGGAAATGAAAAAGAATGTAAATATCAAAACATGAAATGCAATAAAATGGGCATTTGAGGGAAATTTATAGCCTTAAAATGCTTATTTTAGATATAAAGTCAAAAAGTAGTGATGTAACTGTCCAATTAAGCAAAAAACAGTAGGATAAACTAAAATATCATTACTTGAAATAATAATGTAGACTTCTGATACTAAGGAAAGAAAACTCTCACACAATTTTTAGGAGTGAAAACATGGATATATACAAAATAATAGGGATTTTAAAAATAAGAAGACTGAAAAGCTGATAAATTCAAAATTTTAGATAAAAGAAATTAATTCCTAAAAATTAATACCTTACCAAATGGATTCAAGAAATGAATCTAGAGTGGATAAAGTTCAGTGCATATTAAAGTAACTGAATCGGGCTGAAATTCCTTCTACAAAGAAAAGTACCAAATTCAGATGATTTAACTGACTTCTAAGAAGTAGGTCCCTGTACTGTATCACAGTTCCTTTATAATATAGGAAAAGAGGAACTATTTTCCAACTCATTCTGAGTCCAGAATTTCCTTGGTACCCAAAGCATAACAAACACAATAGACAAGACAGTTATGATTTTTTTCTCACTCACAAAGAGATTTTAAACTTCTAGGGAAAAAAAAAACAAAAAAACAAAACTACCAAGCTGAATTCAGCAGCATACACAGACAATCACCTGTAACCAAGCTGAGCTTGACTGCAAACCTGCAAAATAGTTTGTATCAGAAATCGATACATGCCATTCATCAAATAAAAAATTGAAATATGATATATTATATCTTCTATGAAGATATATGTACTACATAGAAGATATATCGTATCATCTCTTCTATGAGCTTGCCTGGTCCCTCAGATGGTAAAATATTTGCTTGCAATGCAAGAGACCCAGGTTTGATCCCTGGGTCAGGAAGATCCCCTGGAGAAGCAAATGGCTACCCATTCCAGTAGTCTTGCCTCAAGAATTCCATGGACAGGGGAATATGGCAGGCTACAGTCAACAGGGTTGAAAAGAGTCAGATATGACTGAACAATTAACATATTATTCCATGAAGAAAACTTATAAAAATTATTTATGAAAACATATTCATTATAATGCCTCTTACCAAACAAGAATGGAAAATGACTCCTTTATCTTAGAAAATGTGTCTCCCTAAAACAAGAGATCATTCAGTGTGAGAAAGCATTGGGAAAATTTCCTTTTTCCTATATCACAACTTTTATTCAACATTTTCCTGGAAGTCCTACCAGCACATGATAAAAAAAACAAAATTCAAAGAAATGCATACTGATTAACAAGAAAAAAAAACTATCATGATTTTTAAATGCTATAATTGTAATCTTTCAATATCTCAAAGAACCACAAATTATTAGAAATCTTGAGAAGGTAGGAAGAGAGCTAAGGAGGAAATCAATAAACAAAAAAATCAATTTTATTTGTACATATTCTCAAGAGTTAGGAAGCATAATTTGAAAAGGCGACAGTTTTCATAACAGCAATGAAAACCATAAGACACCTGAGAATAACCTAATAAAATATATGTAAGACCTGTATGGAGAAGATAGAAATCTATTAAAAACATATTTTAAAGATGTTGGAGAAACACCAGTTTGGGGATAAGAAGATTTAAAACTATAAAACTATTACTTCTTGCCAAATATAGACTGAAGTCAAGTGAAATTTGACAAGCTAAGTCTAAGGTTTATGTGGTAGAATAACAAAGATGTTCTGAAACAAAAGAAGAAAGTAAGCAAATTTCTGCATTAGATATTTAGAAATATTTCTATAAAACTGTGAAGTAGGACACATGGGCAGAGAGAGATAAATCTGACAATAAAGAATAGAAAGATGGGACCTCAATATTTATGCAACATTGATATATGAGAGATACATATACAGCAGGTCAACAGAGAAAGGTGGGGCTTTCCAAGAAATCTATCACAAATCATTATCCACAAACAAATAAAAATGAAAAGCAACTCTAGGTAGTGAAAAATTTAATGTAAAAAGCAAAGCATTTGGTTGAAAATATAGGATAATATTTTTATAATTTAGTTAAGACAGCCTTTTAATATATAATACAAATTTACTAATCTTAAAAGTAATATAATAAAATTAACTACATTAAAACAATGAATACATGTCTATCAAAAGATATCACAGAATAACAAAAAAAGTCACAAACTGAAAGAAAATATGTGCAACACATACTCTTTTCTCAACAAAGAACTGGAATCCAAAACCCATAAAGAACTCCCACAAATTAATAATAAAAATAAAGAACTAGAAGGTCAAAAGAAAAACTGATATGAAAATATGTTTCACTGATAAGAAATGGCTAAATATATGTAAACGTGCTTAACCTCATTAGGGATCAGGGAAATAACTATTGATACCAGAATCAGAAATCTTCGGTGGCTAAGACAGTAAAGTATCTGCCTGCAGTGTGAGACAACTAGGTTCGATCCCTGGGTTGGAAGATCCCCTGGAAGAGGACTTGGCAACCCACTCCAGTATTCTTACATGGAGAATCCCCATAAACAGAGGAGCCTAGTGGGCTACAGTCTATGCGGTCACAAAGAGTCAGACACAACTGAGCAATTAAGTGCACAGGCACAGTTCAGTTCAGTTCAGTCTCTCAGTCGTGTCCGACTCTGCGACCCCATGAATCCCAGCACGCCAGGCCTCCCTGTCCATCATTAACTCTGGAGTTCACTCAGACTCACGTCCATCGAGTGAGTGATGCCATCCAGCCATCTCATCCTGGGTCGTCCCCTTCTCCTCCTGCCCCCAATCTCTCCCAGCATCAGAGTCTTTTCCAATGAGTCAACTCTTCACATGAGGTGGCCAAAGTACTGGAGTTTCAGCTTCAGCATCATTCCTTTCAAAGAAATCCCAGGGCTGATCTCCTTCAGAATGGACTGGTTGGATCTCCTTGCAGTCCAAGGGACTCTCAAGAGTCTTCTCCACAGTTCAAAAGCATCAATTCTTCGGCACTCAGCCTTCTTCACAGTCCAACTCTCACATCCATACATGACCACAGGAAAAACCATAGCCTTGACTAGACAGACCTTAGTCGGCAAAGTAATGTCTCTGCTTTTGAATATGCTATCTAGGTTGGTCATAACTTTTCTTCCAAGGAGTAAGCGTCTTTTAATTTCATGGCTTTAGTCACCATCTGCAGTGATTTTGGAGCCCCAAAAAATAAAGTCTGACACTGTTTCCACTGTTTCCCCATCTATTTCCCATGAAGTGATGGGACCAGATGCCATGATCTTCATTTTCTGAATGTGGAGCTTTAAGCCAAATTTTTCACTCTCCTCTTTGACTTTCATCAAGAGGCTTTTTAGTTCCTCTTCACTTTCTGCCATAAGGGTGGTGCCATCTGCATATCTGAGCTTATTGATATTTCTCCCGGCAATCTTGATTCCAGCTTGTGTTTCTTCCAGTCCAGCGTTTCTCATGATGTACTCTGCATAGAAGTTAAATAAGCAGGGTGACAATATACAGCCTTGACGCACTCCTTTTCCTATTTGCAACCAGTCTATTGTTCCATGTCTAGTTCTAACTGTTGCTTCCTGACCTGCATACAGATTTCTCAAGAAGCAGGTCAGATGGTCTGGGATTCCCATCTCTTTCAGAATTTTCCACAGTTTATTGGAATCCACACAGTCAAAGGCTTTGGCATAGTCAATGAAGAAGAAGTAGATGTTTTTCTGGAACTCTCTTGCTTTTTCCATGTTCCAGCAATGTTGGCAATTTGATCTCTGGTTCCTCTGCCTTTTCTAAAACCAGCTTGAACATCAGGAAGTTCACTTACACGTATTGCTGAAGCCTGGCTTGGAGAATTTTGAGCATTACTTTACTAGCATGTGAGATGAGTGCAATTGCGCGGTAGTTTGAGCATTCTTTGGCATTGCCTTTCTTTGGGATTGGAATGAAAACGGACCTTTTCCAGTCCTATGGCCACTGCTGAGTTTTCCAAATTTGCTGGCATATTGAGTGCAGCACTTTCACAGCATCATCTTCTAGGATTTGAAATAGCTCCACTGGAATTCCATCACCTCCACTAGCTTTGTTCATAGTGATGCTTTCTAAGGCCCACTTGACTTCACATTCCAAGATGTCTGGTTCTAGATGAGTGTTCACACCATCATGATTATCTGGGTCATGAAGATCCTTTTTGTACAGTTCTTCTGTGTATTCCTGCCATCTCTTCTTAATATCTTCTGCTTCTGTTAGGTCCATACCATTTCTGTCCTTTATCGAGCCCATCTTTGCATGAAATGTTCCCTTGCTATCTCTAATTTTCTTGAAGAGATCTGTGGTCTTTCCCATTCTGTTGTTTTCCTCTATTTCTTTGCATTGATCGATGAAGAAGCCTTTCTTATCTCTTCTTGCTATTCTTTGGAACTCTGCATTCAGATGCTTATATCTTTCCTTTTCTCCTTGGCTTTTCGCTTCTCTTCTTTTCGTAGCACGTACACACGTATCCAATAAATGTGTACAGATTAGCAAGTGTGATCACACCAAGTATTGGAGAGTAGTCATATAAACTGCTCTGGGGATTGTAAGTCAGTAACTTGTTTAGCATCATCTTCCAAAGTTGAGCACTGCATACTCCACAACCCAAGGATTCTCCTCTTAGATTTATATCCTAGAGTCTCCTGCTGTTAAATACCAGGTGACTGAAAAAGTGTTTAAGAAGCACTCTTAATAATATTTGAATACTGAAAACAATCTAGTGTGCAAAAGAAAAATAGATACAAAATTGCAGTGTAGTCACATATTTGAACATCACATAACAATGAAAATGGAAGAACTATGTGTCCTCAGTCTCTCAGTCATTTTCAGCTCTCTGAGGTCCCATGGACTATAGCCCCCCAGGGTCCTCTGTCCATGAGATTTCCCAGGCAAGAATACTGAAGTGGGCTGCCATTTCCTTCTTCAGGAGATCTTCCTTAGAGGGATCGAACCTATGTCTCCTGCATCTCAGGTGGATTCTCTACCACTGATCAACCTGGGAAACCTCTGAAAGAACTATTACTATATGTAATAACATAGATAAATTATAGAAGAATAATATTGGATACAAAAACAAGGCCCAGAACACCACATACAATATAGTATCACTTGTAAACTGTAAAACAGGCTAATAAAGTATCAGTTCAGTTAAGTCGCTCAGTTGTGTGCAACTCTTTGTGACCCCATGGGCTGCACCATGCCAGGCCTCCCTGTCTATCACCAACTCCCAGAGTTCACTCAAACTCATCTCCATTGAGTCGGTGATGCCATCCAACCATCTCATCCTCTGTTGTCCCCTTCTCCTCCCACCTTCAATCTTTCCCAACATCAGGGTCTTTTCCAATGAGTCAGTGCTTTGCATCAGGTGGCCAAAGTATTGGAGTTTCAGCTTCAGCATCAGTCTTTCCAGTGAATATTCAGGACTGATTTCTTTTAGGATGGACTGGCTGGGTCTCCTTGCAGTCCAAGCGACTCTCAAGAGTCTTCTCCAACACCACAGTTCAAAAGCATCAATTCTTCAGCACTTAGCTTTCTTTATAAGTCCAACTCTCACATCCACTGGCTTCCCTGGTGGCTCAGATGGTAAAGCGTCTGCCTGCAATGGGGGAGACCTGGGTTCAAACCCTGGGTCAGGAAGATCCCCTGGAGAAGGAAATGGCAATCCATTCCAATACTCTTGCCTGGAAAATCCCATGGACAGAGGAGCCTGGTAGGTTACGGTCCATGGGGTTGCAAAGAGTTGGACATGAATGAGTGATTTCACTTTCCTTTCCTCGCATCTATACGTGACTCCTGGAAAAACCATAGCCTTAACTAGATGTAGCTGTGATGACAAAGTAATGTCTCTGCTTTTTAATATACTATCTAGGTTGGTAATAACTTTTCTTCTAAGGAGTAAGCGTCTTTTAATTTCATGGCTGCAGTCACCATCTGCAGTGATTTTGGAGCTCCAAAAAATAAAGTCTGCCACTATTTCCACTGTTTATATATATATATATATATGAGTGAAAGAGAAAGTCACTCAGTCATATCCAACTCTTTGTGACTCCATGGACTATAGTGTCCATGGAATTCTCCAGGCCAGAATACTGGGGTGGGTAGCCTTTCCCTTCTCCAGGGAATTTTTCAACTCAGGAATTCAACCAGGGTGTCCTACATTGCAAGCAGATTCTTTACCAGCTGAGCTACCAGGGAAGCCCGTGTGTGTGTGTGTGTGTGTGTGTGTGTGTGTGTGTGTATTTTAAAAAGATAGTTTAGGCATACATGCTAACACAATAAAACTTTTGAAAAGAAAGAATAAACACAAAATTGACAGAGAATGTGGGAAAAGAACAGAAGCTATGAAAGAGACTCAGACATAGTCAAGGTATTATTTCAAAGCTCTTGTCATGATTTCTCCAAGTAAAACTGCATTATCCAGTAAAACTGTTTTATAATCAAGCAGATGGAGCAATTCCTCACCTTTATGTTAACTGCTTTGCCCTTGAAAACAGTACCTTCTTAGTATCGGACATTGAAGACCATTAAGTGCTGGGAACAGAGAGAAATAAGATCAATCCCTATCCCCAGATAGCTCATTCAGGTCCATTGATTCATTCACTCATTCTTCTACCCATCAGATTTTTTTCAAGGGCCTATTATATGCAGGATCAGAAGAGGCACAGGGCTAGATGGTAAACAAACAGTCTCTGCCTTCCTAGGGGTTACATTTAGTTTTCTACTAGGAAAAGCAGGTGGCACAGTGGAGGAAGAATCTGCCTGCAATGCAGGAGACACAGGAGAACTGGGTCTAGTTCCTGGGTCACAAAGATCCCCTGGAGGAGGAAATGGCAACCCACTCCAGTATTCTTTCCCGGAAAATTCCATGAACAGAGGACCCCATGCACCCTGGGGGTCTCAAAGAGTCTGAGCAACTAACACAAAGGAGAAGCAAACTCTGAACTATTCCTCCAACAGTTATTAAATTATATTTCTTATAAATTGTTATATTGGATAAGTTCAATCGCTGAGGAGACAAAAACACAATCACAATTTAAAGTGTTAAACACTGAGAGTATTAAACCTAGGGCATTACAGCAGCAGAGGAGTCACCAAACCCAACCTTTGTAAGACTGGGGAGACGGAGTGATTGGCAGGACGGCAGGCTGGAGTCAGGGGAGAAATTTCACAGAGCAATCCATTTTAAACAGGTTACTGCAATGAAGAAGGAAGGCGGTCACGGCTTCCATTTTTCTCTCTCCATATAGGCTGCTGGGAGAATTATTTTAAAAATAATTATTTTCTACTCCAAACTATTTTGTTTTCCTGACATATAGGATTGTCCAAATTTTTATGAACCATCCTTCTCCGTATGAATTCAGAAGGGTGTGCAGCTAAAAAGTGCACTGGGCAACACCCTTGCACCATCTGCTTCTAATTAGGTAATTCCGGCTGTCCCTGGGTGAATGACTTAGCATGACTCTGCAGCCTAATATTTTTTAAAGGAGCCTGATTATTTTATGACACAAACAAGTTATACTAAACAAAGCTAATCCATACTCTGTTGAAGAAAAACTATACATGAACAGTGAACAGCCATGAACAGTGAGGTTACATGACATAAAGTGCATGTACCGACAGTTGGATGCTAGATTTTTTTTATTTATCTTTAAACTAAGAGCATGTACTTTGATAAGTCCAGTCTGAGTTTGCATTTTCAGAGGGTTCTTCCTGTAGGATGATTTCTTTCAGCAGCCTCCCCTGTTCATTTTTATGAGTTAAATCCAAGTTGCAAATAAATGGATCTGTCATCATTTCTCAGAATGTGTTGTTTTCAACATGACCTGCTGATTTTCCCAAGTGCTCACTGTTACTGCGGAGTCATGGTAGCATGGCCCATCAAGCCCTTTTGCTTGCTTTTTGGCCACTGAACCCCTTGCCTTTCCTTTGACCTCCACCCAATATATAGCCTTGCATCACTCTCTTTTCCAGATGTCTCTACTTTTTATTTGATTCAAGTCCAAAGTATTTTAACTTGAATTTCTTGACTTACCCTAAGACTAACAATGCTGCTGGACAAAAGCCCAATCTTGCACAGTGAAATCTAGGTAGCAGCACTCCCTCACGTGCACAGCAACTTCCCCATCATATTTCTGAAAACAGCCCCTCCAATGTTCTTTCACTCCCCATGGTGTTGTTAAGAAAGTCAAATGAGATCCAGTATGTGAAACTGCTTTGTACACTGTAAAGCCATTTGGATGGATAACTTTCTTATAGCTTTAATCTTTAGTTGATGTAGCTCGGTTAATCTGGTAAACAATAAATTCAATGAATGGCTTATCTTGCTAGATCTGTGATATGGATTGATATAAATTGTGACACTTGCCTTATATACTTGTCTCCAGGAGCCTACTGTGAACCTTGATTCTCAACTGAGCTGCATGTTAGAATCCACAGGGAGATTTTAAAAGTCTTGTTGGCCAGGCCACACATCTCGGAGCAACACATCAGACATTCTGGAAGTAGGATTCAGGCATCAGGTATGTTTTCTTTTTAAGCATCCCAAGTGATTCCAGTGTGTAGTCAAGCATGAGAGTCATTAGTCTTTGCTCCTTAACATCATATGCAGACCTCATCACAGCCCTTAGCACACTGCATCAAATCTGTGTGTCCTTGTGTCCACCTGCCTTCCTCGATAATAGCTTCCTCCTTTATTTTATTTATTTCACTTCTTTTCATACCTAGAACTTAGCACCATGACTTTTACACAACAAGTGTTCAATAGATGTTAAATTAAATGGAAGAGAATTATAAATTGGTCTAGATCCCTTTGGATGATTTTTCCTATTACATTGACCAGGAAAAGGCTCAAAAAGAGGTTAGGGAAAGATGACTGCATAAAAGCTGAACTTTTGTTTGTTTTAAACATTTTTTAAGCTATTGGCTGTGACTTCTAAAAGATAGGTGGAAAAGCTATTACAATTTCATCTCTGAGAGAAGAACAACATCTTTTTGATATGCAGCATTTAACTTTAAGAGTGAACGTTACTGAACTGAAAACTAGGTGGTGAATTTATTAATAAATTTTAATTAATGAAGATTCATTAGAGTTCTCTAACAGGAGTTTTCTTTCAATGTTCTAAAACATTGGTCCCAGTACCTTACTATACTTAAGAATGAACTTGCAACTTTGTTAAAAGTTCAAAGTCCTTGGCATTAATCTCAGAATATCAGATTTAGGAGGTCTAGGATGGAACAAAACATTTGTTTGGGTTGTTTTGGTGTTTTATGAAGCCCGAAGAATATTTTATTCTCTACACAAATTTATACAATCTCAGGCTTTAATCAATATGTTAAAGAAGAAATATCAATCAGAAAAATTACCATATCAAAAAATAATACACTGCTACCAAAATTCTAATGCTAGAATATCCCTACAGTAAAAGATTTCCAAGATCAGTACTCTAAACTACATTGAGGGCCTTATTTTGTATGAAATTAATTAAAGACATCATCATTCATCCTCAAATAATATTGTTGGTCATATAAGATTAAATTAATACAGTCAAAACTAGCTAGCTCAGTCTCCTTTAAAAACATTTTGCTTCATGGCTATGCTCTTCTTATACAATTTGGTTTGCTCCCAGTTGAAACTGGCTGCCAGTGTTGTCAATCCTACAAGAGCAATTATCAGATACACTAATATTCTTAGTTGTGATAACAGAATCCACTCTACTTACTTGAAGCAGAAAGGGTTTTATTACGAACTTTGGGTGGCTCACAGAATCATCGGGAGGCCAAGGAAACAGACTTTAGGCGAAGTTCCAGGAATGACTCCCAGAATCACACTCCCAACCGGCCCACCCAGGAAGCTGATGTGTCTGCCAATGTAAGGAAGCTGGAGATGCAGGAGGCTGCTATTAACAGCTCTGCCACAGCCCACCCTGAGAAATGGAGGCATCACACTCACTGGCTCTCAGGTCCAAACCAAAATTTTCCCCAGGTGCCTTTGACTTCTAGAAACCAAATTCCATGTTTGTTCCCAGCAGGAAGGGATTCTCCCTTGGAAAGTGGGGTTTACATTGCAGGGAACTACACACATGTAGACATGATGTTCCAGAGTTTTGGAGTAGCTGATGCCCCTGTACCAGATAGGACATTACAATGATTAACTTTTTGCATCCCAAAGCACTCTGAAGTGCTTTTTTGCTTTTTGTTGCCTATCTTGATAAAAATCCCTAGGTGCTCCTCTAAGCATCCTGGCTGCTTCAAATCAGTGATTGGAACATTTTAGTTTCACTTGGACTATTTGTTTCACCCATAGAGATGGGTTTCTTTTTTTAAATTTTTTATTGGATGTTAATTGCTTTACAATATTGAGCTGGTTTCTGCCAAACATAAACAAGAATCAGTCACAGGTGTACATATGTCCCCTCCCTCTTGAACATACCTCCCATCTTCCACCCCATCCCACCCCTCTAGGTTGTCACAGAGCCACTGGGTTGAGCTCCCTGTGGTGGGACAAATTGAGAGAGTAGCATTTTCTGATTTTATATGGGCAATGAAATGAATTTTGATAGAAATAGTTGAGTCAGAGCCTCCATGTAGATACAGTTTAGGCTGACACTTCACCTTTGAAAGTATACAGATTTTTTTTTTTTCTTATTTTGAGAGTATACTAAAATTTTTAATTCTTGGGAGGAAGGAGAAGAGGCTGGAAATAGAATAGCCAATGTTAAAATAATGTATATCGATAGCAAAAAGGGGAAAAAGATGTCAAAAGTGACAAGATTACCAACCTGATCCTATATTAACCAGCATACAAGTATGATCCATAAATAAAAACATAGAAAGAAAGGGGAGGAAGAGGGGAAAGAAGGAAGGGAGGGAGGGAGGGAGGGAAAAAGAAAGAAAACAAAGAAAAGGCTATTTATATTAGTTTAGATAAAGCCACCTGACATTTGGGATGGATGCCAATTAAAGAAGTAGGCAAAATCCAGTTGAATCTGAAAATTCTATAAAGCAGCATGAGTTTCCTTTAAACAAAAAGGGAGGTGGCTTGAAATTAATACTGGGCTTAGCTCATTGCCACTCTCTCATGTGAATTATCTAGTACAAATACAATGCATGTGAAGAGCTTCTAGGAGTCTATTATCACTTGCTATTGGAATCTGTGCATGTGCACTTAATGAAAACTTTCCAAATCATCTCATGAAACCCCATTTTCTTACACTTTGCTTCTAGCGAAAACTTTTTTTTCTTCCTTATTGTACTACTTGGTCAAGACTTTGAAGTAGTCAAAAATCTTTATTCTCAGTAATCTTAGTTTCCCTATCTGGGAGCATAACTAGCCTCTTTGCTTTTACCCAGGGGACAAGAATCTTTATACAGTTACCTACCTTATCCCTCATTCCAAATACATTATCTGATTTAATTCAAGCTAAGAAAAAAAAAAGGACTGATAGCTTAAGGTTCAATATCATATCAGGAAATATCTGAGCCAAGTCTAACATTGAAAAACAACAACAACAACAAAAGACACTAATGGTAGTCCAGTGTATCACACAATAAACAGAAGATTTAATTATGGTTAAAAGAAAGATAGATACACATATAAGAAGTACATCTGTCCATTTACACCTGAAACTGAATGTATCTATAAAGGAATATGTATGAATATGATTGCTTTTCCAAAAAGAATTCATAAGGAACCCCCTATTTCCACCCCCCCACCATCACTAACTCAATTCCAACCATTACTGCATAGCTTATAGTAAGACAGAAAAGCCTCCAGCTGGGACTCCAAGTTTCCAGGCCTTCCATATCACCACCAGAGTCATCTTCCAAAAATAAATATTATGTTTGGTCACCTCTCAAAATTCTTTAAAGATTCCCAGTTACCCAAAGGATAAAGCCCAGATTTCTTATGCTGAAACAGCAGACTCTAATTAATATAGCAACAGTCTATTCAGGCCCTATTCAGCCGTAGGTCCTAAGGATTTTTCACTGCAAAGATACAGCCCTGCTTGGGTTTAGAACTGACCCTGCACAAGCCAGTTATCCTTTTGGGAGGACTGAACTGTTCGGGTCTGGAACCTGTCCTGCTGCCCTAAGACTGAGCTTCTGCTGTGTTCTCTCCAATAGGTCAGATTCTCTACTGTATTGGTTCTAACTTAGAGAGCACCAACTGAGCCTTGTGAAGACAACAGTAAGGGTAATTTCCTAAATCCTAGCTGCTCCTGCTCCAGGATTACACCAACTGTATCAGTTTGGAACTAAAAGATCCTAATATGCTTTTGGCATACTCCACATCAGTGATAGTCCTAGACTCTAGCTGCTGATTCTCTAATGCACTACCATGCTCTTTTGTACATAAGCCCTGGCTCGTGTTATACACCCTTCTTAGGCTTTCCTTACCTTTGTCCAATCATCCAACTTCTGCCAACCTTTCAAATGCCACTCCTATGAAGTCTTCATTAAAACCCTAAAACTTGCTCCCACTTGGCACATGCTTTGATTATAGAACTTCTCAGGTTGCATTGTAATTTTTTTGTTCTCACATATGTTTACCCCAAGAAGACTGAGACCTCCGTAAGGACTAGCTTAGCCCTTAATAGCTCCTTCCTCACTCACAGCTGAGACCATATGTACCCTATAAAAATGTCCCTGGGGCGCCTCCAACATTTCGTGGACTATGTCCAGGATCTACTCCCACTCTTTTGTCCCAAACCCTCATCCTAGTCTAGCACTCACTTGCCTCATATCTAAATGCCTTATTCTTGGTTAAACTGGTGAGTTCTGCCCCTCTGCTTTGCCTCCCAAGGTTGAGCCCTTAAACTATCTTCCTGGCTTTTAGTTTTGGTTCCACCCTTGAAGCTACTTGAGTAACTTGCTCATGCACCTCTACTGGCCACAAATACACCAACCCATGTCCAGTGCAGCCTCTAGGGACTCTAACTTAGGTTCTGCCTGTTCAGGTAGAGAGTTTGGATAAAATAAACTAAGATGTCTGAGGTTTATGAAGCAGTTCCTAATGAAAGAGAACAAAAGATTTTTCTTCACAAGGAGCAATTATTGATTTATGTCTTGAAAAGAGGCTTGGAGGGATATCTGCATGGCAATCCATGACTTCAAGTCAAGCCAAGGGCTCTAGAGGTTCCACAGATGAAACCCAAAGTGATAGAAGGTAAAAACAAAGACCGTTTCGGCTATTGATTTATTCGATGAAAACAATGACAACAGTAAGAACCAGCCATGGAAATACTGTATCACTTCATCCTTCACACCTCTCACCCCATCACACTGACTTTTCTAAGTTCCTCAAGCATATCATGGTTTTCTCATGCTCCTGAGCCATTTATACACGCTGCCTCGAGGGTCTTGCTTCTATATCTATTTTTCCTCTCATCATTTTCAGCTTTCAGATTTCAGATAAATATCATCTCCTCTTGGAATCCATTTTTGGCTTCATTACTGCACACAGTACTCCTCTCATTAAAAGACATTTCTTTGTTTGCAACTCCCACTAGACTTTAAAACTCAGGACAGAGATTGTGAGTCTAGATATCGCAGGATCTAGTACAAGTTGTACATTTATGTTCAATAAGTATTCACTGAGTGAATTACTAGATGACAGTCCTTACTATCTATGCATGATATGGCTGGTCACGGGAGGCAAGAAGGCATGTGCATGAGAAGAACGACAGGAAGGTGGGGGAGGACAGACAAAGGCCACTGATCTGGTAAAGTCACTAAGGAGAGCCCGATGAGGGACAGAACATCAGGGCCAGAAGCAACTGCTGATACCAAAAGACACACCTGAGAGAACACGAGATATTGGTCGACGGGAACACAGTAATAAGGAACCCTGGATCAGGAAGTGTTCACAAGTGTTAACTTTAGAGGTATCTCTGGGAAAGCAGCAAGTTCACATTAACAAGAACAGAGCGTCAGGACACTTTAATGATCCTATAGGGAGCCCACAGATGTAATACAGAAAGACTGGAACATTGCACACATCAGCAGAGTTTGTGTACAGGCATGGGAAGGAGAAAGGCAAATATCCAGTTTTAATAACTGTGTCAAAAGATAGTGATTTTGTGTCAAGAGAAATTTAAGAGGTCCAGTCATTAGTGCTGTACAGAGGCAACACCACAGAAGCTTATCTTCCTGCTTTTCTTCTTTCCCTTAGTATATGCTGGACAGACACAGAAGTCTGAGTTATCCCTTTAATATGTATATCAGATCCCATTACTTTTCTACCTAAATGCCTACATTGGCTTCCCATCATCAACAAAGTCCAAAAACTTATTATAGCCTACAAGATAATACATGACCTAGCTCCTGCCTGCTTCTCTGACTTTATTTTGTAATATATTTCCTCTTACAATCTCAGGTCCAATCGTCCTTATGCTCCTCCCTTCCTCAAACACATTAAGTTTGTTCCTGCCTCAGGGCCTTTACACATACTGTCTTTCTAAAATTCTTTTCCCTAAAAATATTTGCACGACTTGCTTACGTCTTTCCTTCAAGTCTTTAGAGAAAAGTCCTCTCCTCAGAGACAGTCTTGCTAAACTAAATATCATGGCACTGCCTACTCTTTATCCCCTATAAGATTTCCCTGGTGGCTCAGACGGTAAAGCATCCTGCTTACAATGCGGGAGACCTGGGTTCGATCCCTGGGTCAGGAAGATCCCCTGGAGAAGGAAATGGCACCCCACTCCAGTATTCTTGCCTGGAAAATCCCATGGACAGAGGAGCGTGGACTGTAGCCCCACGGGGTCGCAAAGAGTGGGACACGACTGAGCGACTTCGCTTCACTCTTTATCCTCCATAATGCTATAATTTTTATAGTCCTTAACATTTCTTAACGTCACACTGTGTATTTACTTTGTAACCATTCTCCCAGTAGAATGTAAGCTAATGAGAGCACAGACCTTGCCTGTTTAGCTAATTAGCCTTCAGTGCCTAATACATTGCAGGTACTCAGTCAATATTTATGAAGTGATGACATATGTTTTCCTACATCTTCCATAGCCAATTTGGTTGTTTTTCCTTTTCTTCCAACATGGCAGATGGTATGGGGTAATCAAAATTTATCAAAAACTCATTTCTCACTTTAAAGAAATTTCACAGGATAATGGTAGCACCCTAAATCCAAATCCTTGCACAAACTCTCCTCAAAATCCATAAGATCAAAATAAGGAGCACAAATAAAACCATACATGAATCATGCTTTCAGCCATATCAGGAGATGATAAAGACCATGAATTTCAAATCCTTGTAAACAGAGAAATAAAACTGAATTTCCAACAGAACTCCCACTGGAATGCCCACCATGGCTGCCAGGCTGTGGATGCAAACATTGGCAGCAGGGAGTTTTAAGAGGCTGTAGAAAAGAAGAGAGGAAGCAGTTGGTAACAAAGGTAAAGCATAGCTTTTGATATCTCCTTCATATTTGAATGAGAACCTTACTGGGTACAGTAATCTGGGCCATAGATTATTTTCTTTCAACACTTTAAGTATGTCCTGCCATTCCCTTCTGGCCTGAAGAGTTTCTATTGAAAGATCATCACTGTTTATAATAGACAGGACATGGAAGCAACCTAGATGTCCATCAGCAGATGAATGGATAAGAATGCTGTGGTACATAGACACATTGGAGTATTACTCAGCCATTAAAAAGAATACATTTGAATCAGTTCTAATGAGGTGGATGAAACTGGAGCCTATTATACAGAGTGAAGTAAGCCAGAAAGAAAAACACCAATATAGTATCCTAACGCATATATATGGAATTTAGAAAGATGGTAATGATAACCCTGTATGCGAGACAGCAAAAGAGATACAGATGTATAGAACAGTCTTTTGGACTCTGTAGGAGAGGGCGAGGGTGGGATGATTTTAGAGAATGGCATTAAAACATGTATATTATCATATGTGAAATGAATCGCCAGTCCAAATTTGATGCATGATACAGGATGCTTGGGGCTGGTGCACTGAGATGACCAGAGGGACGGTATGGGGAGGGAAGTGGGAGGGGGGTTCAGGATGGGGAACATGTGTACACCCGTGGTGGATTCATGTCGATGTATGGCAAAACCAATACAATATTATAAAGTAATTACCCTCCAATTAAAATAAATTTATATTAAAACAAATTTAAAAAAAAAGGTAACACATAGAAAAAAATCATTGCTATAAGAAGAAAGACTATCACTATGCCCTAAACCACAGATCTGGTTTGACAGCTTATAGCAACAGCTATAGGAAGGCTTCTTGAAAGTGAGCAAGGCCCAGAGAAGGCAGTACCGGAGATGGAGGGCTTGTAGAGGATAGAGAGGCAAAAACAGAAGGATACCTTCATACAAGTAGCTGTAAGAGGAAAAGAGGGAAATAAGAGGAGTATTACAGAGCTTCCCTGGTGGCTCAAATGGTAAAGAATCTACCTGCAATGCAGGAGACCCGGGTTCACTCCCTAGGTTGGGAAGATCCCCTGGAGAAGGAAATGGCAACCCTCTCCAGTATTGCTGCCTGGACAATTCCATAGACAGAGAAGCCTGGTGGGCTACAGTCCCTGGGGTCGCAAAGAGTTGGACACAACCGAGCTACCAACTTTCAGTTTTCAAGGAGCCTATAGAAACAAAAAAGAATCACAAAACATGCCAATCTCTACCCATTCCTACCACCAACAATGTCATCCATTAAAGAAATTATGCTTCATTATTCTGAGAGAAAGGTTGCTACTGAACTAGGATGTCAATCTATAACATTGCTATGAGTACAAAAAAAGCACTCGAATTGCATACAAAGCTACTGTTGGAATAATCCAAATAATTTGAATCAAATTATTTTACTGGATAAAAATTTCTAAAGCAAGCAACCAAACATGAAGCACTGTATCATATCTCTCCAAGTTGAGTTAAATAAACTCAAATAACCATTTAGAGACTTAAGTCAGAAATATAAAAACTAATGGAAAAATCAACAAAAACATCAGGAAAAATGTAATGTCAGTTGCTTGGTTTCCTAGATGATATTAAGGTAAAAGGTAAAATGATTTCAGAAACTGAGAATAAATTGCAAGGTACCAAAGGGATATCTGAATGGAATTTGAAGGAAGATGTAATAAGGAGCACTAAAGAAAAACAAAACAAAAAAGTACAAGAGAATGAAAATAAAACAAAACATAAAAACAGCCCAGGGAAAAGTGTCTGAAATGGAAAATAGCAACAGAAAGTAACAAATCCATGGACCATACCAGCATTTAATAATACTGAAAAAAAAAAAAAAAAACCTTTCTACAAATAAGAGAAAACCTGTATCTACTGAAAGTGTTTGTCTCCTACAAGGCAACGTACTGTGTTGGCAGGCATCCATCTGGGTCCACCAGCATTGCCCCATGGGACTTAAGTATGACTGATGGAAAAATAAAACTCTAGCTTCTGCTTTTACCAGTTAAGACCTTTGTCTCTGACCCAGGAATCTCACATCTTCTACTAGTATCCACGAGACAATAGCAAGCTAATAACTTGTTAGCTTAAAAATATGGCAAAATTTAGACTTGTATAATCGTTGACAACCAGAGAGTCTCAATACTACATAAATTATTTCACAGCATGGAAAATAAAACTCCTGAATTATTTTTATGAAATAAATGTAATGCCAATAGCAAAACCTAATAAACAGTGCAAAAATGAAAATCACAGACCAATACATTTATCAGTGTAAAAATAATAAATGAAAATTTTGCTGCCTCCAACACCATATTAAGAAAACAATCCACCATAACCAATCTATGGTATTTATATCAGAAGTGTTAAAACTGTTCAAAATTAAGAAATAAAGTAATTCAATTTACCAAATTAATAGATCTAAGGAGAAAAACATATTGTTTTTCTTCATAGATGCCAAAAAAGCCTCTAATAATATTCAATATCCATTCCTAATAAAACAGGATTGCCTATTTCCTTAACATGAAAGAATGTATGTACCTCTTTCCTAAACCCAATATACTGCTTAAAGGAAAAGCAAAAGAGCAAAAAAAAAAGCAAAAACTATAAGTGCTGCTATCAAGGAGAAGAAAAACGTAAGAGTACTCACTATTTTTACATTATTTAACAATGGTACTAGAAGTATTAGCTAATGCAATTAGATAAGAGGAAATAGCAAGAGACATAAAAATTGGGGAAAATGAATAATAACACGAGTGTAGCTGTAAAATGGATAATAAAACTAACTAAAACAATAAAAGAATTAGTCACATAACAATATAAAATAAACATGCAGACAGCAAAATTCTTCTTGTACACAGATAACTAGATAAAGGATATAAAGGAAAAGTTCCATTTAGAATATTCACATAAAAATGAATGAAATATTCAAAAATGAACTTACAAGTTATATGTAAAACTGATATGAGGAAAATGATAAAAACACTTGTAAAGGACCAAAACAGACATGAACAAATGGAAGGATCTCCTTTGTTCTTACACAGTACATCTCAATATCATCAATTGTATCAAGTTCTTCCAAAGTTAATTTATAAATTAAATGTTATCCTAAAATAATATCCCTGGGCTTTTTACTTAAGCTAAGCAAGATGACAATAAAATTCACATGAGAGAAAGAAGCACATAAAAATAGCCAGGAAAACATTTAAAAGGAGAAGAGATGAGTGAGAACTAGCCGTACCAAACATTAGAACATACTACAAAGCTTCTTTAACAACAGCTGTCCAGTAGAATTTTCTGTGATGATGGAAATTTTCTGTATCTGCACTGTCCAACATAGTAGCCACTAGTTCTGTATGGCTAAATAAACAGTCAAAAATGTAGCTAGTGCAACTCAAGAACTGGAATTTTAATTCTTATTTAACTATAGTAAATTTAAAGTTAAATGCTACATGTGGCTAACATCTATGAATTAAATAAAATAGCTTTATAATCAGTTGAGTATGGTACTAGTGCATGAATAACAGACCAATCAAGTAGATGATAATGTCTAGAAATAGATTCTCTCTTGCTCTTTTACTGTATATGTATGAAAATTTGTTATGTGAGGGGTACTATGTCCAATCAATGGAGCAAAGATGACCTTTTAAAAAATTGTGCTGGAACAAATGAATAGTCAATTAGAAAAAGATAAAACTACATTTAGTCCTCATACCATAATCAAGAATAAACTTCAAATCAGTGATTTAAATGTAATAAATGAAACCATAAATGTTCAAGAAGAAAACATGGGTGAATTCCTCATTATTAACCTTGGTATAGAGGAAAACTTTATATGACTCAAAGTCCAGATAGAATAAAAGACTGATAAATTTAACCATACATTTTTTTAAATGGTGAATAGGAAAAAATCTTAAGTAAGACCAAAGACAAATGAAAATAGGAAAAAACTGCAACAAATATCAGAAAAATGCTAATACTATTCATATATAAAAAGAAAATTGAGGAAAAAATATTTTATAAGTGCCATGGAAAAGGGCAAAGACATAAAAATATGATAAGCCAAAAAGTGGCCCTTAAATATATGACAGATGTCTCATTTTATTCATAGGAAGAGACATGCACATTAAAACTGAGTGAGATAACTTTTCTCATCTATTGCACTGGCATAACTTCAAAAGCTTATAATACAGTGTCAGTAAGATCCACCCAGAAGTTGCTGATGGGAAGACAAAATGTCACAGCACTTCTGAAGGGGTATGGATTTGGCAATATTTAACAAAACTGTGTATGTATTTGTCTTCTGATGCAGTATTCCCACTTCCTGGTATTTTCCCTGAACAATATGAAGATAAATGCAACAGATTATTCATTGCCTCATTATTTATAATTGCAAAATATTGGAAACAACCTCAAAGTTCAAACATAGGAGGCTGGTTGAATATACTGTTACAAGCACACGATGCAGTAACATAGGAATGTATAGCTGCAAAAGAGAATCCAGGAAACTTCAGTGAAGCAACAGGAGATTAAATCCCAGAACATATGAAATGAAAAGAGCAAAGCATAGGAGTATACATCAGTTTTATATTTCCTAAATCTGATTATTTTAATGTGGCTCTATGGGAAATATCTTTGTTCTTAGGAAACACACAGAGTACTAAAGAGTACAAGGCAATGATATGTCAACCTACCTACAAGTGGTTGGATGGTATCACCAACTCAATGGATATTAGTTTGAGCAAACTCCAGGAGACAGTGAAGGACAGGGAAGCCTGCTGCACTCCATGGGGTGGCAAAGGTGAGACAGGAGGTAGCAACCGAATGACTGCAAGTGGTTCAGAAAAAGCAACAAGAAAGAGAGAAAGAGAGGAGGAAAGCAAATGTAACACAGTGTTGAAAGTGGTGAATCTGGATAAAGCTAACAAGAGCTACCAGGCAGAATCGGGACATCTCTTAAGCATTCCCAGAACAATCTGTTAGTTTCCATCTTTGTTCATCATTGATTGCAAGTTGCTAAATTCTCATTCACCTTTGTCTCCCTATCACTTCCAGTGGGATCTGATATAAGGGAAGCTCTCAATTATAGTGTGAATGACTGATAAATTAGAAACAGAGGTCATGTGGATTGGTTTCTCCAGAGAAGGGGTCTCAGAGAAGGTTAAAATAAAAATTTATTTTAAAAATGACTAAAGCTGGGGGAAGAGGAGGAGCAGAGGGTGAATATGGGCAAGGGGGAACAACTTCCCCTGCACAGAAGCAGGAATGAACTGGGTAGAGCTGGAGACAGAACTGAGGCCTTGGAATGTAATTAGTATCAAATAAGTTTGGAGAGCTGATGAAGAGAATCAGACTACAGAGCCTATAAGTGGAGGCAGGAAAGTTTGGGGAGGCCTGAGAAATTCCTCTTGGGTTCCCAGGTAACAAACAACCCAATATCCAAAATACACAGCCCCTCCTGTTGGTCTGGTCACACTGGGGGAAAAAAATAGGCCAATGGTGAGGGCTCCGGCTGTTTCCCTTTTCAGGGCTGGTCCCTGATCAAGCAGGCTTCCCAGCTGTTCAGATCCTCCTTTTGAATTCTCACACAGGAATCCAGACAGATGGCAGCTTGGTTTGACTTTGCCATTACACAGCCACAGGAAAATGTTGCCATTTTCTAGATTTTGTTGTGTGTGTGTGTTTTTAATCCACTGCCCTAACCACACTGTTTCATGCTCTGCAAGTTTTGCTTTGATGAGACAATGCCAAAAAAGAAAAGATAATCTTAAATAGGTTTTGGCTTTAAAGGGCAGAAAGTAAGAATTTCAGTTCCTATGATTAACTAGGCACGGCTTACACTCTATGAAGTGCCAAAGCTTAACATGAAAGATGTTAAATGCTTCAAGCTGTGCAAGCATGTGTTTCTTCATATGGGCAGAAGTGAAGATCATGAACACAGGCAAAGCTTTAATTGAGGGGTGTACATAGTTGCCTCAGTTACATACATAGGTGTTATCAGGTCTATAAATTATGTATTCATTCATTTTAATTTTCTTGTAAAAATCAACATTAATCCATGTCTATGGATTATGTCTATGGTATATATATATAAGAGATTTAAGATATGAGGATATAACTATAAAATATAGACAGTAATCAAATTTATTTCAGATTGGGTAGTCATTTAAAACTAAGAGAACAAACTGCTATTCTTTACTCTTGCAGCCCCAGGTAGGGGAGAAAAAAAAAAATGAGTTGAAATTCAGAAAAAGATCATTTATATGTAGAATCTAAGATATGATACAAATGAACATATCTACAAAACAGGAATAGACTCACAGACATAGAGAACAGACTTGTAGTTGCCAAGGAGGGAGGGGAGGGGAGGGAAGGATTGGGAGTTTGAGATTAGCAGACGCAAACTAGTATATATGCTATGGATAAACAACAAGATCCTACTGTATGGTACAGGGAACTATATTCAATATCCTGTGATAAACCATAATAAAGAAGAATATAAAAAAGAATACATTTATACGCACATACATAAAAAACAGTCACTTTGCGGTGCAGATGAAATTAACACAACACCGTAAATCAATTGAACTTCAATAAAATTTTTTTAAAGACACAGCCATTCATTCTTTCATTTGATGCCTTGCTATTAGATTAAGAAGGTGATTATTTCTCAGCATGTCTAGAAAAATATATCCTCAAATATCAATAAACACCTCTAAAAATTCCCATATCCTCAGCTGTTTACATGCTGAGAGGCATTTGTAAATCGATTATATAATTGCTCATTCAACAGATATTTAGTAAGTACTTAGGAAATGTCAAATACTTTTCTGTGCACCAGGGATATGGTAATGGCACTCCACTCCAGTACTCTTGCCTGGAAAATCCCATGGACAGAGGAGCCTGGTAGGCTGCAATGGGGTCACTAAGAGCCGGGCACGACGTAACGACTTCACTTTCACTTTTCATTTTCATGCATTGGAGAAGGAAATGGCTACCCACTCCAGTATTCTTGGCCTGGAGAATTCCAGGGACGGGGAGCCTGATGGGCTGCCGTCTATGGGGTCACACAGAGTCGGACACGACTGAAGCGACTTAGCAGCAGTTAGCAGCAGTAGCAGGGATATGGTAGGGAGAAAACTGATGAAGACAGAATTCCTGCCCTCCAAAACTTACATTCTAGTAGTAACAGATAAGACGTTGAACAACATAACTAAATAGAAAATACAATATACCGCTGATGGTAAAGAAAAATGAAGCACAGGAAGACAGAGTATGTTGAAGAGGTGGCAAATGTAATTAGGGTTTTGGGGGAAGTCTCTCTGAAAACATCTTTGAGAAAGGACATAAAGGATGTGAGGGGATGAGCCACAGGGACAGCCGAGGAAAAAAGCCAGGAAGGGGAAGCAGGGAACACCCAGGACCTGCCTGGTGCATCTTCAGAGGGCAAGAGGACAGTGTACCTGGATCAGAAGGTTCAACTTAGAAGCCAGTAAGGAGCCTGATCAGAGCTGTGGCCATTTCAGATAAAGATGTTGGCTTTTATTCTGCATAAAATGAGGAGCCAAGAAGGACTCTAAGTAAAAGAATGACCACTCAACAAGAAAAGCACTCTGGTGGTTGCAAAAAGATCACAGGGAAACAAAAACAGGAGCAGAGAGACCAGACAGAAGGTTACTGAAATAGCCCACAAAGAAGATGATGCTGTCTGCAAAAAAAGATGTGCAGTGAAGTGGATGTATTTTGAAAGTATACTGATTTTTAAAAGATCAGCTTGCTTTCCTCTTAGATAAAATATTTACACTGAGGCAAGAGCTGTTGTCATGAAGTAACAGAAAAGAAGAAATGATCTAAGCAATGCACTTCAGGAAAAGGATGGGTTTGGATGGGCTAAAGTTAGGAGGAAATGTGCAAATAGGGCAAAATAAAATCTCAGGCTACCCAGAAAACCTAAAATGAGGCATCCTAGAAGGGGAAGGATATGAAGAGGTGGCAGTTCTTCAGAGATAAATTTGCCCCTGTATAGTTTTTCCTAGAGCCTGTGTGTAAGCCATACCTGTTAGGCCACTGGATTTTTCCACTGTCTTTGAATGTCAGCCCAGGTGGCTCAGTGGTAAAGAATCTGCCTGCCAATGCAGGAAACACAGGAGACACGAGTTTGATCTCTGGGTTGGGAAGATCCCCTGGAGTAGGAAATGGCAGCCCACTCCAGTATTCCTGCCTGGAAAATTCCATGGACAGAGGAGCCTGGAGGGCTACAAGTCCATGGGGTCGCAAAGTCAGACACAACTGAGCATGCGCACACACACACACACACACACACACACACACACACACGCACACCTCAACTCAGCCCCAACTTACAGCCTCTGGACAACCATAACTAGGTTCATAAGAGCTGTAGGTAAATCAGGGAAACAGAGAGAAGTACAGAGAAAAGAAAAAGAAAAGAGAGAAAGGAAGATGTTCAAGAAGAAAAAAAAAAGGGAGTATAGAAAATACTTTAATAGGTTACAAACCATTGCCCTGGCCACTGTTCTGCAACACTCATGGTCCCATCAGCAGACCAGATCAAGGGCATGCCAGAAAATGACTGACTGAGGAGGAAAGATTTCTTTCTAGGTGGATCTGATGAACTTTGTGCATGTAGGGTCAGCTCAGGTGGTGCAGTGTGTAAAGGATCCATCTGCCAATACCGGAGAAGGAAGAGACGTGGATTTGATCTCTGGGTCAGGAAGATCCCTTGGAGGAGGAAATGGTAACCCACTACAGTAGTCTTGCCTGCAGAATTCCATGGACAGAGGAGCCTGGCAAGCTACAGTCCATGCAGTGGCAAGAGTCAGACACTAGTGAGCATGTACACTCACAGGCACGCACATGCATGTAGAGGACAGGATGTCTGGTGTATTTCAAATATAATCACAGATTCTTATTCTAATCATTATACAAAGACAAAGATACTTTAGATTATCACTGAATAATCTCAGAGTGTTTCAATTGCCTTTGATTGTACTGCTATTTTCAACTCAAGATGTAGAAAATAATTGATTATAAAAATCAGGACTAGATGAAATACCAACAAAAATTTCATTGGACTGGATTTATCTGATCAAGTTAGACAGCTCATATAGAACTTTCAACCCTCCGAGTGGATTTTTTGGATCAAGTAATCATGCAAAAATGAGTAATCCAGTGTGGCTGTCTGAATTGATCAAGCAAACCAGGTAATTGCAACATTTCTCCCTTATTTGTGCTGTGTAGACACAGTTCAATTGGAGAAAGGCAGCTTTAAAAAAACTCTAAGGGGATCATGTTGGCCGTGGAGTTTTCCATGTCTTAATTCTCAGCATCTTCTCCTAAAGACTTGTTTGAACAGAAATGTGGTTTGTGATCCAGGATTGAGGACACATGGTGCTGGACTGTTTATTATTATTTTGTGGGCTCTTTCAGCTTTTTTATCGCAGTTCATGTCCCTGTCATGATCCTAACATCAGGTTGCTGGGTCATTACTTTCCTTCCTCCTCTTCCTGTCACACATCTGGAAACTCACCAGCCTTTTTCCTATCCAACAGCTGACTGGGCCTATTTAGAAAGTCAGCACCAAGCAGCAATTGTGAGGAACCACCCTTCTCCCTGTTCTTGAATTTCTCCCTTTCCCTGGCCCCAGCACATGCATGCTGTGCCGTCTTCCCCATGGCAGCATTCTGGCTTAACACCAGTCTGCACAATTAAAGCCATGCAAAGTGCCACCGAGAACGATGGTGCACCTACACATCTGCATTGCCCTCTTCCCCATTACCAGCTCTTTTCTACTTCATAGGGGGCTTACATCCTAAACCCCACTTCATTGCTCTTCCCCATTATATAAATAGTTGCCTTAAGGTAATAAGGATAACAGCAAACACACCAGTGTCTAATAAGTGCCAGACACTCTTTTAGCCACTGTGAGTGTATAAACAAGTGGCTAAATACACACACACACACACACACACACACACACACACACACTGGCTCATTTGCTCTTCATGCAAGCATTGTGCAATAGACACTTACTGGCCACCTTTTATAGACGAAGGAACAGAAATACCATTAAGTAACTCACCTGGTCTCATACAGTTCACAAGTAGGAACTCAAGGCCAGGCAGTCCCCAGGCTCATAAGGGCCTTCCCCCAACCTGCCTCTCAGCAGAGCCTGCTATAGCAATGTACATGTCTCCTGGACTGCCAACAGTTGAGGGTTTTTCTCTGCTGGTTTTCCTTTAATGATAGACTAGCTCTCATCCGCTGCATGGAGGAAATGTGGTGGTTTCCTCTCTTCCCAAGACCAGGAGGGAGGCAAGGTCACAAGTATGGCCCCCTTGGAGCTGTGACTATAGAATTAGAACCAGCATTGATACTGCTGAGCTCTTGCTTCCCCTAAATTCCTCTCTCCCTCCGTTCTCAAAGACTGCGGAAGCATCAGAGGAACTAGAAGAGCAGTTCTAAGTTGTTAAATCCCCATTCTAGTGGCCAAAAAAGTTACTGGTTGATGTGCAATATAGATTCAGACGTCTAGCTCAAAGGAAGCTCACAGAGCTGCTGAATTCATTCATAGCACTGACTAATGTGCCAGGTACTAGACTGGCTGTTGGTGTTCAGCAGGCTTGTATGTTTCGTTCCATGACAATCTTTAGTTCTTCTTTCATTCCTCTTATGTTATTGACTCAATAATTCATTTGACTGTTATTAAACGCCTATTGGATAGTATCAGGTAAGTTTCTAAGTTGGAAGATATGAAGTTGAAATATAATCTCTAGGCTGCAGTTGCTCATGTCAACTGAGGAATCATTGCATGACGATTCTCACTGTACTCAGTATCCTTTTTTATGGTAATGTATGTGTCTTTGTTCATACAGCCTCAAAAAAAAAAAAAGTAACTTCCTGAATACCAAAGCTTTGAACATTAAGAAGCCCTTTTAATACTAAACTATAGCCAAGGCTTGTATGATTTATCACTTTGGTGCTTTCACCTCTCTGACATTTTGCGGAACTCTCCATTTAAACTTATTGAACTTATTTGCAGGGCAGCAATGGAGATGCAGACATAAAGCACAGACTTGTAGACACAGTTGAGGAAGGAGAGGGTGGGACGAACTGAGAGTGGAACTGAAACATATGCATTACCATGAGTAAAATAGAGAGCTGGAGGGAATTTGCTGTATGAAGCAGGGAGTTCAAATCTGGTGCTCTGAGACAACCTAGAGGGGTGGGACGGGGTGGGAGATGGGATGGAGGTTCAGGAGGGAGGGGACATAGGTATACCCATGGCTGATTCATGTTGATATATGACAGAACCCAACCAACACAATATTGTAAAGCAACTATCCTTAAGTAAAAAATAAATAAATTTTCAAAATAAAATAATTTTATTGTTACTGAAGCAAAACAGAGAAGAAAGAGTATCTGTGTATATATATGTTTTAATGCTTATCCCAAACCAGTATCTTGTGGAATTAGTTTGAGAAACTAACCTTTCAAGCTGCAATTTCCTCATTTGAAAAATGGTATAATGATATCTAATTTGAAGACAGTAGTGAAGTTTAAATGGAATAATGTGCACTGGGGCCTGTATGGAATAGATACTGAAAAGGCAGTGGGAGAAGAGGAGTGAACGGAGGAAGGAAGCACAGTTTATGCCATGTGATTTTTGTAGGAGTAAAATAATAGTAGAAAGTAAGCTCTTTGAAAAATAAAGTTCCAAGATGAAGACTTTCTTAAAGAAATAAAGTTTTTTATCCTTGTTTTATTTTTGGTTTGTTTACTTCAGAGGTCTTTTTAATGAAGTACAAGAATCTTTATTATATTTTTAAGTTCTTGCAGTTCAGTTCAGTTCAGTTGCTCAGTCGTGTCCAACTCTTTGCGACCCCATGAACTGCAGCACACCAGGCCTCCCTGTCCATCACCAACTCCCTGAGTTCACTCAGACTCATGTCCATCAAGTCAGTGATGCCATTCAGCCATCCCATCCTCTGTCATCCCCTTCTCCTCCTGCCTCCAATCCCTCCCAGCATCAGAGTCTTTTCCAGTGAGTCAACTCTTCGCATGAGGTGGCCAAAGTAATGGAGATTCAGCTTCAGCATCATTCCCTCCAAAGAAATCCCAGGGCTGACCTTCACAATGGACTGGTTGGATCTCCTTGCAGTCCAAGGGACTCTCAAGAGTCTTCTCCAACACCACAGTTCAAAAGCATCAATTCTTTGGTGCTCAGCCTTCTTCACAGTCCAACTCTCACATCCATACATGAACACAGGAAAAACCATAGGCTTGCCTAGACTGACCTTTGTTGGCAAAGTAATGTCTCTGCTTTTCAATATGCTATCTAGATTGGTCATAACTTTTCTTCCAAGGAGTAAGAGTCTTTTAATTTCATGGCTGCAATCACCACCTGCAGTGATTTTGGAGCCCCAAAAAATAAAGTCTGACACTGTTTCCACTGTTTCCCCATCTATTTGCCATGAAGTGATGGGACCAGATGCCATGATCTTCATTTTCTGAATGTTGAGCTTGAAGCCAACTTTTTCACTCTTCTCTTTCACTTTCTTGGCTTTCTATTTTCTTTTAGCCTAAATCTGATCCCCCTCCCTATTACTTGGGACATTTTCTGTAGTTATCGTGTAACAGGAGGGAAAGGGGCAGGGCACAACTTTTGAAAGAATGACATAGCCCAAGGATACAACAAAAACAGATTAGAATCGAATGGGACCAAGATGGCAGACAAGACTAGAACTTGATCTTCAATCAACAAGTGAAATGACATACCCAAAGATGCCATGACAGTTCCAAGGCACTGTCAAAAGACCGAGAAGTGGGTGGTGGCCCAAATTCTGGAAATCCACTCCCCTTCCCAAAAAGTTTGGAAGCATCACTACAAACAAAGCTAGTGGAGGCCATGGAATTCCAGTTGAGCTATTTCAAATCTTAAAAGATGATGCTGTGAAAGTGCTGCACTCAGTATGCCAGCTAATTTGGAAAACTCAGCAGTGGCCACAGGACTGGAAAAGGTCAGTTTTCATTCCAATTCCTAAGGAAGACAATGCCAAAGAAGGCTCAAACTACCGCACAATTGGACTCATCTCACACGCTAGTAAACAGATGATAAAAATTCTCAAAGCTAGGCTTCAACAACACATGAACCGTGAACTTCCAGGTGTTCAAGCTGGTTCTAGAAAAGGCAGAGAAACGAGAGATCAAATTGCCAAATCTGCTGGATCATCGAAAAAGCAAGAGAGTTCCAGAAAAACATCTATGACTGCTTTATTGACTATGCCAAAGCCTTCGACTGTGTGGATCACAATAAACTGTGGAAAATTCTGAGAGAGATGGGAATACCAGACCACCTGACCTGCCCCTTGAGAAACCTGTATGCAGTTCAAGAAGCAACAGTTAGAACTGGACATAGAACAACAGACTGGTTCCAAATAGGAAAAGGAGTACGTCAAGGCTATATATTGTTATCCTGCTTATTTAACTTATATGCAGAGTACATCATGAGAAATGCTGGGCTGGAAGAAGCACAAGCTGGAATCAAGATAGCTGGGAGAAACATCAATGACCTCAGATATGCAGATGACACCACCCTTATGGCAGAAAGTGAAGAACTAAAAAGCCTCTTGATGAAAGTGAAAGAAGAGAGTGAAAAAGTTGGCTTAAAACTCAACATTCAGAAAACTAAGCTCATGGGATCTGGTCCCATCACTTCATGGCAAATAGATGGAGAACCAATGGAAAGAATGGCAGACTTTATTTTTGGGGGGCTCTGAAATCACTGCAGATGGTGATTGCAGCCATGAAATAAAAAGACGTGTACTCCTTGGAAGAAAAGTTATGACCAAACTTGACAGTATATTAAAAAGCAGAGACAATACTTTGTCAACAAAGGTCCATCTAGTCAAGGCTATGGTTTTTCCAGTAGTCATGTATGGATGTGAGAATTAGACTATAAAGAAAGCTGAGCACCAAAGATTTGATGCTTCTGAACTGTGGTGTTGGAGAAGACTGTTGAGAGTCCCTTGGACTGCAAGGAGATCCAACCAGTCCATCCTAAAGGAGATCAGTCCTTGGTGTTCATTTGAAGGACTGATGCTAAAGCTGAAACTCCAATACTTGGCCACCTGATGTGAAGAACTGACTCACTGGAAAAGATCCTGATGCTGGGAAATATTGAAGGTGAGAGGAGAAGGGGACGACAGAGGGTGGGATGGTTGGATGGCGTCACCAGCTCAATGGACATGAGTTTGAGTGAACTCTAGAAGTTGGTGATGGACAGGGAAGCCTGGAGTGCTGCAGTCTATAGGGTCACAAAGAGTTGGACAGGACTGAGCAACTGAACTGAACTGAACTGAATCCTCTCACTCATTAGCGTATGAAGTTACCCTGCCTATAAAAACTAACCACAGCACATTTTGAGACTACACTCGCCCTCTGTGGTGGCCCACATTCTGTCTGTGGCATGCACTTCTCTCTGAATCTGAATAAATCCATATCTTACCTATCACTTTGTCTTTGAATTCTTTCTGTGATGAGACATCAAGAACCCAAGCTTCTTTAGGCCCTGAAATCAGGTACTGTGGGTTTGAGCTGGGTTCGAGTCCTAGCCACATGGGTTTTGAGTTCCAAGCAGGATTTTGGCTGGGTTTGAGTCCTAGCCACATGGGTTTCGAGTTCCAAGCAGGATTTTGGCTGGGTTTGAGTCCTAGCCACGTGGGTTTGAGTCCCAAACTGGGTTTCAGCTGGGTTTGAGTTTCAGCATGTGGGTTCAAGTCCCAATCTGAAGTAAACGGTTTCAATTGCCCTCTCAATTCCCTCACAGGAATATAGCACTTACTTTTAGAATGTAGTAATTTTTTTTTTTCATTTTAAAGTATCCCTGGGTAAGAATCAGTTCATTTCAGTTCAGTTCAGTCACTCAGTCATGTCTGATTCTTTGCGACCCCATGGACTGCAGCACTCCATGCTTCCCTGTCCAGCAACAACTCATGGAGCTTACTCAAACTCATGATGAGCTCACATATTTCTGCTCACTAGAAAAAGCATTTCAAAAAGCCATGGTAACAGCTAGAGTGAGAAAATGCAAGCTTCAGAGGCCCAATTTTACATTATGTTAAGAAGTATTTGAGGTCAAGAAACCACAAGAAAAGAGAAACATAAATATATTTTATCCAACTTTTAGGAAAATATACATAAGATAACTAAGTATGTGTCCAATAGCCAGTTCCAAATATGTTAGGAATATTTAGAGAACTGACTTTTAAAGAAAGACAGAAGACCCCATCTGGTTTTCTGAGGGTTCCTGGAAAGCCTACTATATAAAGATGAAATACATTTAAGAAACTGTTAAAGATCCAGCATTTGAAAATGTTTCAAGCTAAAACTAACCAGAGTAAGAATAATACAGGCTACTACAGTAAAGTGGGGAAAGGGATATAAAATTTTTATATGCAGAAAGCCTTCAAAAAATGTATAGAAAGCTAGTACAAGGGTTTGGAGGTGCCATATGTAAAAATAAGTAGAAGCAAGGCAAAAAATTTTTCTTTAGCAGTGAGTGAAAGGATTATATGCCAAACCACAGGGAAATATTTCAGTGAAAAATAGTGGGCTCTTGAAATAAATTTTCAGAATAAAGGAGTAAAGGTAAAAGCTGTTTTCCCGACAAAATATTAATGAGAAATTAGAGACGGGAGACAAAAAATAACATGAATACCAATTCCAGTGATTGTTACTTCCTTGAGGAGGAGGATCAAGAAAAAAGGGAGTTGGCCAGCACTGGGAACCCATTTCCTGGAATAACTGGAAAAATGTCTTAAAGTGAGATGATGGAAATTAAAACAGCAGTGAAAAGGCCAGAAACAGATAAGGCAAAATAGACAGCAGGTCTTAATACGATACCCATACTATTACTAGATTGATAGCATCCCGTTCTACTATGTCAACATCTTTTGGAGCAAAGGGGTCATATAAAAGGATCAATAAAACAACCCTTTAAAACAATAAAGTAAACATATTCCACATGTTTTAGAGGAAATAAAGAAAAAATTAGTTTAGATGTAAGCTTGTTTAGGTATCTTATGCCAGATTAGATTAGTAAAAATTCAAACCAGAAGTAAACACTATTTTTCTAAAGAGAATCTGAAATCAAAGGAGGCACCCAGGCAGTGTGTACCAAAGATCTGGTAATTTTCTGGTAATTAATTTGTTTAATGTGGGTAGCTTCCAAGTCCTTTTTTTTAAAAAAAAAACTTGTACTATTAAAATTATCTTTCTATAGTGTTAACTATGTAATACCAGATTCCTCTTTGTGGTTTCTGAATATAGCACAAGAAGTACAGGTATTTGATTAAGACTTTTCAGCAATATTTATATACCATTAGGTTATTAAATAAACTGTACAAATATATGTATTAAATTCATACAATGATGAATCCAAGAAAATACATACAAATCTACACCCTTTATATATATATATATATATAGACTCAGTTATTCCTTACAAAAAGCCTGTAAGTAGATTTATTATCATCCCCATCTTATAAGTTGAAAACACAAAGGCTCCAAGATTTGAGTGACTTGCCCAAGGTCACAGAGCCAGTCACTCTGATTTGAATTTAGGCTACCTGAGGCCATGGTCTCTCAGCCACTACGTTATGTAGCTATCAAATAAACAGGGAGGTACATAGCCTTATGAAGTTGAGCTGTTAAAAGTATGAAAAACATGGTGTGAGAGCAAAGGAAGGCATATCTAACTCTGGTGGGAAGCAGGTTTAGGAAATTCCTTGAAAGGTAAGCAGGAATTCACTTAAGTAGTATTGATAAATTGGAGGCCATCTCTTATAGAGATGTAAATATATGGTGTGAGAAAATATTCATCTGAGGAAGGGTGAGATAACTAACAGTTAAATGTCAGTGGCACACAAAACAGAAGCATGTACATTCACTAACGCTTATTAATTTCTTTTTGCAACTTCACTGCAAAGCAAGTCTTCATATGCCAAATGTATCTTGCTTAATCTGAAGCCAAAAATGTATTTCCTTATGGAAGTAAAGTAAACTTCCATATTAACATCAGGAGATAACTAAGCAATTATTTGGTGCACTGGAGGTAAATTTCATTTCATCAGGATGGCTTAAGTGACTGGCTGATCATTATAAATTCCAAGTATTGTGAATTTACTGAACAAAAGTCATAGGAAACTAGATAAAATATTTGATTCAGCTGTTGGCAAGTCTAAACTGTATGGAGACAGAGAATTCAAAAAAATCATGTTTTTACACCCTTATCTGTAGAATCCAACCTTAGAAATATTTTGTCTTCCTACAGAACACAGCTCTCCTTGTTTCTATTAGCATTAACTGGTTCTACAATCCCTGTTTTTAAGTTATTTGAGAAATGTTTTAAATGCCACACTGTGGTCTGTTTTCTCACAGAATCTTTAGTGAAATGAGTAAGAATACAAATATAGACAATGCTATAATGAAGCAGCTTCATCTATTATAAAGACAGACCAGCCTGTTAACAATTAAAACATCTTTCTGTTAGTCCCTCCCATCCTTAAAATCATTGGGGTCTTTTTTATTGTATTCTCAATGAAATATTAATAGGTTTCTTAAAATGCTTTAGAATTTTCTCTGAGTTAATGTTTAACACTTTATTGGGTAATTCACATCTTAAATAAACAGAATTAGACAATTTTGAGACTGACCAAATTTCACGTTCACTTCTACTACTGTTCCGATACTCTATTCCCATTTGAATTCCTTGCCATTTTCTTGGAATGAAACTAGACCTTACTTTTGAAACTATGGTTGGGCCACTTCATTCCCATCACTATTTCTACCACTCCCCCAATCCTACCATACCACAACTCTTTTGCTTTCAATGATTCACACAGTTCTTCCTAATTGATAACACCCAGCTGTGCACTTCTGCTGAAAACCAAAGCTCCATGAAGATTCAGCTCCTGTACTTACTCATACTTATTGCTGAGATAGCCTACTGATGCCAGACAAGCCAGAATCAGAGTTAGTCATCTTTTCTAAAGAGCCCACAGTTCCTGCTGCACAGTTCATTCCCCACAACTGCCCCTAAACATCATTCTCAGACGTCCTGCAAATGACACACTTCGTAGCTAAAAACATACTAATCATGAAAAACACCCAACACCCTGCCTGATTCCCACCACAGTCTGGGAGTTCTGGTACTCCACTCCTCTACTCTTCAGGTCTACTCACAGCCACACAAGTTGCTCCCTAACTTCCTAGCACACACATGCTCCCAGATGCCAGTCATAACATTGAGATTTCCCTGACACGTCCATCTCTCCAATGGGATTGAACTCAATCAGAACATCTATTTCAGGGATCCTAACTACCTAGACACTGCCTAATGGCGGGGACCCTAAATTACCATAGCTCTAGAATAAGTTCAGATGGAGGGAGTTGCCTTTTAATCTTTCTGCTCTGATGCCTGAACTTATTCATGCTGGCTCTCTATCTTTTATAAAACAATGTTGCCTATAGCCTGAAATATACAGGATAGTCTATTCTCAGGACTCTGACCTTTAAAAGTCCATTCTATAGAGATGAACAGTTGCAGAACAAATAACGTTTGTCTTGTTGAAGGTTTACAGGAACATCGTGAGCTGACCTACAACGACAAAGCAAGAACAAAGGATTCCTACACCAAGAAGTTTGCAACAACTCACCACGCCTCTCCTTCACCTTGCATTTAAAAATGCTTGTGAGATTTTATGGAGAAGGCAATGGCACCCCACTCCAGTACTCTTGCCTGGAAAATCCCATGGACGGAGGAGCCTGGTAGGCTGCATTCCATGGGGTCGCGAAGAGTCGGACACGACTGAGTGACTTCACTTTCACTTTTCACTTTCATGCATTGAAGAAGGAAATGGCAACCCACTCCAGTGTTCTTGCCTGGAGAATCCCAGGGACGGGGAGCCTGGTGGGCTGCTGTCTATGGGGTCACACAGACTCGGACACGACTGAAGCGACTTAGCAGCAGCAGCAGCAGTGGGGTTTTAGAAATAAGTGTGGGGTTTAAAACTGAGTATGGGGTTTTGGGGGCATGAGCCACCTGTTTCCTTGCATGGCTCTGCTTAAATAAACCTTTTTCAGCTACAAACTCTGATGTTTTGGTTTATTTGGCCTCACTGTGTATGAGGCACACAAATTTGTGTTCAGTAACACATTCACTGATGGATATTGTCAGCCTAAGATGTTGCCTTTTCCAAAAAAAAAAAAAGGAAGATGGAAAATTGTCTCTCCAAGGCATCTGGAGAGTCTGAAAATGATGAACACCATGACAACTGTATTTTTACGTGGAGGTAAGTCCCTCAGTTGCAGCCATGAAATTAAAAGATGCTTACTTCTTGAAAGGAAAGTTATGACCAACCTAGACAGCATCTTAAAAAGCAGAGACATTATTTTGTCAGCAAAGGTCCATCTAGTCAAGGCTATGGTTTTTCCAGTGGTCATGTATGGATGTGAGTTGGACTATAAAGAAAGCTGAGCAGTGAAGAATTGATGCTTTATAACTGTGGTGTTGGAGAAGACTCTTGAGAGTCCCTTGGACTGCAAGGAGATCCAACCAGTCCATTCTGAAGGAGATCAGTGCTGGGTGTTCATTGGTAGGACTGATTTTGAAGCTGAAACTCCAATACTTTAGCGAGCTGATGCAAAGAGCTGACTCATTTGAAAAGACCCTGATGCTGGGAGAGATTGAGGGAAGGAGGAGAAGGGGACGACAGAGGATGAGATGGTTGGATGGCATCACCAACTCAATGGACGTGGGTGTGGGTGGACTCTGGGAGTTGGTGATGGACAGGGAGGCCTGGTGTGCTGCGGTTCATGAGGTTGCAAAGAGTCTGATGCGACTGCAACTGAAATGAACTGAAGTTCCTCAGTGGATACACCTACATAAAATTTAAATAAAAAATATAGCTTGATGAAAGCTTTTTTAGAAAGGCAATGCCAAAGAATGCTCAAACTACCGCACAATTGCTCTCATCTCACATGCTAGTAAAGTAATGCTCAAAATTCTCCAAGCCAGGCTTCAGCAATACGTGAATCGTGAACTTCCTGATGTTCAAGCTGGTTTTAGAAAAGGCAGAGGAACCAGAGATCAAATTGCCAACATCTGTTGGATCATGGAAAAAGCAAGAGAGTTCCAGAAAAACATTTATTTCTGCTTTATTGACTATGCCAAAGCCTTTGACTGTGTGGATCACAATAAACTGTGGAAAATTCTGAGAGAGTGGGACTACCAGACCACCTGACCTGCTTCTTGAGAAATCTGTATGCAGGTCAGGAAGTAACAGTTAGAACTGGACATGGAACAACAGACTGGTTCCAAATAGGAAAAGGAGTACGTCAAAGCAGTATATTGTCACCCTGCTTATTTAACTTCTATGCAGAGTACATCATGAGAAACGCTGGGCTGGAAGAAACACAAGCTGGAATCAAGATTGTCAGGAGATTTGCATTTCTCTGATAATGAGTGATGTTGAGCATCTTTTCATGTGTTTGTTAGCCATCCGTATGTCTTCTTTGGAGAAATGTCTATTTAGGAAACCACAATTAGGTACCACTTCACACCAGTCAGAATGGCTGCAATCCAGAAGTCTGCAAGCAATAAATGCTGGAGAGGGTGTGGAGAAAAGGGAACCCTTTTACACTGTTGGTGGGAATGCAAACTAATACAGCCACTATGGAGAACAGTGTGGAGATTCCTTTAAAAATTGCAAAGAGAACTGCCTTATGACCCAGCAATCCCACTGCTGGGCATACACACCAAGGAAACCAGAATAGAAAGAGACACATGTACCCCAATGTTCATTGCAACACTGTTTATAATAGCCAGAACATGGAAACAACCTAGATGTCCATCAGCAGATGAATGGATAAGAAAGC
>SJYQ01011852.1:552187-640929 GCA_006410935.1 Redunca redunca
ATTCATGGGGTCACAGAGTCGGACAGGACTGAGCAACTGAACTGAACTGAACTGTATTAATTTCTGATACTTAAGGTAAAGATTTCTTTTTCTTTTAATGATTTGGATAAAACATTGTTCTTAGTGATTTTACATTTGTATTAGAAAATAGATAAGAAGTTAAGGTGCCCTCTCCTCACCATGTATTCATTTCTGCATAATATGCTTTAGTGGAATTAGAGACTTTCATTCAGGATTACTCTAAAATGCCAGTGACAAAAATAAAATATAATTGATCCACTCTTCCCTTTCACTCAGACGACTATTACTTAAAAATTCAGACCATTTTTAAAGAATTTTATATAGAGGATAATTTCCACTTATGTTTAAAATGAGAAAAGATACCTTGTAGAATATGCTAAACTACAAAAATATTAATTATATGAAAGGTTGTCACTTCTGCACAAACTTCTTCTGGATAAGACTCTTCCTCACTTTAGAAGAATCACTTTACAAAGAAATCCTATAATATTGCTTTAGCTGTGTAGTAGGAATACCATATACAGCACAGACTAAGTCTTGTATATTCCTTGTAGCATGATCCATGTCTGATTTATTTACTTTTTAAAATTTTCCTGGTCCCAAAATACCTAGAGACAGTGCCTTAAACACTACTAAATACTGATGTTGAATTAAAATAGTAAAGGTACTTGAAATGATTTAAGTTCAATATATTAAATTACTTTGACTTTACCATTTCACAATGTAGCCTCTTTGCAATTGACCCAAATTCCCCAGAGTTTTCAATATACTTGAATTATGTCCAACTACCACATCATTAGCTGAGATAAATTTCATTACATGGGATTAATATAAGGAAGTAGATGAGTAAATTCACTGTAAGATATTTATTTACAGATTTATCACTTCACATGAAAATGTGAGTTTAAGGCAATTGAGAAAATCCACTATTAAAGAAGAAGAATAAACTGGAACAGACTCACCAGAAAATGTTAAACTATTTTGGTGGATTTTGGTTTTGTCAAATTCTTAAATATGTTTGGCCTAACACATTTCCCTTTAATTCCCTTAATATACCCTGTGGATTTCCACAGAAATGTGAACCGTATGTTTCTGATTCATTTATACTTAACTCATCAACATGTTTAGTAAGAATGATTTGAAGCACAAAGCCTCATGAACAGTTTCTGTGGGCTCTTTCACTTTACTTAGTAAACAATGAGAACCTGAACCCAGAAATCTTGGGGCCTCATTTAATACTCAGATTCCATAAAGAATGAGAGAGTTCTTAACTGGATCAGGCACACTTTGCCTTTGACGGCACCTCGCTCCAAATCTTGCAGCTGGGAGGAATTATTTTGATAGCTGGCTCTATGTTTTGTCACTTTTATTTTAGAGACTATAAGCCTTTGATGGTGCAAAACTTGTTGGAGTTGGGACCAGCTGACACCCAATCAGCTCTGTTTGTTTACGCAGGATGAGGCTCCAACTGCCAGGGAAGTCTGTTCATCCAGAGTCTGAAAAGAAGGCTTTTCTCTACCAGTAGTAAATTAAAAGGATCAAGCAGTATAATCTTATAATCTCTCATGATCCAACCACTACAGTTATTACAGTTTGCTTATCTATATATATAGAGAGAAATTTTTACCTGATTCTCTATAGGATATGAGTGAACAAGTACAAAATTATCTATTTAATGACTTCATCAAGCTGATAATTCCTTGGTTTTTCTCATCTAATCCCAGTATATTAGATAAAGCATAGGGACACATACATTTCCTTTCTTTACCAACTTGGAAAAACATACACTAAAGGTCTATGTCTGAGTATTTAATGAGAGATATTTTGCTCCCCCATTGGCTAGTATGTCTCTTAGCCTACCATCACATGGGATTTTATTTTTCTCATTAAAATGGCTGACATCTGGGTTTAGGAAATTAGCAACCATACCTCCTGTTCCTCCTCCTCCTTCATGGGCATTCCTCCAACAGCTTGTCAGATCCCAGTTTCCCTGTGGTTTGTGTTTATAAAAACCCTTAAGGCTCTGTAATACATTAGAGATAATCTGCTTATACTGATATCTACTTTTCCCTCCACCTACCCCTGCTATGTCCTTCTTCACCAAACCCTGTTTTTCCCTGTTCCATCTAAGGACTCTTTTGGAGACAAAATCTTGGTCTAGAGGCATTCCTTTCTTCTGCTCCTCATTGAAAAACAGAAATAAAAGTCCTCTGGCTATGAGATATATGTAATTTCTGTAGAAGAAACTTAAAAACAAAGGATTAGCATACTGAAATAAGAATAATCTGAAGGAAATTCCTAGGGAGAAAAACAGCTCTCTTTCATCAACTTTCTCTGGAATTAGAGAGAGATGAAAGAGATATGTGTGGTATTTGCAGGGGAAAAAAAGTGTTCTTTTCAATACAGAGCACAAAATGTACCTCCTGAGTTTCATAAATGAAGGTCCTGAGCTTTTCTTTTATCAAATGAAAGAGTGAAAAAAAATTTTATCAGGAAAAAAATACAGTGAAAGAAAATCATGCACAATGGGTCCTAAGCCACTCGTTTAATAAAACATTCCTGGGCCAAGGTGTTGAGGAAAATAAGGCACTAGGGATGGAAGTGTGTTACCCTTCATTTATAATCATTAAGAACTTTTTATTTCACCAATTACATAAGTCATTCTGCCTTATTAAGATCAAAGTCTGCCTTATTAAGATCAAAGTCCAAGGTAGGGAAAAGAAAAAATTCCTAGAATTTCTGTATATTTTATTTTTTAATCTCATTTATTCTGAAAGAGATGGGAATCCCAGACTACCTGACCTGCCTCTTGAGATACCTATATGCAGGTCAAGAAGCAACAGTTAGAACTGGACATGGAACAACAGACTGGTTCCAAATAGGAAAGGGAGTACGTCAAGGCTGTATATTGTCACCCTGCTTATTTAATTTATATGCAGAGTACATCATAAGAAACGCTGGGCTGGAAGAAGCACAAGCTGGAATCAAGATTGCTAGGAGAAATATCAATAACCTCAAATATGCAGATGACATCACCCTTATGGCAGAAAGTGAAGAGGAACTAAAAAGCCTCTTGATGAACGTCAAAGAGGAGACTGAAAAACTTGGCTTCAAGCTCAACATTCAGAAAACGAAGATCATGGCATCTGGTCCCATCACTTCATGGGAAATAGATGGTGAAACAGTGGAAACAGTGTCAGACTTTATTTTTCTGGGCTCCAAAATCACTGCAGATGGTGACTGCAGCCATGAAATTAAAAGACACTTACTCCTTGGAAGGAAAGTTATGACCAACCTAGATAGCATATTGAAAAGCAGAGATGTTACTTTGCCAACAAAAGTCCGTCCAGTCAAGGCTATGGTTTTTCCAGTGGTCATGTATGGATGTGAGAGTTGGACTGTGAAGAAAGCTGAGCACCGAAGAATTGATGCTTTTGAACTGTGGTGTTGGAGGAGACTCTTGAGAGTCCCTTGGACTGCAAGGAGATCCAACCAGTCCATCCTAAAGGAGATCAGTCCTGGGTGTTCATTGGAAGGACTGATGCTGAAGCTGAAACTCCAATACTTGGCCACCTCATGCAAAGAGTTGACTCATTGGAAAAGACTCTGATGCTGGGAAGGATTGGGGGCAGGAGGAGAAGGGGATGACAGATGATGAGATGGCTGGATGACATCACTGACTCGATGGACATGAGTTTGAGTGAACTCTGGGAGTTGGTGATGGACAGGGAGGCCTGGCGTGCCGCAATTCATGGGGTTGCAAAGAGTTGGACACGACTGAGTAACTGAACGGAACTGAAGTGAACTGAAATGTTCTTTTAAAAATACAGGGTATAATGTGACTATACTAGTTGAATAGTACATGTATACGTTTCACAGAGAAACTGGTATTAAAAGAAGAGGCTCCAAATGCCCTTTGTTTTGTTTTACTAACAGAGACGCAAAATTAAAAATAGGTTTGGGGTCTACCAACTTATGAAAATAAATCCTATCTGACAGAGAAAAATAAATACTGTAAGATATCACTTATATATGGAATCTTAAAAATACAATAAACTAGTGAATATTACAAAAAAGAAGCAGAGTAACAGAGAAGAAACTCAAGATTACCATTGAGGAGAGGGAAGGGGGAGGGGCAATTCAGGGGTAGAGGAGTAAAAGGTACAAATTATTAGGTATAATAAGCTACAAGGATATGTTATACAACATGGAGAATATAGTGAATATTTTATAATAACTATAAATGCAGTATTACCTATAAAAATTGTGACACTATATTGTACACCTGTGACTTTGATAATGTTGTACAGCAACTATATTCGGTCTATCAATCAATCAATCAAAACAAATACCAGACTGGTAATTCTGGCAGGGCCGAGAGTGCCAGGCTGCAACGGCGCAGGAACGGCGGAGAGAAACCACCCCACGTCCGAGGTCACAGGCGGCGGCCGGGAGGAGCCACCCCGCGTACAAGGTCAGGAACAACAGTCTGGAAGAGCCACCCCACATCAGAGGCCAGGGTCGGGGGCTGGGAGGAGACACCCGGCGTCCAAGGCTAGGGAAGGTGGCCAGGAGGAGCCACCCCATGCCCGAGGCCAGGGGCGGCGGCCGGGAAGATCAACCCACGTCCAAGGAGCGGTGGCTGTGCTGGCGCAGGAGGGCCTAGAGGAGCTATCCCACGTTGAAGGTCAGGAAGGGCGGCGGTGAGGAGATACCTCTCGTCCAAGGTAAGGAGCAGTGGCTGTGCTTTGCTGGAGCAGCCGTGAGGAGATACCCCACACCCAAGGTAAGACAAACCCAAGTAAGATGGTAAGTGTTGCAAAAGGGCATCAGATGGCAGACACACTGAAACCACACTCACAGAAAACTAGTCAATCTAATCGCACTAGGACCACAGCCTTGTCTAACACAATGAAACCAAGCCATGCCTGCAGGGCAACCCAACACGGGCGGGTCATGGTGGAGAGGTCTGACAGAATGTGGTCCACTGGAGAAGGGAATGGCAAACCACTTCAGTATTCTTGCCTTGAGAACCCCATGAACAGTAGGAAAAGGCAAAATGATAGGATACCAAAAGAGGAACTCCTCAGGTCATTATGCTCCAATTATGCTCCAATATTCTACCGGAGGTCAGTAGAGAAATAACTCTAGAAAGAATGAAGGGATGGAGCCAAAGCAAAAACAATACCCAGCTGTGGATGTGACTGGTGATAGAAGCAAGGTCCGATGCTGTAAAGAGCAATATTGCATAGGAACCTGGAATGTCAGGTCCATGAATCAAGGCAAATTGGAAGTGGTCAAACAAGAGATGGCAAGGGTGAACGTCAACATTCTAGGAATCAGCGAACTAAAATGGACTGGAATGGGTGAATTTAACTCAGATGACCATTACATCTACTACTGCAGGCAGAAATCCCTCAGAAGAAATGGAGCAGCCATCATGGTCAACAGAAGAGTCTGAAATGCAGTACTTGGATGCAATCTCAAAAATGACAGAATGATCTCTGTTTGTCTCCAAGGCAAACCATTCAATATCACAGTTATTCAAGTCTATGCCCCAACCAGTAACACTGAGGAAAATGAAGTTGAACAGTTTTATGAAGACCTACAAGATCTTTTAGAACTAACACCCAAAGAAGATGTCCTTTTCATTATAGGGGACTGGAATGCAAAAGTAGGAAGTCAAGAAACACCTGGAGTAACAGGCAAATTTGGCCTTGGAATGCGAAATGAAGCAGGGCAAAGACTAATAGAGTTTTTCCAAGAAAATGCACTGGTCATAGCAAACACCCTCTTCCAACAACACAAGAGAAGACTCTACACATGGACATCACCAGATGGTCAACACCGAAATCAGATTGGTTATATTCTATGCAGCCAAAGATGGAGAAGCTCTATAAAGTCAGCAAAAACAAGGCCGGGAGCTGACTGTGGCTCAGATCATGAACTCCTTATTACCAAATTCAGACTTAAATTGAAGAAAGTAGGGAAAACCGCTAGACCATTCAGGTATGACCTCAATCAAATCCCTTATGATTATACAGTGGGAGTGAGAAATAGATTTAAGGGTCTATATCTGATAGATAGAGTGCCTGATGAACTATGGAATGAGGTTCGTGACACTGTACAGAAGACAAGGATCAAGACCATCCCCATGGAAAAGAAATGCAAAAAAACAAAATGGCTGTCTGGGGAGGCCTTACAAATAGCTGTGAAAAGAAGAGAGGTGAAAAGCGAAGGAGAAAAGGAAAGATATAAGCATCTGAATGCAGAGTTCCAATGAATAGCAAGAAGAGATAAGAAAGCCTTCTTCAGTGATCAATGCAAGAAATAGAGGAAAAGAACAGAATGGGAAAAACTGGAGATCTCTTCAAGAAAATTAGAGATACCAGGGGAACATTTCATGCAAAGATGGGCTCAATAAAGGACAAAAATGGTATGGACCTAACAGAAGCAGAAGATATTAAGAAGAGGTGGCAAGAATACATGGAAGAACTGTACAAAAAAGATCTTCATAACCCAGACAATCATGATGATGTGATCCCTAATCTAGAGCCAGACATCTTGGAATGTGAAGTCAAGTGGGCCTTGGAAAGCATCACTACAAACAAAGCTAGNTCTAAAACCAGCTTGAACATCAGGAAGTTCACTTTCACATATTGCTGAAGCCTGGCTTGAGGAGAATTTTGACCATTACTTTACTAGCGTGTGAGATGAGTGTAACTATGCAGTAGTTTGAGCATTCTTTGGCATTGCCTTTCTTTGGGATTGGAATGAAAACTGACCTTTTCCCAGAGATAAGAAAGCCTTCCTCAGTGATCAATGCAAAGAAATAGAGGAAAACAACAGAATGGGAAAGACTAGAGATCTCTGCAAGAAAATTAGAGATACCAAGGGAACATTTCATGCAAAGATGGGCTCGATAAAGGACAGAAATGGTATGGACCTAACAGAAGCAGAAGATATTAAGAAGAGGTGGGAGGGGGGCTCAGGATTGGGAACTCCTGTACACCCGTGGTGGATTCATGTCAATGTATGGCAAAACCAATACAGTATTGTAAAGCAAAATAAAGTAAAAATTAAAAAAAAGAAGAGGTGGCAATAATACACAGAAGAATTGTACAAAAAAGATCTTCACAACCTGGATAATCACGATGGTGTGATCACTCATCTAGAGCCAGACATCCTGGAATGTGAAGTCAAGTGGGCCTTAGAAAGCATCACTACGAACAAAGCTAGTGGAGGTAATGGAATTCCAATTGAGCTATTTCAAATCCTATTGATTAGGTATAGTTATTAGGTCCATTTTACAGATAAGATAACTGACACACCTAAACAAATAAGTAATTTCCCTATGGTCATACAATTGGAAAATGGTAGGGCTTGGGTTCAAACCCAGGCAACGTGGTTCTAAAGTCTGCACACTTAGCCACTAAGCTAAACTGCTTGACAAGAACAAGTGATAAAGAACAAGGTTCTAAGGAGTTCAAAGAAAGAGATGATTGTATTGCCATAAAGAGAAGACTTCTAACAGAAAATATAAATGCTGTGTCTCTGACTCTCAGTTATTAAAGCCATTGTGAAGATATAATTTGATAGTTTTTCCCTGAACAATAGTAGCTTAGCTACAAGCTTCCCTGGTGGCACAATGGGTAAAGAATTTGCCTACAATGCAGGAAACCTGGGTTGGGAAGATCCCTTGGAGAAGGAAACTGCAATCCACTCCAGTATGCTTGCCTGGGAAACCCCATGGACAGAGGAGCCTGGCAGACCACAGTCCATGGAGTTACAAGAGTCAGACACAACTTAGTGACTGAACAACAACGTAAGTTTAGCTGCTCTCAAACCCACTACAGCCCAGTCACAGATGTCATTCTTGGAGCTGGTGGCTCTGGTTGATCTTAGTATGAGCTGGCACCCAGGAGACTTGCGTTCTCAGTGTGGGGGAAGTCTCAGAGTTATAGGGAAGTTTAGATAATGGAGTAGATATCCAAGTGGAACTGAAGATTCCATATAGGGCATAAATAAAATTATTAATTTAAGGGAGCATAAATTAACATATTCTTTGTGGACACACTAGAAAGTGGAAGCAAGGAATTTCTTACATGCCTTGATGCCAGCTCAGGATATATGAGACTTCTCAGAATCAAAGGAATATGGAAATACAGACTCCAGACCAAGTCATTCTCACCAGCCTGAAGTCATTGTCTTAGAGAATCTGGTTTCCTTGGGGTTGGGGAAAGTCACTCCCTTAGGTTTAGAATAATTGTACAGTCAGAGTAGGTGATGACAAGCACTTTACATTTGTGTGTGTTAGTCACTGAGTCATGTCTGACTCTTTGCAACCCCACAGACTGTAGCCTTCTCTGTCCATGGGTTTCTCCAGGAAAGAATACTGGAGTGGATTGCCATTCCCTTCTCCAGAGGATCTTCCTGAACCAGGGGTTGAACCCAGGTCTCCTGTACTGCAGACAGATTCTTTACCATTTGAGCTACAGGGAAGCCCTACTTTACATTTCAGTCCTTTTGGAAGAGGAAGGATGCGGTCCATTCACTTTCTTCGCAGATTAAGACAAGTTGTCATCAACAAGAGGAATATAATGTTAGATATGTCTTTCTGAGACAGCTTCCTAATGCTCTCCTTGTTCCCCAAAAGACATGGGAAACATGATCTTAGCAGTAAGGGGAAAGGGTTAGTTTAAAAGGAAGCTAAGACCCAGAACTATCTGTGTTAGTGAGATGGACACACGGCAAGTGTTTAACAAGCACATTCTGAATGCCCACTACATGCTGGGCATAATGCTAGTCTCTCATGGGAGAATTTCCTGCAGGTCATATGGAAGGGTATGTCATATGGCAAAGAGTCATGGGAATAAGACAGATCCTAGTCACTAGATCTGGTGAACAAATTCAGGAAAAAAACAAAGTAGATCATTCTTCCGAAGGATCACCTTGAACATTGATTAAAATCCCATGATAAGGTTAAGAAAAGAATAAAAGGACTTTTCTCTACCTCAACAAGATAAGATAACCTTTCAAAGCAAATCCTAAACATAAAATTGACAAAAGATCTCTCAAAAAATATGCAACAAAAGTAGCTTTCAGCAGGAATATCATCACATATATAAAACGAAATGTGAGTTATTCACTATCAAGAAAGTTCAAAGCCCTTCAAATGAATTTGTTTGAACTGTTTAACAGCAAAATAAAGATGATGGGTGGTCTGGTTCAGGCACCTGTCCAAGTCCAGTTGCATTACATTTTCATAGCACCAATACTTAAAAGCCTCCTCCTTGTTGCATCAACAGCAGTGCATGGGATCATCTCCAGAATGCATGGCAACCAACATGTTACACAAACACATTTGCTTCATGAGCTAGACTCTCATTTTCCAGGAAATACAAACTAAGTGAATAAAAAAGGGATTTGCCTGTTACAACTCAAAGCTCTACTACTTGAAATACATTACATGGACCTGAGGGGTGAGAATTTATCTCACAAATAGTCAGGATACTTTGCAAAAGCATGAACATCATTTTCAGGCTCAAATGGCAGAGAAGAGGCTAAAATGCAAGATTTCTGACTTTTAAACCAGTATATTTTCCATTCCACAGGATGCCTCTCAGTTCAATTTTCCGTATCACTGAAGCCTGGAATAGAGTTACTAAATATCCACCAACGTTTTTCCCCTCTTTTTAATATTTAAGGTGTGGCCAATAGGTCATATAGATTTGAGTGCACACCTCTGCCATTAACTTGCTGTACTAAACAAGTCAGCTAACTTCACAAAAGTCCATTTTTCTAGCCTATAACTATATCGACTAAATTGAAGGGGTTTTGAAAGAATTGGAAAAAGACTCTACCAAGCTATAAGTACCATGTAAGTATGTTTGTATTAATAACAATAATCTCCCTGAAGTTGAGGATTATATAAACAATTGTTCAATTTAAGTACTTTGCATAGATTAGTAAGAGTAATTGAACATTATTAAACACTTGCTATGTGTCAGGCACTGTTCTAAATATTTCACTCATATAAACTGATGGACTCTTTGCCACAAGCCTATGAACGAGTTCTTTTTCTTCTCATTCTGCATGTATAATATCTGAGGCTCAGAGACATAAGTGGAGGAACTAAGACTCCAGGCCCAGAATCTCTATTTCATGGCCACTAATGCACAGCATGTTTGATATAATGTACAGCACTGGACCAGTGGCCAGCAAAACTGAACTATTCTACTTTAGGGGCATCCTAGCCGGAGCCTAGAACCAAACACATGCGTAATAAAACACTTGCTGAACCTACTTGAGCAACATGGTCTTCCACAAGTCTGTGTCTCCTGCTTCAGCCACCTACCTCAGTGACCTGTGAGTCTCAAAGAGAAAACACATTTCATACAAGTGTTAAGAGGCTACCTGATGGCTCAGCAGGTAAAGAATCTGCCTGCAATGCAGGAAACACAGGAGATGCAGGTTGGATCCCTGGGTCAGGAAGGCCCCCTGGAGGAGACAATAGCAATCCACTCCAGTATTCTTGCCTGAAAAATTCCATGAACAGAGGAGCCTGGTGGACTACAGTCAAAGAATCGCAAAGAGTTGGACACAATTAATCGACCACACACGCAAGATGCTACTAGCAATATTCGTTAAGAAAGAAATGATAGCCTTGACTAGATAGCTAGACTGGTCTGCTCCATTATTTTCTTCTTGGTCTAAAGCAGTATGTTGTGAATTAGGTTTAGACATCAGAGCAGAAGCTGCTGACTATGTGCCCATGTAGGGAAGAGTGAGGAGACCTTGGAAGACTTTCACAAGGCCAAGGATCTTGCTGCAGCCCATCCAAATTCCATCATGGAATGTGCAAGGCCCAAGGGATGGCTTGACTGCCAGATCACTTCCCGCGCTATATCCTGACATTTTTGGCCACTCATCCCGGCAGGCCCTCCCCACTACAGGTGGTCTGGCTGACCACTTTTAAGATGTGAAATAATGCAAGCCTGAGACATGACTACTACCACTTATCATGGGTTGAATATTACCCCCCCCCCCAAATTAATGTCTATCCAAAACTTCAGAATATTAGTTTATTTGGAAAAAGGGTCTTACAGATACAACTAGTTAAGGATCTTGAGATAAAATCCTAGATTTTGGAATCCAATGACTGAGGTCCTTATAAAAGAAAGGAAAGGGAAAATCAGACCGAGAGACAAAGAAACAGAAATGAAGGCCATGGCTCACCAAGGACGGTAGGAGCTACCAATGCTGGAAGAATCAAGAAAGAATGACTCCTGAGAGTCTTAGGAGTGAGGGTGACCCTACCGACACTTCAGTGTCAGACTTCAGGCCTTCAGAACTGTGAGGGAATAAACTTGAGTCTTCTTATGCAATTCAGTTTATAGAGAACTAATCCACCACTCTTACTGCTTATTCCATAAAGAATTAAAAAAGGTGTTTCAATGGGTTTAGAATTTACTGAAGAATCAAATTCTAAATCTAGAACTAAATTAAAAATTTTATAAATTGCACTCTATATGGGGAGAAAATTCTACTAATCACATTCCACATGGAAAAAACAGAAGTCATTACCAGGCAACATTTATTTTCACTCTTGATGGTTCAATAATGAGAACAAAATCTAGTTAAGAGTTGAGGGACTTTTTTCCCTTGTGTAGCATACTTCCCTGTAATTATAAAACAGCATGCTATTAAAAGACACAGTCTATTTAAAAAAAAAAAAGAACTTAAAGGAAATATATTAGAAAAAAATGAATTTCAAAAATATAATAATACTGTCATATAACCTAAATAACTAGGGACCATCAAAGATGATATTTTAAAACATATTTTTAACTGGGCTCATTTATACATTTTTGACTATTTTTTCCTAGATTATTACCCAAAGTGTAACACAGAAGAGACCCTCAAATTTTAACTTAGTAGGAAAAAAAAAAAACCTGTAAAAATTTTATGCTTTTCAGTCAAAGGTAGTGCTCCCAGCATGGTGCTCACTATCCGTGTGCAGCTGTAACTGAAAAAACTCAAGGTGTGATTAAACAGTCTTTTTCATATAATCCTCCCTTAAAGGTTTTTTAATTGGAACGCAGCCATCATTAACAGAGCCTGTTCACCAAAAGTCTTTGCTCCAAGTGACGAAAGGAGCCACCCAACTTCTGACTCCTTCATGCCAGGCTGATGCCTGCTACTGCCACCTCTCAACAGGGCACTGCTCCACCACACGTCAGTTCTAATAAAGCAAATAACATGATGATAGCTATGTTTATGAGCCTTTGACATCCAGTGGCTTCAGAAGGACCTTATTTTTTCACAGCACAAACAAGAAGCACTGGGGCAGGTCTTCCTGGATTGAAAACTCTCCTATGTACACATGCCCCCTTCTCTGCATCTCCACGCCGCCCTCCTTTCCAGTTTCCTGAGATCCCTCAGCTGAAGGGTTATTTTCTGGTGTCCTGGCCCAGTAACTTGAGGACCACTTGAACTCTTTCTTCCATATGTTCCCTGCCTCTAGTTTGTCACCAAATCCTTTTACATCTTGACTGAAGCCACTCCCTTTCATGTCATGGTTCCAGCTTCTGTCTCCTGAGCCTGCTCAAGGACACCCTTGGGCATGCACACCTCCCCTCTGAGATCCCTTCCACAGTCTCCGTCCAGGCAAATGTGCCTAAATTACTCGCTTCACGGCATTTCTTTGCTTAATATTTTGTTATGGCTCCCAATTGTCCACTAGATCAAAGTGCTAATCCCATAACGGGTTTTCAAACTCTTCTATAATATAATTCAGTGTATCTCTCAGTCTGGCTTGTTCTTATAAATTCCAAGGCAGCAGTGGGCCTTTCTAGCTAGGGCAAGCATGATGACTCTCTCAGCCTGCACCCAGTTCTTCTTGGATTTTGAGCGCAACATGTCCTCCCTCTTCCCCACTGTTGTGTCAAAAAAAAAACAAAAAAAAAAAACTCTACTCATTCTTACAGATCCTGCTCAGTCTTAACTTCCTCAGGGAGTCTTCTCACACTACTTTACTCCACATAATAATATTCCACCTCTGAAATAATTAACTCTCAAAGTCCTTAACTATATGTAACTGCCTGTCCTTCCATCTGTCTCGGTCCCTCATTCTCACTAAACTGGCTCAGAGACCTTGCTGGGATCTGTGGGCTTTATCCTCTCGTTATCTTCCCAGTCTACCTGCTCTTTCTCAGCTTGATGCTGTTCCTACTTACCTTATACAGTATGAGTCTCATCAGTTCAATCGATAGTCCCATCTCCCCTTGACCTTCTGCCTTGCCAACTCCAACACAAGATTAATAAATCGTTCCATTTCTTCGGTTTCTTTTCAGTAGCTACGGGTGAAATTTGATGACAGTGTATATCAGCTCCTTTAAATTTTCTATATGCATTTATGACTACTTAGTAATTCTTCCCCATTCTTATACAGCTGCCTTTTCCTTTACAGATTTTCTTAAGTCCTATTCTTTTCATTCTTAGAAAATGGCCATTATATGGTACAATCATGCACGGTTACACAATCCCCATGCTCCAACGAGCCTATGCTCCTTTCCAGTCTTACAGGGAAGAGCATTCCTACTCTGTGAGTCTATTCCCATCCTCTTCTATCTTCTTTGAGTTCTTGTCCAAGCCATTGTTCTCCCTCTCCAGGCATCTCTTGTCAACTTGTATAATATGCTCAAACCACCCCCATATTTTCAAATACCCCTTTTTAAAGCTTTGTCTCCTTCTGGATGTGACAAGTAAACTTTTTAAAGACGACACTGGCAGTGTTCACTTTTCCAGTCCAGATTCCCAATCTGAACAACCTGATGCCAAGCCTCACTGCTTCATGGAAAATGCTCTCCAAAATGCGTAAGTGTACATTAGAATACTATTCAACCACTATGGCAGAAAGTGAAGAGGAGCTAAAAAACCTCTTAATGAAAGTGGAAGAGGAGAGCAAAAAAGTTGGCTTAAAGCTCAACATTCAGAAAATGAAGATCATGGCATCTGGTCCCATCACTTCATGGGAAATAGATGGGGAAACAGTGGAAACAGTGTCAGACTTTATTTTGGGGGGCTCCAAAATCACTGCAGATGGTGACTGCAGCCATGAAATTAAAAGACGCTTACTCCTTGGAAGAAAAGTTATGACCAACCTAGATAGCATATTCAAAAGCAGAGACATTACTCTGCTGACTAAGGTCCATCTAGTCAAGGCTATGGTTTTTCCAGTGGTCATGTATGGATGTGAGAGTTGGACTGTGAAGAAGGCTGAGTGCCGAAGAATTGATGCTTTTGAACTGTGGTGTTGGAGAAGACTCTTGAGGGTCCCTTGGACTGCAAGGAGATCCAACCAGTCCACTCTGAAGGAGATCAACCCTGGGTTTTCTTTGGAAGGAATGATGCTACAGTTGAAGCTCCAGTACTTTGGCCACCTCATGCAAAGAGTTGACTCATTGGAAAAGACTCTGATGCTGGGAGAGATTGGGGGCAGGAGGAGAAGGGGACGACCGAGGATGGGATGGCTGGATAGCATCACGGACTCAATGGACGTGAGTCTGAGTGAACTCCGCGAGATGGTGATGGACAGGGAGGCCTGGCGTGCTGCAATTCATGGGGTCGCAAAGAGTCGGACACGACTGAGCGACTGAACTGAACTGAACTAAAAGGAAGGAAAGCCTGCCGTTTGTGACAATATGGATGGACCTTCAAGACATGATATGAAGTGAAATAAGTCAGATAGAGAAAGACAAACACTGTATTATCTCACTTATGTGTGGAATCTAAGAACAAACACACAGAAACAGAGATTAGACTTGTGGTTACCAGGTATGAGCATGAGGGAACTCAGTGAAGGTGGTCAAAAAGGTACCAACTTTGAGTTGTGAATAAGTACTGGGGATGTAACATACAACATGATGACTATAGTTAACACTACTGTGGAGTATATTTAAAAGTTGCTGAGAGAGTAAATCCTAAAAGGTCTTATCATAAGGGAAAAACATTTTGTATCTATATGAGATGATGTATGTTAACTAAACTTATTGTGATAATTATTTTATAATACATGTAAGTCAGGTCATTATGCTGTAGACCCTAAACTTATATGGTGCTATATGTCAACTATATCACAATAAAACAGAAAAAAAATGTTCCTGGTCACCTCCCTCCTAACTATTAAATCCAATGGCCTCATTTTCATTCTATAGCACCCACAGGTGTTTACCTAAATAACAGTCTCAAAATAATTGCCTTCTTTGCTTTCATGACATTGCTCCATATTTCCTTCTACCATCATGATTCCTCCTGAGAACTTTTCACTGATTTCTCTTCCCTGGCCTAGTCTTTTAATATGGGTCTTTAAAAAGTGTTTTTTCCTAGTTTCTCTTCCCTCCTACTACCAATTTTCTCTAACAGAAATTTCTTCGATTCCCATGGTCTTATCTGATTCCTTGATATTGATGACTCCCAAAGTTTACTTCCACCCTCAGTCTAAGCTTTAGACACATATTTCCAATAGTCACCAACTTCTGTTGACACCTCAAATAATCTGGGCAAAGGGGGACTCATTATCTTTACTCTTGGTCCTTCTTCTGTGTTTTTGGCGCTTGTTATTGCTGTGTTTATTTGATCAGTTGTGTCTAACTCTCTACGGCCCCATGCACTGTATGTAGCCCACCAGGCTCCTCTGTCCATGGAGTTTTCTAGGTAAGAATACTGGAACAGTTGCCACTTCCTTCTCCAGGGCTTCCCAACCCAGAGATCGAACTAGCATCTCCTGGACTGCAGGCAGATTCTTTATGGCTGAGGTACCAGGGAAGACAAAGTCAATAGCACTGGTATGTTGCCAGCTATATTCTGAGGACTAAAACAAAGATAACTGACAAGTCTATTAAAAAAAAAAAAAAAAAAAGAACTTATGGTTCCTCTCTATAGATTGGAGTATAAAGCAGGGTGATGAGAAAAAAACACATTTCAATGCCACCTACTTAATAGTTAGAACCTACTACAATTGACTAAAATCCTTCCTGTTTTTACCATTTCAGTGTATGTAATTGTAGATTCAGTAATAACTTGTAGTAGTAATACTGAGATTAATAACAGTTATGGGGAAATGGGCTCATTCCTGGAAATCATCTGCATTTGCAGAATTTGCATTTGTGTGTGAGGAAATACTCCAGTGATGGATTTTATTAAATTATGAAATATAAAAATGATAATATGACTGCACATGTAACTGTAGTCTTTGGTTGTGTCCTATAAAGTATATTCAAAATCTTTGGGGAACTTGGGGAAAATCCCTTTTCAGTGACTTATTCATATAATTCCACATTTTAAAAACAATAGTCAGAGTTCCCTCATTTGTCCTATTACTTATTAGTTAGCACATGATTTAGACTGCCTGAATGGTACTTCTCCCAATAGTAGTCATGCTTTTTAGTTTTCTCAATTAGTATTTATATTTTTGTCTTTATTTACTACTGTAGTATTATCTGATGCTATATTAGATTATGTATGCTTGACTCCATTGAAGATACTTATTCAACCAAATGATAGAATATTCAGAATGCACTGTGCTAAATACTGTGGGTGAGTAAAGGATATATCAAAGTTTAGTCCTATCCTTAGGAGTTTACATTTTGTAGGGAGACAAAAAGTATACATATCTATAATGTAAGGTAAATACTAGTAATTTCTTTAAAAAGGTTTCAGATACAATTTTAGCAAGTTTAGAGGAGAGACATTATATTTCTAGCTATGGAAAATCAGGGAAGGTATGTATAAAATAGATAATCATAGTTATTTAAATGTAATTGGGAATTCCCAGCTGCTGGACCCCAGCAATATCTAGAAGCCTTAGAGAAGGGTCCTGAGTTGCTCCGTCACCTCCCTTCAGTGAAGTCCAGAGTTTCTCTATGGGGATGGAATGTACCCTGACTGTGCATGCTCTTGGCTCTTTCCTTGCTAACCTTGTTCTGGCTCTGTCAAGTGGGTTCTTAGCCCCTGCATAAAGGGATTTCTCCTCATGATAAATGTGGGTCATCTTGCTTTAATGATGTCATTCTTGTGACTTTAGACATTCAAGTAGGCTTATGCACTTGGACATGGTAAGCCTGCACTACATGTTTGCAGACTGAGTGCTGAAGGAATGGCTGAGTGAGAATGAGTGAATGGCCAATAGACAGGAAACAAAATCAACCCAAGAAGATCAATTGTGTCCTGATTTCAGTATTGAATATAAATTACCTAAGAGGACTCAGCCTTACTTTCTGAATGCCAGTATAGGTGTTTGATAAATGTTTGTTGTACCTGGTATTCCTCAAAAACCTCAATGTGTGTATTCATATTATAGCATTTACATTGTTAGGGAAAACTCAGTCTCCTTGTAAAAGGGATAATCCTGTTTCACTACCGGATAAATAGATCATTATTCAGTGTTTCCAACAGCTTTCCTAGAAATGACCCCTTTGGGGTTCAAAAATGGAACAAAAGTGATTAGATTTTACAAATGTTATGCCACTTCTTATTACATATAGTATTCAATAAAAAGAAAACCCCACATGACTGTTCTGTTTGTCCCAGGGGCCTAATACCATAAAGTTTCATTCTTACAGCATCTACATTTTGCCATTTGTTTGTCAAAAATGGGGTGGAGGTAAAAGTATTCTTTTTGCCAGTTTATGTGATGCCATAAAGCAGCATTTTTCATTTTTCAACACTTATTAGCTCAGCTCCCCAGCTGTGCAGCACCACGCCCTGGTGTGAAATTGAGAGCGAGAACTCTGACAAGTTTATATTGGCCTAAATTTATAACTTTTCTTTTAGATGGGGGAAGGGTTGTGTGTGTTTTTTTAAAAGCACATTATAATTGTGTGATTTTGTATCACAAAACTTCTATCATGTGGAGTAAATAGCTTATGAGAATGATTTTCAGGATATCATGTTTGGCTCCCCTAAACAAATATAAACAGCTATATAAATAGAAAAAAAGTGAGGTAGGAAGTTAGTTAACTAGTTAATGAATTGATTGACCCATTTAATCTGGGTGTTTTTATATCCTGCAAAATATATATATAACCTAGTGCCTTACATGACAAATATGCTAGAAATTGTGAGCCAGTAGAGAAAAATATAAGTTCAAACTGTACTTAAACAGTTGGATTTTACTGTGATTATTCCTATAATCACTTCAAATCTATATTTTCCTTGTTTTTTGGAGAGAAATTTCAAAAGGAACAACTTTAAATTGATTTCACAGAAGGTTTAGTATGGTCAGCAGAAAATTGTAGTATGATGTAGCACATTGAAATGAAATGATTGACGACAAGCTAAAAATTTTAAGATAAACAAACTTAATCCTTGGTGTTTTTTTTTTCCTGCTCTCACACACACCCTAACACGTGACGAACAAGGGGGAGATTCTTAAAGCATTTTTAAGATCCATCTTGAGTGAGACAGTACAAGTAAACTCAGATAAAGCTTTTTATATTTATGTTGTGTGAAAGGCTTAAAAATCAACACAAAATCAAGCTTTCAGTCTTCTATGAAATAATACTTTACATTGAGAGGTAGAGTAGAAGAGCCTTTACAAATCCTATACAAGGCTTGAAAAATATGATCATATTCTCCCAGCTATGATTGGTGGTGGCTGGAGTGGGGAGATCCATGCGTTAAGACTTGGATAATGCTCAAGCTGGCACTAATAGTGAATAAGAATGTTTATGTGCAGTCAGAGTAAATCAGAAGCAACTTGATTGGCTTCATAGCTTAGTTTGCACATGTTTAATGCAAAATAACAATCAGAAATCTTCTAAAATAATTTTAAAAATCCAGGGCCTTCTTCAATGTAGTGAGTCCTTTTAATCCTAATCCTAATTTTATTCCAAGTGGAAAGCCAGCACACTGGACATTTCAGTTTCAGCAAGCACTTACAAAAGTGACATTAACTTTTATGCCAAGTAAAAAGATTATTCTATAGAAATAAATGAGGCATCTTTAAGAGAACTCACTGAAACCCAAATTCCATCATTTAACATGGCTTCCTTGAGATACAAGGAAACTGCAACAGCAGGCAAATGGGTCTAGGATGCGACCAGTTACATGGAGAAACCTGTTTTAGAGGAGAGGGAAATGCATCTGAAAAGAGGAAGAAATGGTTTTACATATGTCACTTGGAACTTTGAACAACAGAAGAAAATAAGAACAATCTCTCAAGTAAAAACCACACAGCCAAAAGTTATACACTGGTCATCCCAACCAGCCTTTATACATAGACCATATTTTAACTTGGGAAGACACAAAGGACAAGCTAACTTTTAGAAACATCTCAGATCAGAGTTGATTCTTCTTTCTAAATAGAGGAGTGACATGGTCATATATGTAACAAGGTAGCTCTGGCAACACAGAAATAACTTAAAGGACACTAATTGGGTAGATTGAAAGAGGCTATAGGGAGAGACTCATTAGGTCCTTTTTAACAGACTAGGGATAGACAAAGACTACCTGAAGGTGCGGGCAGATTGGGAAAGCATAATGGGTTAGGACTGGGTTACCCACTGGAATTGGGAGATGAGGTATAGGACATAATCTAAAAATGACTGCCTGCTGGTGTTCTGGTGAAGTTATTCCCAGGTGGTGCTAGTGATAAAGAATCCACCTGCCGAGACGCAAGAAACACAGGTTTGATCTCTGGGTTGGGAAGATCCCCTGGAGAAGGAAATGGCAATCCACCCAAGTATTCTTGCCTGGGAAATCTCATGGACAGTGGAGCCTGGCAGGCTACAGTCCATAGGGTCACAAGAGTAAGACAAAACAGCAACTAAACCATTACCACCTAACTTGGCTAAACCTTGGAAGAGAAGATTATATATATATATATATTATTATATATTAAATATATATTACTATATATTATATATACATTATTATATAATATATGCATGTGTGTGTGTGTATATATATATTTAAAAGACTAACTTCATTTTGAAAAGTGGTGAATACTAGATAATTTTAAATTAATGAGACACATGGATATGAGTAATCCCTGATTTTGTATCACTTAGTATGAGATTTTTTTCCTCTATTTCAGTTCAAATGACGGCCATCACAATGCAACTTCACTGGACTAGGCACAAAATAACCAAAAGGCTTAAGTGAGCTTAAGTGAATCAAAAGCAAAACAGCCAGGCCTCTTAGGGATAAAATAAAGCACTTTTTGCAAACAATGTAGGAGGTAGTCAAGACAGATGAGCAGAGCAGCCTGGGCTGTAGCCATGTGGCATATGGTGACATCTTTTGAGGACTGGATTTAGTCAACCACAGGTTAAGAAAGAAAATAATTATAAACAATGACAGCCTTAGAGAACAACATCCATAGCCACAACTTAAAGTTCTCTTTTCAAAGGACTTCATTTTAAGGTTCAGATCCCCAAATTACTGGCATGATTAGCATAACCCTTGAATATAAAGAGAAACTTTTTCTAACTTGTGACATGGACCACTATAGAAAAGGGGGAAAAAATTACTTGTTTCTTTACAGTACTTGTGTGTCTTTTCTTTGTTTCTTCTTTAGACCATGTGAATCTTTGAAATGAAATCCCTAGAGAGGCTTCTTGAATTGATCCTATTGAAAATGCCTTGGAGATCAGTGGGACGCAGTTAAGAAATGGCTGTCCTTAGGTACAGAGTCTGACTCATGTTTTAATACCACACCCCCTGGTTTTCTTCTTTTCCTTACTCAGAAATGAACAAGCCCCTGAACGATGTGATGGAAAAACTTGGTGCTTTGCACAATGCACAGCTTATAAGAAAAACTGCATGTACTTTGTGTTTATGACCAGGGGCCATGGGTCAAAATGAAAAATCATGACCTGTGTGAACTGAAATAACCAAGACGTTTCATTTGCAGTATGTTTTTATGTTTTCTGGAAGTTTGTTTTAAGACAAGGAATACATTTATTGATAGTTCAGTCTTTTCTCTGGTCTAACGAATGGCTTAAAGACAATGATGAGATTTGAGTCTGTGTGTGTGTGTGTGTGTGTGTGTGTGTGTGTGTGTGTGTGTGTTGAAGGAAACACGGAATTTACTTTCTCTAGCCCCATTCTACCAAGTTTTCCCTGAATAAGCGACAAATTGGTGGTAGCTATTAACCCAAGTGGTTTCCAGATGTTAACCATGTGACTGAGAAATGTTCTCTGACTAGGGAGGTAAGTGATGGGAATTGTTAGTATATGTGATGATTTTCATAACCATGAAGCACACTTTTTTTGTCTATCAACTCCACCTGCACGATGGAAAAAAAACCTACATAAATGGGTTACTTTTCGTGGAGAAGAGGAAGATTTAAATCTATATAGCATATGTGAATCTTTCTTTTTTAAAAACAGGAAATAAACTAACAATGAAAGCTGGTTACTCCTTATCTTTTAAACTTTTTTAGATTTAAAATTTTATGTTTGTGCTCTATAGAAAGGGGTATACATTCTTACAGTCTATGTTATGACAAGCCTTTTTGATGTCTTACATAGTCTAGTTAAAATTTGCTGCTAAATTGTTTTCAGCTAACGGTGAACACTGATGTGCTTTATATTTTTTTGTTAAGAAAAATAAATAATTCACACTTTTGCAAGTGGAAGGTATGTACTTTTTCTGGCTTTCATGAAATTATATTATTACTAGAAGCAAGTGCCAGCTAACTTTATGGGTGGCATTTCTCACAGAGAAGGAAGACATGAATCAATATTTTTATTAGAGTCAACCCACTTGTGTTCATAAATAAAATATTATTAATGTTTTTCCATTTAGACTTCCATGCTAGTAAGAAGAATATACAAATTGTTAGAAGAAAGAAATAAACTACCCGGATAAACAGTTTTTCAAAGACCATCACTGTTGCAAATTGAAGCAAGAAGTTGTGATTTTTGCCAGTGACAGTTCCAAAAGCTAGTGTTCAGTGTTTTTAAAAATGGAAATTATTAAGTAGATTGCTTATTTCTCTCTTGTGCTTTTCCTAATGACACAGCTGTAGTGAATGATATTTGTGAACATCCTTTGTCTATTACACATTCTATAATAGTTGCATAAATATAAACTAATGGGGAGAACAGGAGAAAAACTTAAACAACAGTTCTATCTCCACATGTGCAGATGTGTGTGCACATGCCCACACACACACACAAATACACAACTGCAGCCTGCCTTCAAGTGAGAGAATCATTGCACAGGTTTTAGCACAGTGGCAACATTAAATGGAAGCTCTTTATTTTTTGACTTAAAAAATGGAAGCTCTTTATTTTTTGACTTAAAAATTACAACTGTTTATTAAGTCAGAAGTCTAGGCACAGCATGGCTCAGCTGGCTCTTTGCTCTGTGATTCAGACATCCAGGTTTTCTCAAGGTTCTGAGGATAAACCTGCTTTGAAGCTCATTTAGGCTCTGGGGCAGAGTTCAGTTCCACGTGGTTGTAGCACCGAGTTTCCCAGTTTCTTGTCCGCTATGTTCACATTCTGGAGGCTGCCTGCATTCTCTGGCTTATAGTCCCCAGCCTCCAGCTTGAAAGCCAGCAATGGGGAGTCAAGTCATTCCCAAGGGTTGCATCATCCCTTCTGCATCATCCCTCCACCACGTCTTTTGCCTTCCTTGTCTGCTTTCGAAGGTTCCTGTGATCACACAGCAACCAGGCTGGACAAGATCTTTATTTTTATTGGTATTTTAGGGCCATTGCGGGGGACTAGGAAATGGGAGACAGGAAAGTAAACGGTCAAATGTGCAAATGCGGGGTTTGTGGTGGCTGTGCGTACCAGAGGAGCAGGTAGGTGGGGCATTTGGGCTCCATAAGGATCAGACAAAGGAAGAGAAGATATATTTGAGATTTGAAGAATGAATGAGCAAGTAAAGGAGGGGAGAGATATCCCTGGCTGAGAGATCAGAAGGTGAAAAGGGAAAGGGGCCCAGAGTGGGCACAGCACATTGGGAGAACTCTTGCTGTTCAACACGATGAAGAGAGTAAGACAGACTGGTTGTCTCCAGGTATAAACAGGGAAATAAATAGAGGGTGTTCCTGAAGAGTGTTTTGAAAACTACTTTTGTAAAAGCAAACTTTATATTAGATGTAAAAGCACCTTTGAAAGAAAGAACTGTGAGGAATCTTTTTACTATCAAGGCACTGGGAATAGAAAGATGGAAAAAACCCAATGTGTCTTCCAAAAGGTCAAAGAAATAGATACTCATTGAAATACAAATTATACCATATTTAATTTGTCTGATATATATAGACTTGGAGATGTATATCATGCTTTCTTAAAATGAAGCATTCCCATAAAAATGACCTCATTTCCTTGTTCTTGCCATGCTCAGATATGCAAGTATCATCTTCCAGAAAAAGAGTTTTCTAAATAGGGTAACTTGATCTTAATAGTTTATAGGATAGTCCTTTGAATTGCAGAAAGAAGATATTAAAACTTGTTTATATCTTATTTTTATCCCAAGCTTTCAGATTTCTACTTTTATTTATGTTGCATATGCATATAATGAATTACTAAATAATACATTATATAACATACATAAATATAAGAGATATGCTAAAATCTTTTTAGTGATAGAGTACATATAACGAAAAAAATTCTGGAGACAATCTCTATAGAAGTTAATCATGTTTCTCCTACCAATGAAGCTGAATGATATGGTAGCTAGCATAAGGCAGACAGTGCTAAGGTTTAGCTAAGGATTTAAGCAGAGGCTTCTCATAAGCCCTGCTTGTTGAGAACAGGATTGATATTATCAAAATTAATCTCATAATTAAACACAGAAGAGCATGGAGCAGCTGAGGTCCACACTTTTCTAGGGAGTCGTTTGGTGGATTCAGAAAACCCCCAAAGTGCCCTGGGGTGTGTGTCTCCCTTTTACTTGAGGTGGCCCATAACTTTAAGCTGAATCACAATCTCTTAAAAGAGACCATGACCATCCCCTCTCCAATATGACCATCAATCTAACAGCCTTGTCACAGGACCACATCCTATCTTAACAGGCTGGTTGACCTGTGTGCTCCAATCACATATGCCACATTTTAAGCAACCACCCTTCCTGGATTATGGCTCGTTCTTTTCCTTGTCCTTATGACCTAGTTCTTCTTTTCACTCAGGTTCATATCCTAGGTTTGCTTTATTCCCACTACAGAATTTCTTGACAAGGCATTTTGTGATTTTTCAAAAAGTTCTGCTTTCCAAGTGAAGCTGGACACTGGTCTTAATATTGTGATCCTGGCTTTGGCCTTGTCTGGTTGTCCACATTTCTGGCTCTTCCTGGCTACTGCCAACATGACCAACGTCAGGTATATTTCTACTGGGTTATAGAGTTTTACCCTTCTTTCATACTTTTTCTTCAAAATATAACTCAATTAAAAGTATAATTCAATTCCAACAAGTAATATTTAGGATTCCATTCTAGGCATCTCAGGAAGATGAGTAAAATAGGTCTTGCAAGTAAAATAGGTCTTGCACCTAAGGAAATTATGGTTTAGAAGGTAACAGGGCTGAGAAGAAAAGTATTTAAATTTAGATTTTGTACCTCAAACCAAATGCACCTTTCACCACACAACACTGACAATTTGGTCTAAATTAGTTGAAATTGTGTGTGGGTTTGTAGATTTTCAACACTGTTTAATAAAAATGTATCTTTTCACATATATTCTTATATTCTCTTAAACTCTGTGAAGGCAAATGAAACAAAATGCATACAAATGAAAATACGTAATGAGTGCCAAATTAACTTTCTGAATAATCATTGCCTTAAACTCCTGTTTTGTCCCTTGCATCTATTTACCTAAATAATGACAGTAGCACATAACATAAAATTTACCCTCTTAACCATTTTTAAGTGTACAGTTTAGAAGCGCTAAGTATAGTCACATTGCTGTGAAATAAATCTCCAGAGCTTTCTCATCTTTTAAATGTGAAATTCTATACACATTAAGGGTTCCCAGGTGGTGCTACTGGTAAAGAGCCTGCCTGCCAATGCAGGAGACATAAGAACTGCAAGTTCCATCCCTGGGTTGGGAAGATCCCCTGGAGAAGGAAATGCCACCCCACACCAGTAGTCTTGCCTGGAGAATTCCATGGTCAGAAAGCCTGGTTGGCTACTGCCCATGGGGTCACAAAGAATTGGACACTACTGAAGTGACTTAGCACAGCATAGCACATACACATTAAACAGCAACGCTTCTTTTCTGACTTGCCCTGGCCCCTGGTAACCATCATTCTAATTTATGTTTCTATGAACTTGACCACTCTAGGCACTTCATATGTGAAATCATAGAGTATGTGTCCCCTTGTAACTGGCTTATTTCACTCACCATAATGTCCTCAAGACTTCCCTGCTGGCTCAGATGGTAAAGCATCTTCCTGCAATACGGGAGACCCAGGTGTGATCCCTGAGTTGGGTTCTCTCATGTTATAGCATGTAACAGGATTTCTTTCCTTTTTAAGGCTGAATAATATTCCATTGTATTATATATATTACTTTGTCTTCGCTCATCTCTTGATGGACATTTGGGCTGCTTCCATCTCTTGACCATTTTGAATAGTACTACTATAAACACAGGAGTACAACTCTTCAAGGCCCTGCTTTCAGTTATTTCTAATATATTTACTTGTATCCATTTTTAACCTATACAAAGAAAAATTTTCCCTTAAAGGCTCACATTTTGCCAGCATTCTGTTAAAAAATTCTCTGAAAGTATAATTAGACAAAGGAATGGCATTTGCCTTTAGAATATGAATTGAAGAGGATTTTACAGTTTCTGTATTTTCTAATAAAATATAGATATGACAATAGAAAATCCATTGTCATACTTTTACATATTTTCTATTGACCAATGATAGAGATAGATAACTAGAAAGTAGTTCACTTCAGAATAAATTGCACTTACTTTATAAATTACAAAGATGGATTGGTATGATCTTTTTTTTTAAAAGATCCTTTAAACCCTCTTTTTCCTGGTTTTTAGAAACCATCGGGAAGAAAGTAGAGACTAAAGGTACTAAAATCAGCCACACAAGGAAGAAGGAAAATTATATTTGCTGATATTTCTGATACTACTAAACAAAAGTGTGTGCAGTAAAGAGTTTTGATCCATAATATTAAAAGCATAATTAAATATATTTATACAAGTGGCATGTGTCACAAATTTAAATTCCTTCATGATCGTAGAATCACAGAACTTGAGAGCTTCCCAAGCTCTACTCCTTGATTTCATAGTTGGAAAAACTGGTCCAAAGAGACTAAATGGTCTGTATAATGTTACATAGCCTGTTACTCCTGAAGGTGGAATATCACTTCAATACTCTGCTCATTGCATGCTATTATGATTACATCTACATTTCATCTGTTCTTAAATGAATGTGGCAGGATATAAATGTTCAGACTGTATTAATAGGGAAATTGCTCTTTTTTACTTTCCTTTTTTTTTTTCCAAAAAATATACATGTATGGCATGCATCATCTTCTCCCCAGCCCATGGGACAGTCTGAAGACTGAGCCTTCCCCACCCTCAAGGGAGTAGGATCTGGTTGCTAATAACTCTTTCTCTGAAGTTGAAGAGCCATCAAGATCTGTCATGAAAGAGTAAAGAATGGATGGGAGAGTCCACAGACTTTATGAAGATCAACAGAGGGATTCCCAAGAGGAGTATAAGGACTTAGAGGAAGTTGACTAGGAGGTGTCTCCAGAAAGTAGCTTAGAAATATGGAAACTCATCATGGAAAAAGTGCTCAAAAGGGAGATGATCCCTTTCCTAAAGAAGAGTCATATGGCCATGCAGAGAACACTGTTCCAGTGTCCAGTCACACAGACTGACACCCAGCCTATGTCTGAGGCAGAAACTTCCACTGTCCTCACCCAAGGCCTGGACACTGCTTTGATGTGAATCACTCTGACTGTCAATAATATAGCAGGAGTGGTAAGTGCCCATACTCCAGGACTGTATTTAGTCCACATTTGAATAAGTCATGTATCATCCCCACCATGCTGCCTCAGCCTAGCAGACAATGCCCCTGCTGACCTCCTGGTCTGCAAAGACCCCATGTATGTATGCCATGTATATCTAATAGTAATAGTGGTGTAAAGTAGGAGAACTCCTCACATCTGTATCCAGAAGCACCGAACTGAAAAAATTTTTGGTCCCTAGAATTGAGAAGATAACTGTACTAAAGTTTATAATCTCATATAGCCATTCATTTCTAAAAAGTTCAGTTTTATTGTTTAAGAATTCAGGATCTTTAAGTGTTTTCTAGTTTTTCTTTCATAAAACATAAGGAGAAAGTATAAAGGAATTTACTTTGTTAACTTACAAAATTTACAAAGTTACCTAATGCTGAGACATTCAGTCCACTATGTATCAGTTATATATATGTGTGTGTGTCTGTATGTTTCTCTGTCCCTTGGAATAATGCAACAGATAAAAACCAGCCAATGGAGAGGATAAGATTTGATGCTCTAGAATGATGAAAACAAATATAAAAACTGTCTTGTCTTCATGACTAAAGTGATTCCATTTAACCGTGATCATTTGAAAGTACCAAATATACTACTCTAAATGGCTAATATTTCTGTCTTTTTAAAACTAATAAATATGTCCTTATGGATTTCTAAATACATAGCAGCAAACTAAATTCCAACACTACCATTTATATCTTTAGATCCAAATGGGGCTTAAAACCCTGCAAAAAGGGAGGGTTGGTTATTGGTTTTTTGTTTTTACTTTGTTTTTGCTTTTATTTACCTGTTCTTCTGAGTTTAAAACAATGAAGTTACCAAAAGGGTATCAGTAAATGGCATATAGATTAGCTGAGAGGAAATGAGTAACAACAACAACAAAAAGAAGTGATACACAAAGAGTAAAAAGAGTGTATGAACAAAAATCTCCCAAGGATAACTCTTCCCCCAAGTTCAAAAGGGCAAAAGATCTACCATAAAAAGAAGCAAACAACCATCCTGAAACTTAATTACATTTCAAAGTAATGGATGAAAAGACCATGAAAGTTACAAAACAAAGTTACATGAAAGGAACAAAACATTTTTTTTCAATAGTTGCCTACCAGATGGCATTTCTAAATACAGTAATCTAAAACCTTCTGTTTGTTCTATAAATAAAGATGAAAGGAATAGCAACAATAGCTAAGCATTGAAATCACTGGAAACAAAGGGGTATTTTGATTAGGTTTGGAAAAATCTGGCTTATTTCAATAATGATCCTAAATCTGGGAAGGCTCAAGTTTTAGGTGAAACTCAGAATCCCAGCATTCAGGTACCTGCTTAAAGTAACGCTCCTTCAAGGTGAACTGATGCTCATTCAAGGTATACGAGCAAATCAGGAATTAAAGCCAGGAGATTTGGGGATATCTGAAGAAACACAGAACTCCTAATCGATTAAGACTCTGAAGAGCTATAGTTTAAATCCCAGAAACACTTTTTTTTTTTTTTCCTAAAATAAAATAGTTCGAACATACACTAATTTTTGTGAACTCATGTATTAAATGTATGTAACAGTTAAAGTCCTGGACTTCAGAGTCAGGTCGGGAAGATCTCCTGGAGAAGGAAATGGCAACCCACTCCAGTATTCTTGCCTGGAGAATCCCATGGACAGAGGAGCCTGCTGGCCTACAGTCCATGGGGTCACAGAGTTGGACACGACTGAGCGACTTCACTATTTATCTAGAACCAATATATGAATCCAGGCTCTACAAATGACTAGCAGTGTGACCTTGAGCCAAGTTCTTTAGCCCTCTGAGCCTCACTGGCCAAACAGATAGTAATAATAAGCAGTTTTGTTACTGACCAGGTTTTGTGGGCTCCTTAATCAATAGGAACTGTTAAGAGGCTAGACAAAAAATTCAGACAAGGCTTTATTGGAGTCCCTGATGAAGCAGAGGGGAGGAAGAACAAGCAACAGGTTTCCTTACTCCCTGGCTCACCTGGGGGTAGGGGGAGGGTCCGTGGTAGTGAACTAGCTCTTTATATATGGAAAGGGTAGGGGTGTGCCCACAGGTTGGGCTAGAGGAGTGGCTTAACTGGTTTGCCTACTGTTTCGATGGTGTTAGGTGCAGGAAGCATATGCAGTCCCCTGCTTTAGCCCCTAGCTCTTCATAAGTGGCAATTGGTCTTTCTGTATCTTGTTTTCCATAATTTTCCCCAACTGCACATGCACACAGTTATTTTTAGTCTCTTATAGTTTCTTTGCATTAATATTTGGCTACTAGAGGAGATATCTATCCAGGTGCAAGAGCTGCAGCAAAGGGTCCCAGGCCCCAGGTTCCAGGTTGTCTCAGTTTTACAGGAATTTACTTGTGACAGTGCTTCACACTTAGTAAGTCCCAATGAATTTCAGGAGTGTATTACTATTATTAGCAACAGTAATCATCATAATGATGTTTCTGATTTTTCTTGTCATTTCAAAAGCATTGGGGGTAGGGCACAGCAAAGTTTTTCAGGCAGTAAATGGAGTTCTAAGGGTAGAACTCAAAGCCTTACCTGGCATATATTCAGTCGTCTCTCCTATAACACCATCCTTTTCTCACCTGGCTCTTGAAAGTTATTCAGAATTCCAGTGGGGAAGGCAGTTCTAGAGACTGAACCAGTTTCTGAGAGTTGGCTATCAGAGCTTTCTGTCCATCCCAGCCTGTCCTCCTTAACTACTTTGTTCTCCGTGTTCTCTGCTGAAGATCTAGAAGACTTGAGAAATGACTCAGCTTCTTTTTGATCTTCTTAACTAATGGCATTTAGGGCCATTCCCACGGACAGCACTGGCATAACACTGTGATAGCTTAGAGCTTATTTTGGCATCTGATCCCTGAAGATAAGCAGTTTAGTCAACTGAGAGTAACAAAATTACCCTGAGCAAATAAAAGTGGCAATTGCTTAACTATGGTGCAGTCTACAATGAACGGAAGGCTAGTGTTTAAGGGCACTTGAAAGTTCTACAGTTTCTTGTTGAATTTTACAGGAGGCAGGAGCCACCTGCCAGAGCTGCATACGAACCTGCTCAGTCGTGTTTGACTGTGTGGGTCCTGGGCCGTAGCCCGCCAGGATCCTCTGTCCATGGGATTTCCCAGGCAAGAATACTGGAGTGGGTTGCCATTTCCTACTTCAGGGGATCTTCCCGACACAGGGATTGAACCTACATCTCTTGAGTCTCCTGCATTGCAGGCAGATTCCTTACCCCCTGGCACCTCCTGGGAAGATCCTTCTGGGGCTGTAGCCATCAGTATTAAAAGATCTCTACTGTTAGGCCTTGATATAGAAAGCTTTTAAGCTTTTTTTTTTTTTTNCCTTACTCCTTTCAGGTTCAAATTACTGACATGTTTAAATTTGTAACTGTATGTATGTAAAACCCAGACTTATACCTGCAGTTTTTTTTTCCCCCTTCGTACTTTCAACAAAGAGTTTATCCAAAGAATCCTGCCACTTATGCAAGTATAATGCAATTTCTACGTATTTTGTGCTCCAAGTTACTGGGAATATAATTTTACATTAGACAATGATATATGTGGTTGTGTTACAGTATATGCTTGACTTCTGATTGATACAAATGTGGCAAACCAGTTTTAACAATTTCTACACTCTGAGAATCAGGTGCTGGCTTTTTAAGGATTGGCCTTTGTGAATAGATGGATCCATGCTCTTTTGTAGCATTTAGTTTTGCTTTTCAAGGTAGAAAAGTGTTTAGAGGCAGATTTTGTTTTTTTATAATCTTAAAAACTATAGGTTCTCTTATAGGATATGACAACCGTAGAACATCATGTGTAAATGTGTTATATATAGCCAACTTAATTTGAGCATTTCCAGTTACTGTAATACCAATACCTTCTTTTTAAGATGATGAAAGCATGATAACTTAATTAGCTTTATTCACTTCTCAGGTTAGATTAATTCACACTGTTATGTGCTTCACCTAATTTAATGTCTGTATTTCGCACAGAGCTCCAAGATTCACATAGGCCCAAACCCTATATGACTTGCTTTCTCCCCATATAGTAAGTCTTAGTGAATTGACTGAGTTGGCTCTTCCTGAAGTCACCAGTAACCTCTGTGTTGCTAAATATAATGGGCATTTTTCAAGTCATCCTTTTATTTGAACTGTCAGCAGCATCCCGCTTTCTTCTTGAAACCCTCCTGGTTCTTTCTGCTGCTGTTTGCTCTTTGTGGCTTATTTTGCACGTTCATTTTCCTCTCCCTGGCCATTGATGTTGACTTCCTCAAAATTCAGTCCTCACTCCTCTTCTGTTATTCCCTCTCCATTTTTCTCCCCAGGCTAAATTCCATGCAAGCCCACAGATTCTATTTTTATCTCCATTCATGTGAAACAAATATGCGTCTTCATTTTAGATCTCCTTTGAGCACTAGACCTGTTTATCCAATTGCCTAATGGTCATGCATGCATGAATTCATTCACTGAAGAAATCCCTATTATGTGGTCACTGTGCAAAGCACTGTTCCTTACTCTGGGCATACGACAATGAACAAAACAACAGAAACCCTTGCTCTCAAGGGCCTTTCATTCTACTGGAAGAAGTATTAATGGTAAATGATAGTACATTCTTCCGAAAGAAAGAAACCAAGATTAGGAGAATGAGATGTATGATGGGATTACAGTTTTAAATAAGGTGATCAGAGTCGATTTCACCGTATAGATGATATTTTAGCTGCTAGACTTGCGTGAATCATGTGAATAGTGGGTTAGACTGTACAGACAAGGGAAAGACCAGGAACAGTCAAGGAATGGCAGTAAGGCTAGGATGCCTAGAGTGATAGGAGCAGGGAAAGATAGCTGAGGAGGATTCTGGCAGCAGATTGTGTGAGGCAGTGATCAGCAGACTTATGTAAAGGGTCAGGTAGTAACCATTTTAAGTTTTGTAGGTTGCACAAATTCTCCTTCACATATTTTTCTTTTTCTCTTCTGTTTTCTCCATTTTCTTTCTTTCTTTTTTTTTTTTTAAATTATTTAAAAACCCTGAGCTCTCAGCCCTTAGGGACCTGGATTTTGCCCTCCAGCTGGCTGCAGTTTGCTCAGCCCTGGGTACCTCATACTCAGCGTCTACAGACCTGCTGCTTCCTGTGTTTCCTCTCTGGCCAAACACTTTTGCTGTCCCCCTCGGAACCTGTCACAATTGACCCCTCGTAACTAATCTGTTTCCAGTTTCTGTTAATTTCATCGACTTCCCTGGTGGCTCAGTGGTAAAATCCACCTGCCAATGCAGGAGATGTTAATTTTGTCTCCTTATTATGTCTAGTATCTATTTCTATTTACTCCATAGTCTAAGCAGCTGTCATCTGAACAGCAGCCACCTGACTGATCCTTCCACATCTCTGTCTTCCTTCAGGCCTGTCTTCACACAGCTTACAGAATAAGGATTCCAGAATAATCCTTAGAAGTGTGCCCCCTTTCTGCAAAAAATTACCTTCTTGGCTTCTCCATGTTCTCACTGCTCTTCCTCTCATTTCTGCCTCTCAGTTCTTCAGTGCCATACTGCTTCTTCCTGCACAGGGTTTCAGCATCTGCTTTATGCTGTCTGAGCTGCTTTTCCTTCTGCACTTGACTCTTCACCACCCCATAGATCCCAGTTCAAACCATTCCACAACTATCTACTGGATGCCTAGTTTGTGTCAGTCCTGTTCTAGGCATCAGATGAATAAATAACTCACAGACTAAGCACAAAATGAACCTTTCCAGGTGGAGCTTATATTCTAGTGACGTTATCTCTGAATCTTGTTGGGGGTAATTCTGAATATAAGAAATCCTTGAAGCACCAAGTGTCTTTCTTTTGCAGTGGTTACATTTCCAGCTGCTTTCTTTCACATTTCTGTATATGGTTATTTGACTGATGTCTGTTTCTCACAGTAAACTATACACTCTGTGAGCGCAGGAACTTTCTCCCCATCACCTTTCTGTCACTGCCTCTCTAGCAGTAAGCATAGTCTCTCACTCATTAATAGCTATTCAGTAGATACTTTTTAAATTGCTTTGATTGATTACAAACTAAGAGTTGTTAACTTGAAATTTTTCTCTTTAAGACTACACAAAATGAACCTATAGTTTAATTTTTTATGGAAATACATGTATATCCATTCTTGCATGAAGCTTGGCTGTTTTTCAGCCATGGGATGTACGATCATTATTTTAAACTATGTAAACATATTATAAAAATTTAATTTTCATTTCTTCAAGTTCAAAAATAAAAGCATGCTGAATACGTCTTTTGAATAAATTTATTGGTTTAACGAAGAAAATTGTTTTAGACTGTCCCAATTACAAAAGTTTATAAGCACTTTAGGAATTTGCTATTTTTAAAAATAAAATAAGAAATGACAGTGTTTAAAATCAGATATGGAATTTTTTTTAGAAAAATCAATTCAATTTATTTATTCCTATTATATCCTGTAAATAGGTAGGGAAACTTAAAAACTCACGCTTAAAGAGGGCTTTAAAGTGATCAATGGGTGGAGTCAGAAGTAAAAGAATTATTTTTAACTATTGATGCTTGATCAGTTAGTCCACATTGATAAATTGGTTTCTGTACAGTTTATTTATGAAGAGTTTTTTGTTTCTTGTTCCAGCATATGTGACCTGAAAGTTATAGACTGCTTTTAAACACACTGTTCTGTCAAAACACTATGCTGGCAAAATGTTTTAACTTAATCTAGATTTTGTGATTCATCAGGTGATTCTGGACAAGGATTGAGAACGTGGATCAAGCAAGTTTTAAACCAAGATTTAACATTCCAGCACATAAAAGTTATCTATCCAACAGCTCCTCCCAGGTATGCAGTCATTTAAATCATTACTCAGTATTACTCTGTGGCATAACACACAGCAGCTGGATGGTTTTTCAGCTTAATTCTGTATTTATAATATTTTAAATTGAGGTCCTCTTTTTCCAAAACAATTTTTTAATTCTGAAATTCTTTATCTGAAATTAAAATGTAACTGGTGTCCTATATTTTATCTGCAATTCCACCTTCTTAGTACCCCCAGGGTTTGACTCAGTTTGGGATGTGGCCACAACAGAAAGACTTTTTTATATTTTAAAAGCTACACTCTAGTATGAGTTCTAGTACAGAGCCAAACGTGAGATCTCATAGTCTTAGTTCAGTTCAGTTGCTCAGTCGTGTCCGACTCTCTGCGACCCCATGAGTCACGGCACGCCAGGCCTCCCTGTCCATCACCAACTCCCGGAGTCCACTCAGACTCTTATCCATCGAGTCATTAATGCCATCCAGCCATCTCATCCTCGGTCGTCCCCTTCTTCTCCTGCCCCTAATCCCTCCCAGCATCGGAGTCTTTTCCAATGAGTCAACTTAGCCATCATGAAAGCCTGATCCAGGATATTTGTGAAAATGTAAGACTTGCAGTCAATTCAGTGTAGATATATAGAGCAGGTACTGGGAGAAACTGAAAATTAGGGGGAATGGGAAGGTGGTGATGTTGAGACAGGAAACCTAAAAAGAAGATTGTACATACAGTGATTGGTTATGCAGTGTTTTATATGAGGCATTTTTAATTTAGCACACTGGCACAATGTTTGTGAAGCAGCATCAATTAGAAGGACTTTACAGAATTTGATATAATTAAGGATACAGTTCTAGGAATGTGTAACTATGGATATGTATATCAGTACTGATATTTTCACTTTGTAATGACTTAACTGCTGACAAGAGTTTTTTAAAAGTATGTTTTGTTGCAGTAAATGACGTAAGAAGTGTGGTTCCTAAGAGTTTTCAGTTATTCATTCTAGGACCTGTCCGGTAATAGGATTAATCTAGAGTGAGCATGAGGCCAGTGACTTGCTCTCTGTAAAGCCTCATGGACCACTTTTCACCAGCAAGTCCCAAATTGAGGAAGCCTGCAGTGCCGCTGAGTGTGTGGTTTTCAGTTTGGATTCCACACCTTAGAAGGCTGTTTGACTGTATGTTATTAGAAGAATCTGACGTTTATAGCGTACTCTGCTGTTTCAAGGTCTGTAACTGATACTCCAAACAGTCTACTCTGTTTAGGCAGGGAGTTTGGGCACAGATTTATTGACCTTGCTTTTGTAGCATAGTATGGCTTCATCTGGTAGCACAAAGTAGCTACTGCTTTACATCTATTGGAACACTTTTCTTGCACTTGTATCATCTCCTTTGTTTACTTGCACTGCCCTTGTATCATCTCCTTTGTTTACTATCTTTTAAACAGCATCAGGAGGCAGTGGTAGATGCATGCCTTTCTTAACTGTCTTTTTAAATGTAATCTGTACTTAAAAGTTAATTTTAATAAACTCTAAAACTGCAGCAAATTTCCATGCTTTGACATTTTCCTTCACACTTTCTGACATTGTCCAAATTTTGTAGTATTTATTTTCTCTCCTGTTTTCCCTTCCATCACCTGCAAACCAGTAAGTTTTTCTCTACTGTAGTATTTTGTTGACTAAGTTATTCTTACCAGAGTATGCTGAAAATATGATCTGGCTTTGTAAATCTTTCCACTGATGCCACCTAATTGGTATGTAGGGTTAAATGACCTGTTCACCACAGTTTTGTCCTAGAATGGATCTAGGCTCCCACCTTTGAAATGATGCTTCCTGTTATGTAACTTCATCCAAGCTAGATATTTATGGAAATGAGTAAGAATGAAATGTTGAAGCAGGTTTAGCTGTGTTGGCTCTGGTTTGGAATGCCAAACATATTTCCACAGAGGTTAGAGCAGTTTACACTGTTACCAGCAATGCTTGACAGTTCCATTCATCTCACATCCACATAAACAATTCCCACTGTCAGTCTTTTTAACTTTAGCCAGTCTGGTAGCTGTGTAGTAGTATCTTCTGCTTTTCATTTGTAGTTCTCTAATGCTGCTGATACTGAGTATTATTTCTTATATTTATTGAGCATTTGTATATCCTCAAAAGAAACATCCACTCATATTGTTTGCCCATGTTTTTATTTGTCTTTTACTTATTAATTTATGAAAGCTTTTATTTTTTTAATACACAGATTCAAACATCTTGTCCCTGTCTGGTTTGCGTTTTCACTCTCGTAATGACATCTTATGACCAGAAGTCCTAGTATGTTTTTTACAAGTAGAATTTACAGTGAAATGCAAATGTCTTAAGCATACAATTCAATCAGTTTTTATGAATATATGCTCTTGTTTAACTGCTTCAATTACAAGAATGTTTCCATCACCCCAGAAAGTTTTCTTGTGCCTCCTTCCAATCCATTCCTACCACACATAGATTACCATTGTTCTGATCTCTATCACTGTAGGATAGTTTTGCCAGTTGTTGAATTTCAACTAAATGGAATAATGTAACCTTCTGTGTCTGTCTTCTTTCACTCAACATGTTGTTCATGTGCCTATCAGTGGTTAATTTAAAAATTTTTGAGTAGATGTTATGTGTGAATATACCATACATTTATTTATTCATTCTACTGTGGATAGACATTTGGATTATTTCCAGTTTCTAAAAACAATGATTATCATTGCTATAAGCTCTTTCATGTAACATTTTGTGAACATATTTTAATGACTTCTTATCTAGAGTGTTCTGTATCATTGGTCTGTTTATCTAGTTTTATGTCAATACAAAACTGTTTTGATTAATACAGCTTTATGGCAAATGTTGAAATCAAGTGATATAAGTTCATTTTCAGCATTCTTTCATTCTAGGTTCTTTGCATTTATATGTAAATTTTAGAATCCACTTAACCAATTTTACAGAACACCTGTTTGGATTTTTATTAGAATTGCATGTAATCCTTAGCAGGTTTATTTACAGGAAATTAACATAGTATGTCACCATTTTAGATCTCTGTTCATTTCTTTCAGCAGTGATATAACATTTTCAGTAGAGAGATCTTTTGCTAAGTTGAGTCACAGATATTTCATGTTTTTTCATTGTATTGTAAATAGAATTTTTTAAAAATTTAGACTTCTAATTTGATTGTTGCAAGTACATAGAAACACCTTTAAAATTTTCTTTTATTAAAGTATGATTGATTTACAGTGCTGTAACAGTCTCTGCTGTACAGCATGGTGACTCAGTTATAAACATAAATACATTCTTTTTCTATAATTTTTTCCATTATGGTTTATCACATGATATTGAATACAGTTCTGTATACTCTACATAAGAAACACATTTTTGGATCTTACTCTTATATCTTGCATCTTCCTAAATTCACTTATTTCTAGTAGTTATCTAGTAGATTCTTTTTGTTTTTTGTGTAAATAATAGTCTGTAAATAAAGGCAGTGTTCCTTTTTCCTTCCCAATCTTCCTTTTACTTTGTTGTCTTGCTTTATTGTGCTTATTTGAACGTCTGATAAAGTGTTTAATAAAATCAAGGAATGTCTTCTTGTATAATCTTAGAAGGGAAGAATTCAGTATTTCACTGTTAAGTATGATGTTGTTACAGCTTTTTTTCTGTGCACCTTTTATTAAGGAAATTTATTTCTTTGCCTCATTAGCTGAGTTTTTTTTTCTGAATTGGTTAAATCACTTTTCTGTATTTTTTGAGATAATCATTTTGTTACACTGGTAGACATTCAAATGTTAAACCACCCTTTCATTCCTGGCTTAAGCCCCACTTGGTCATAATGTATTATTTGTTTTATGTATAGCTGAATTTGATTTGCTAGGATTTTGTTGAGAAATTTTAATCTGCATTCATGAGGGATATTGATCTGTAGTTTTCTCTCATAAAGTTTTGTTATCTATACTGTCTCTTTTTATTTTATTTATTTTTTTGGCCACACCATATAACTTGCAGGATCTTAAGTTTCCCAACCAGAGACTGAACCCAGGCCCTCAACAGTGAAAGCACTGAGTCCCAACTGCTGGACAGCCAGGGAATTCCCTAGATCTCTTAAAATGTGTTAGAAAATGTTACCTTCCCGTTTTCTGAGTTTGTATTATTTTTTCTTTCAGTGTTTAGTAAATTCACTAGTGAAATTATTTGGACCTGAAGTTTTCTTTTGTGAAGGTTTTGATAATAAATTCAGTTTCTTTCATATAATGAGAATATTCAGATGTTCTGTTTCTTTCTGTATCAGTTTTGATCATGTGTGTTTTCTCATAGAGTTTGTATCTTTTATCTAATTTACCAGATTTATTGATATAAAGTTGTTCATGATATTCTTTTTTAATGCCTTTAGGATTTGTGCTGATATTTTTTATTTCATTACCAATATCAATAATTTATATCTTTTTTTCCTGCTTTATCTTGTTAAAGGGTTATTAATTTTGTTAATCTTTTCATAGAGAGTTTTGGCTTGGTTATTTTGTGCTCTTTTTCTGTTATTTATATTTGCTTTTACTTTGTTTTATTTTGTTATTACTTTTAATTTGTTATTTCCTTCCATTAAAGCTCTAAATTTCTCACTAATCACTCTCTTAGGTAATTACCACTAATTTTCTCTTTTGTATTTTTAATATATTGAAATCTTTTCTAAGCTCCCATGGAAGTGAGAGTGTTAGTTGCTCAATATTGTCTGACTCTCTGCAACCCCATGGTCTGTAGCCCATCAGGTTTCTCTGTCCATGAAACTCTGTAGGCAAGAATACCAGAGTGGAGTGCCATTTCCTTCTCTGAAAGAATACTGGAGTCGGTTGCCATGCTGTCCTCCAGGGGAATCTTAAAGCACCCCAAACAACAGTTTTAGTGTGGTCATCCATCCGTGGGTTAGAAATTCAGAAAAGACTCAGTGCTAGTGTCTTGATTCTGTTCTGTGGTAACTGGGGCCTCTGCTGGGAAAACTTGAAGTCTGGGCATGACTAGAGTCATCTGAAGATTTGCTTGTATCTGGCACTTAATGCTCGATAACAACTGGTATCTTCCTTTGATCTTTTGGTCTTGTTACCATAACAACTACGTGAGTTTTCACTATCTGCTGTCCTGGACATCCTGGCAGCATGGAAGCTGCTGTCCAAGAGCAGATACACTAAGGAGAGCCAGAAGGAAGCTGTACTGCCTTTTAAGACCTAGTCCTAGAAGAAGTTGCATAGTGCTATTTCCTCTCTAGTCAGAGGACCACTCAGGGTCAAGGAGAGAGACACTGGCTCTACCTCTTGATGGGAGTCTCTGAGTCACATTGTACGAAGAGCATGTGGGATGAAAGATACTTTTCTGGGCAGATATGGAGAGCAACAGTTCTATAAGCTTCTCTAACCCATAGATGATTTAGAAATATGTTGTCAGTGTCCCAGTATTTGGGGTCTTTCTAGGTGTTTATTGCTCTTGATTCCTGATGTCGTTTCTGCTGCTGCCAGTATTCTGTGCACTTTGATTCTTTGGATACTCACTGGCTGGTATTACGGTTGTGCATGTGGCCTCTCTTGGTGACTCTTATTGTGTATAGAGTTCTATAGATGTCAGTAGTTCAAGGCGATCATACTAAATTTTATATTTTTATGTTTTCTTAGTGATTCCAAGTCATTTTATTAGTTACCACAGAATGGGTGTTGTTATCTCCAACTGTGATTTTAGATTGTTCTCGTTCTCCCGTTAGTTCTGCCAGTTTTTCTCTCATGGTGTTTAAGCTGTATGAGGTACATTCCCAGGCAGGTTTGCTGTCTTCCTCATTAAAAGCTTCTTTTATCTTATGAGGGCTTCCCTGGTGGCTCAGAGGTTAAATCGTCTGCCTGGAATGCGGGAGACCCGGGTTCGATCCCTGCGTTGGGAAGATCCCCTGGAGAAGGAAATGGCAACCCACTCCAGACCTCTTGCCTGGAGAATCCCATGGAGGGAGGAGCCTGGTAGGCTACAGTCCATGGGGTCTCAAAGAGTCGGACACGACTGAGCGACTTTATGACTCTACTACTTTATCTTATAAAATGCTCATTTTTCAATCTCTGGTAATTCCTTGAACTGTACTTAATAATCACATAGGATTTATCAGCTTTTCTATGTTTACTGTTTGTATAGCATATCTTTTTAAAATTGTTTTAACACCTATGCCATTATTTTTAAGATGCATTTCTTATATATAACATAATTTGGGCTTTTTTATTTCCTTAATCAGTCTAGCAGTTTCTGTCTTTTAAGTGATTTATTTAGACCATTTGTGTTTACTGTAACTATTGCTATGTTTGCATTTTAAGTTTATTGCTTTATATTTCTCCTTTTCCCTTTTCTATCTTTTTTTTGATTTAAGAAAATTAATACTTTATTATTATTTATTGGTTTTTTTTTTCTGATTGTTCTAAAGACTATAGCATATATATCACATCTTTTACCTGCTTAGAGTTAGGTTTTTTTACCACTTTATACAAAATGTAGAAGGCTTATAACCATATAGATTCCTTTATCTTCCCCTCCTTAATGTTATACATGCTGCTTGCTGTATGTGTTTTATCAACATACATTGAAAACTCTATCAAACAAGGTTATAATTTTCGCTTTTAACAGTCATACATGCCTTAAAGAACGTAAGAGAACAGTAGTCTAGTTTGCTTATACCCAGTTGTGGCCTATTACAGCAAATCAGTATGTTTTGATTAAACTGTGAATTGCCACTTTGGCTATAAGGTATTCCTTTTCTCAGCCCTATTTAATAGATGTTTTTAATCAGCTGAGTTAGAGCATATTCAGTAAAAGTCAGCATTTAGCTGCTATGTTGATTTAAATGGAAAATGTTGCTTCATTGTTTTATTATGTTAATTTGGACTACATTTAATTGAAGTGCTCAATAAACATTTTTATTTCTGTGACAGGCTTTAGCTGTATTTGTAATTAGAGGTTCTGTTGGTTGGAGTTTCCTAGTAGAATTTCCATTTTAAAAATAATAATTTTTAATAAGCTATTAATAATTTATATGATATAGTTTCTTAGTGTTTATCTGTAGTGCCTCTGCTGTTTTTCCACGTGAAGTGCATGTTTATACTTTTCAGTAAACTTATATTCTGAAACCAGGTTAGGCACTTTTGATTTAGGTTTAGTAGTAATGGGTTCATCGTTACTCCATCACTTAGGCTTCACACCTGAAACATGATATTAGGAGATCTGTCTCCTGATAACAGTGGATCTGTACTGCAGGTACACTTCACTGGCAAGAAACTGTCCTAAAATAATGCTGTTTTGAAGAAGTAGTTTACTTCTTTGTAAGTATTTTAAGTATTAAGTATCTATTAGTATGTTATTAAGTATCTATTAGTATATTGTTGGGCTTCCCTCATAGCTCAGTTGGTAAAGAATCTTCCTTCAATGCAGGAGACCTGGGTTCCGTTCCTGGGTTGGAAAGATCCCCTGGAGAAGGAAATGGCAACCTATTCCAGTAGTCTTGCCTGGAGAATCCCATGGACAGAGGAGCCTGGCAGGCTACAGTGCATGGGATCATAAGAGTTAGACACGTGTTCTAAGTATGTTATTCCTTAGAAATGCATCCTTTTAAAAAATCAACAAAAGAAAATTTTGACCTTTTTCTAGAAATCACAGAATGGATTTTTACAAGAATTAAAGTCAAAAGATATTCAGAGCAAAGCTAAATAATTTTCAGTTCAGTTCAGTTCAGTCGCTCAGTCATGTCTGACTCTTTGCGACCCCATGAATCACAGCACACCAGGCCTCCCTGTCCATCACCATCTCCCAGAGTTCACTCAAACTCAGGTCCATCGAGTCGGTGATGCCACCCAGCCATCTCATCCTCTGTTGTCCCCTTCTCCTCCTGCCCCCAAGCCCTCCCAGCATCAGAGTCTTTTCCAATGAGTCAACTCTTCACATCAAGTGGCCAAAGTACTGGAGTTTCAGCTTTAGCATCATTCCTTCCAAAGAAATCCCAGGGCTGATCTCCTTCAGAATGGACTGGTTGTATCTACTTGCAGTGCAAGGGACTCTAAAGAGTCTTCTCCAACACCGTAGTTCAAAAGCATCAATTCTTCAGCACTCAGCTTTCTTCACAGTCCAACTTTCACATCCATACATGACTATGGAAAAACTATAGCCTTGACTAGACGGACCTTTGTTGGCAAAGTAATGTCTCTGCTTAGGTATCCTTATTATTTCTAACTGACAAAAATTATTCCCAAATCACAAATGCTTATTGACATGCATCATTCAACAAATACTTGTTCTTGGCACTGGGGGTAATCGCTGTGGAAAGGGGCATTCCAGGGAGAGGAAATGTCAGGTGCTAAGTCCTTGGATCAGTAGAGAGGCGGTTCTGAAGAAAACCGAGGGAAGTGTGACTGGAACCTAGGGAATCCTGGGGGAGGAACAGTGAAATGAGGACAGAGAGGAAGCCTGGAACCTAGTGACAGCATCTGAAAGGTTGTGACCTTTTGATTTTATGACTTTCAGGGAACAAAACTTGGTGACAAGCTGAATGGCAACGTCTTTTCTTTTCATAGACTTTGAACATTTATTCCTGCTTAATATTTTACCAGTGTGTAATGGTTTGATTGATCGATTGATTGAGAAGCCACGCAGACGTTCTTTGCCAAATATACTTATTTATGGTAATAACGTCTGAGCTGTCTTATGCCAGCTAATGAAATGATTTATTTGAGGAAGAAGGCAAATGAGTATAACATATGTGCCAGTTTGTTTAGCTGCTTTAAAAAACAATCTTACTTTCATGCTTTACTGAAAGGCTATTCTACCATCTTAGGAGAATTATGCATTGATTGTTTTCTTAACGAAAAGATCTAAATTATTCTTTGTCTCATCACATTTTCCCTATTATCTTCCTTTGGACAGAATTAGTTTTGTTAGAGAACTGAGAGAACAAAAAGCTGCTAAATTGGTAAAAACTTACATTCTGTGGAGCATCTATCTCTAATTAAATAAGGCACTGTCAAAGACAAAAAGTTAAGTGTCATTTTTTTCTATTAATGGCTGAGTTCCCAGAATGATTCATATTTTAGCCTATGATATCATCCTTTTTTAAGTGCTTAGACAGACAAGTAAACACTTAAGAGAAATAGAATAAAAAAGAAAAGGGAAGTAGAAATAAGTCACAAGAGTACCAATCTAATTCAGGCTTTAGCCTGAGTGTTGTATATTGTTTTCATTCAGAAGATCATTGTGGTTTTAGTGGCAATTTCATTGGTTTGGGATTTAATTTTGTCTAACAGTGGCATTAATGCTATATGGAAAGCACCTGCTTTCATTTTCTGCGTCTTGTTAAGAAAGTTAATCCTGAGAGAGGGTTCTGGGAGGAGGGGTGGATGGAATGCTTTCTCCCCTTCTGATTCCAATTTATCTCCCTGTCTTGAGCCAAGCAGCTTCTGAAGTCAGAAGGCCTACAGGAATGAGGGAGAATTGAGGCTCTGAAGGAGTCTCCATACAGAGCTGAGGCAGGATTTTATCTCACCCACTGAGAGCCCAGGGGATGATGCAGGAGAAGCCTTAGGTAAGGCCCAGAATGTCACAGATCCTGGAAAGAGTGCAGTCTGCAAAAATCTTCATTCCTCCCAGATTCATGTCATAAAATGTTAATTCCCAGGCAATAATGCAATATTAGTTAAAATCCCACAAAGGACTTTTAAAGGGGATTATTTGAAATTATTTTAAAATTTACTGAATATTAGATTACTGTTTCTTAGATAAAGAAGATTAGATACCTAAGAATAGGCAGGACAAGTCTTGAGAGACATGTGGTGGTGATGGTAGGGAGAGGGGACCACCTGACTCACCATCAGAATTTACTCTAAAACCATTGTGATGTAGCCAGTGTGATCCTGACACAGGAGTAGACCAATAAATCAGTGGAACAAAATAGAGCCTTTCTCAACCAGAATTCTTCCAGTGAGTCACAAAACAGTCATTTTCTCAGTTTTTGCCAAGGATAGAACTAGTACCATTCTAGATGCTTTGGAGAGAAGTCCATTCATTATATGTAGTAAATGTAATAGGCATATGGTTTAGATCTCTTATAGAACCTACGGCGAGAGATACTAGATTTTTCAGAACTACAATACGGCAGAGGTAAATTCCTGTAAAGGTGAACTTCACCTTTATGAGAAAAGGTGTTTTGTTTTTGTAGCAGTGCAGGCACAATTGGCACATAGGGGAGAAAATGAATTTCAACCCTTAGGTCACATCATGCAGGAAATAAATTCCAGAAAAATTCAAAACTTAGATGTAAAAATGAAAGCAAAAATCTTAGAAGATAATCTTTGATTCTACATGTAATAATGTATGAATTGTGAATAAAATAAATCAGAATACCCCAAAATTTAATTTAAATTAATTTAGTTTAATTTAAAATTATACCTCTCAGAGTACATCAACTGTAAACTCTTCGATTTGGCTTAAAAAAAAGACACTTTATATATATATATATATATGTCAATATGCAGAAATCTATTTGGCAAAAATACTTGGAATACAAATGAACAATATTTAGGTGAATAGTATACAGATACACTTTGAAACTAGTGAGAAAAAAATCAAAATTCCATAGGAAAAAATAGACAATGATACGAATAAGTAATTCCTTCACGTAGAGTTCTGAAAAGGCAGCACTAATCTATAGTGGCTGTGTTGGAAGTAAATGGGATTTGCTTGCAAGTGAACAGGTTGGAATTTTCTGAAGTACATATTCTGTATCACTATGGAAATACTTTGTCAAAAGTCTTTGAACTGTGTATTTAAAAGGTGTACTTTTATATATATAAATTACATCTCAGTAAAGTTGATTTTAAAGCTATAGTTACTGCCTTTCAGTGGTAATGTTTCAAAGTATGTTACTATCGTAATTAAAGCTGTTGGGCCAAAAGATGTTCTTCGACTTTTCTTATAGAAAGGTGAATTTTTATAGCCTTCATGGAAGCAACTCTGAAACCTCTATTAAGATAAAATTATCAGATTATAGCTTTCAGTCCAGTAGACCTGTTCCACAAACTCTGTTCCATAGAATAAAAGTCTAAGTACGTAAAAACATGTATGCAAATATGTTTAATGCAGAACTGTCCTTAGTGGCTAAAACTTAGGTACCAAATAAATGCCCATTTGTAAGCAAATGGCCAATTAAGTTATGGAGCATCTTAATTACAAGATACTATATAGCTATTTTAAAAGATTGTAAGAACTACATCACATGAAAGGGTTTCCATGAGGTATTGTTAAAGGAGAAAAGTTTAATGCACATAAGCAAACCAAATAGGCTTATTTCATTTTTGAAAAGCATATAGTGTTATTAAAAAAAAACAAATATAATGTAAAGAAACATCTTTTAATATATGTGCAGGAAAAACACTTAAGGATATATTTGAAAAGGTTGACATCGTTTACCTAGTGTGAAAGGCAAGATATGTGAGGGGGTAGGAGAGGAGAAGAGGAATGGAGAGGTAAGCAAAAACAAAAAAAGAAAAAGTAGCACAGTCAACATCAAAGCAGTACACATGCAGACAAAGTACCCCATATTTGCAACATTTCACGTGTGTGCATAAATTAGGCCTCCATGGCTCAGTGGGTGAAGAATCCACCCGCAGTGCTGGAGACGCAGGAGGTGCAGGTTTGATCCCTGGAAAGGAAATGGCAACCCACTCCTGTATTCTTGCCTGAAAAATCCCATGGACAGAAGAGCCTGGTGGGCTATAGTCCACAGGGCTGCAAAGAGCTGGACAGCACTTAAGCGACTGAGCCCAGCACAACATAAGCTAGGAGAGAATGTTAGGGTTTTATGTACTGGCGTACAGATACTGGTAGTATACATTCAAATTTTAGAAAGTGCGTTACAGAGTAAAGTTTATAACAGTTATATTTTAGTAAATGAAAGAATCTCTTCAGATGAGTTCTTATTAAATCTGAGTTGGAGCAACTTTCTTGTTTCTAGACTTCTTTCTCTTTCTCTGAGAAAGTTTCCAGAATATTTCTCTTGACGTTTAGGTTCCTCAAGTGGATATCCTTTTATTTTGGAGAGTTAAGACTAAAACAGAGCAACAGTTGTATAGTTCTCCTGTTTCCTTCTACACCACACCTTGATAGTATTAACTGGGTGTTTCCCTCAGTCAGATCTGCATAGACTGCAGAGTTCTTTTCCACCGTGGATGACAGAATGAAAATTGAGTAGCTCTAGCTCCTTGGGTTTGCAGGGATTCTACTTGGTTTTTCACTAAAGAATATGCAAGGAAGCGCAATCAGATCTCAGCTGGTGTCTTTTAGCCCTCCATTTTTTTGCTCCGGCTATACATTTTATGCTTTTATTTCACTGACTCTGGAGGGTGAGAATATATAGCTAATTTGAGATGGGGCTAACCCTTATGGCAGAAAGTGAAGAGGAACTAAAAAGCCTCTTGATGAAAGTGAAAGAGGAGACTGCAAAACTTGGCTTAAAGCTCAACATTCAGAAAACAAAGATCATGGCATCTGGTCCCATCACTTCATGGCAAATAGATGGGGAAACAGTGGAAACAGTGTCAGACTTTATTTTTTTGTGGGGGCTCCAAAATCACTACAGATGGTGACTGCAGCCATGAAATTAAAAGACACTTACTCCTTGGAAGGAAAGTTATGACCAACCTAGATAGCATATTCAAAAGCAGAGACATTACTTTGCCAACAAAAGTCCGTCTAGTCAAGGCTACGGTTTTTCCAGTGGTCATGTATGGATGTGAGAGTTGGACTGTGAAGAAAGCTGAGCGCTGAAGAATTGATGCTTTTGAACTGTGGTGTTGGAGGAGACTCTTGAGAGTCCCTTGGAATGCAAGGAAATCCAACCAGTCCATCCTAAAGGAGATAAGTCCTGGGTGTTCATTGGAAGGACTGATGGCTGAAGCTGAAACTCCAATACTTAGGCCACTTGATGTGAAGAGTTGACTTATTGGAAAAGACCATGATACTGGGAGGGATTGGGGGCAGGAGGAGAAGGGGACGACATTGGATGAGATGGCTGGATGGCATCACCAACTCAATGGACGTGAATTTGGGTGGACTCCGGGAGTTGGTGATGGACAGGGGGCCTGACGTGCTGCGGTTCATGGGGTCGCAGAGTCGGACGTGACTGAACTGAACTGAACTGAAAGCAATAGAAGTGTTAATCTAGAAGAAACCCTGCATCTGTGGTCAGCATTGCTTTAGATTTCTTTCAAATTGTAGTGTATACTTCTGTCACTGTTAGAGTTTTCTGTGGCCTTCTCACTTAGAACATAAAACCCATCTTTCACTGTCTCATAAATAGAAAGCAAGATTTGCTAAGTGAAGATCTGTATCTTTTGTTGAACTGTCGTATTCCTCATCTTTGAGAAACCATTGGTTCTCCAAGTGTGTCTCATATATATATATATATATATATATATATATATATATCCCCATAAACCTCTCTCTGTTTACTACAGGAGACTGAAAGAGTGTTTCAGTTCCCTTCATTTACCTTTACCAACATAGGGCTTGTCACCAGACCCCTTAACCCCTTTGTAATTGAAAAGACAGAGTATTGGAATACTTTGGGATACACATGCATGTGCATGTGCACACACACACATATATACTTAAAAGAATCCAAAGCAAGATTCACTAATACTGTAGCGATCCTACCTGATATTTAAATGTAAAGCATCTTATAAGATCAATCTTATTCAACAAGACACCTAGCTCAGAGAATCTTATCACACAGAATGTTTTGTAAGTCCAACAAAGCACTCAATTTGAGACCCAAATTGAGTGTTGCAGACAGTGTTGGGGTATCTGTATAAAGAGCACTTCCAATGAATATTTGTATCCCATTAAATTCTTTCATTTCAAGGTTCCTGAGAAGATTTAAAAATAAAATAGCTCCAACTCCTGATTAAAAAAACAACCTGAAGACCCCTATTCTAAAGATAATTTGCCTGGATATAATCAAGAAACCTTTAAATTAGTAACTCAGCTTTCAAACTTCTGTGCTACAAACTAACCATCATTTAAAAGCATTTTGGTGAATCATATTTTCTGCTCTTGAGGACTGACTTTTTGCATGGACAGCCATTGTTTATTTAGCTGTGAATACTTAAATATTGATCCTTACACTTTTAAAGTATATCAAGGCAGAAGTTTAAAGAAATAGTAGATGATTCAGTTCAGTTCAGTTCAGTTCAGTTACTCAGTCATGTCCGACTCTTTGTGACCCCACGAATCGCAGCACGCCAGGCCTCCCTGTCCATCACCATTTCCCGGAGTTCACTCAGACTCACGTCCANTCAGAATTTTCCACAGTTTATTGTGATCCACACAGTCAAAGGCTTTGGCATAGTCAAGAAAGCAGAAATAGATGTTTTTCTGGAACTCTCTTTCTTTTTCCATGATCCAGCGGATGTTGGCAATGTGATCTCTGGTTCCTCTGCCTTTTCTAAAACCAGCTTGAACATCAGGAAGTTCACAGTTCATGTATTGCTGGAGCCTGGCTTGAGGAGAAGTTTGATCATTACTTTACTAGCATGTGAGATGAGTGCAATTGTGCGGTAGTTTGAGCATTCTTTGGCATTGCCTTCCTTTGGGATGGGAATGAAAATGGACCTTTTCCAGTCCTGTGGCCACTGCTGAGTTTTCCAAATTAGCTGGCATATTGAGTGCAGCACTTTCACAGCATCATCTTTCAGGATTTGAAATAGCTCAGCTGGAATTCCATCACCTCCACTAGCTTTGTTTGTAATCATTTAAATTGAGTGGGGAAAAAATAGCATACACACACAATATACCAAATATAATTATCCTTTTTTCATTGGGACTTTCTGGAGAGTATGAAACTCGGAAGATGGAGAAACTATGATGAACTGGCCTTAATAAGTGTTAATAGAACCGATGTAAGTATAGGAGAATTAAGACACGCATGGGAATGTCTTTAGTATGAATTCTTTAGCTTTTAAAACATTAAAGAAATTGTAATTAATTCAAGGCACTAATATTTTAGAAATTAAAAAGTTTTAATTTTTTTTTCTTTTTTCTTTTTTGGTTTTAAACAGGCCATATACTCCTTTGAAAGGAGGAATCTCCAATGTATGGTTTGACAGACTTAAAATATCAAATGACTGCCCAGAGCACCTTGAATCAATTGATGTAATGTGTCAGGTGCTTACAGATTTGATTGATGATGAAGTAAAAACTGGCATCAAGAAGAACAGAATATTAGTAGGTAAGATTTTTAGATGTTGGCTATTTAAATATTTTGATTCACTTGTTTAATTCTGTACTTCGAATTTTACTTGGAACATTATTTGGGAGCACTTTATATATCATATAAGACATACTCATAGTTTCCCAGATAGTGCAGTGGTTAAGAATCTACCTGCTATTGCAGGAGATGCAAGAGATGTGGGTTTCGTTTCTGGGTCGGGAAAGTTCCCTGAAGGAGAAAATGGCAGCCCACTCCACGATTCTTGCCTGGGAAATGCCATGGACAGAGGAGCCTGGTAGGCTATAGTCTGTGGGCTTGCAAGAGTCGGCACGACTTGGTGACTAACCCACCACCATCGTGCTGTAAATAAGTTTAGAATGCACTTTGAAATCCTGTATAGACAGAATCTGAGCACATTAATAAACTGCCTTTGGGTTTATTGAAGTACTAAGCTATTCATTGAGTTAAGAAGCAATGTGATATAATGGATGGAATCCATTCTTTTCTGTCTTGGCTTCAGTATTCACTTTGTTAGTTAAAAGCAACTGGCCCTCAGCCCAGTAACATCACCTTGCTGGGCCTTTGTTTCCTCATCGGTGTTTAACTGTGTTTCTGTGTTTAACACCATGTCACAGAGATGAATACAGAACATTATAGGGGTACTGAGAAGAACCTAGTAAAGGGTAACAACTCATCTAGGGCATCATGAAGCAGTTACAAGCTAGAACTCAGGGTACATGAGCGTATAACAGATTCTCTCTTTTGATCATTTAGCAAACATTTTCTAAGTACTGTGTGTCAGGCAGTAAGTCAAATGCTCAAAGAGACACAGGTTAATACAACAGGCTCTATGTACCCCAATTCTTAAAACTAGAAGAGCCCATGAGGTACTTGCAATAACTGTGCTGCCAACTAGCCTCGACAAGTGCCCTAAAGCTACGTAACTGGCCGCTCTTCAAATGGAATGATCATATATATATATTTTATTTCTCAGCACCCATTGCAACGCCTGGCACAGAACTGAATGTTTATAATCAGTGACATGATCTGATCAGTAAACTGATGATTTAAGTAATTGGAATTTAGATGAAGAAGTCATAAGTATTTGGAACTATTCGGGAACAATTTAAGAAAAAAGTGTCAAAGATATATGAGATTTTAAGATTTGCAAATAAAATTTTAACTATTGTAGTATGGATATCTAGATATAGAGAGTGATATGAATGGTAAATAGAAGTAGAAAAAGTAGTGCTTGTTGTTGTCTGACTGGACATTAGATAATTTTAGCAGAAAGTTTGTTGTGTGACAGGAAAATGCCTATTGATCTCATAGTTCGACTAACAGCTAGAAGAGCATGATGGCATAGTGACAAAAATAGTTCAAATCTGAAGTCCACCATTGCCTAGCTGGTTCATCACTTAATAACCTGCCCTGATTTTCTGTTGCCTCATCTGTAAAGTGGGAATAATGAGACAGTATCTATTTTACTGGGAGACTGAGTGAGTGAGTGAAGTTGCTCAGTGGTGTCTGACTAAAGAGTCAGACACCTATGGACTGTAGCCTGCCAGGCTCCTCCATCCATGGGATTTTCCAGGCAAGAATACTGGAGTGGGTTGCCATTTACTTCTCCAGAATATCTTCCCCAACCCAGGAATCGAACCCAGGTCTCTGGCATTGCAGGCAGACTCCTTACTGTCTGAGCCACCAGGGAAGTCCCTTACTGGAAGATGATGTCTGTCAAATACTTGGCTCATTTTACAATAAAATAAATTCTTTCTGAGTCCCCTTTTATCTTTTATTCTATAGGATAGTAAGATCCTGAAATAATGCGATGACAGTGTGAATGAGTAGAAAATACACTTAGTACTCTTAATGTGTGTGTGTTAAAGAATGTATCACATTGAATTGTAACTATTGATACTTATCTGCTTGTCTTTTCCCCCATCCCTATTCCTTGCCCTTCCCCATACCCATCAGTTATTTCATCTGATTCATTTTTGGAAAGAGACTATGTATGGATTGTTATAGGGTCAGAGAGTTGATAAGAATTTTGAATCTAGGTTTACTTCATTTTAAAGCCCGTGATTCTTCTGTTTAACTGAACATTTGTATGAATATTTGTAAAACTCTTAATACCATGCTGTCAAATTCCTTTCACAAAAACACTGTACCTGTTGATACTTCTCCCACCTTTATTAGAATATCCATCTTATTATATCTTGCTGAATGATACTGTCTTGAAAAATCTTTACTAAAAATAAGTAAAAAGTGTCAATTAGTTTACACTTAATTTATTTTCCTTTTAATTCTGCTTGTTATGTTCTGACATGAGAATGCTGTTTTTAGTTATCTGGTTTTTCCAAATAACATCTCAGATTAAGAAGTTATTCTTCTAGTATTTGAATAAATATTCAAATAGATTTTCTACTGACTTTTCCATAATGTTTTTTAAATTTGTGATTCTTTGATTCATCTAGAATTTATTTTAGTTTCTTTCTACTATATCATGAAAGGTTTTAATTATTTTCTGAAGTTCCAAGAAAACCTTGTTAAAAGATGATCTATTTATTAAGCAGTCAGTAATGTGATTGATATTTTGTCATAGCTCCTTGAATTTTTAACAACAGATTTCATTTTGGAAGAGTTATAAATGACTAAAGTATGAAATTTGAAATTTATTACAAAATATATATGTAATAGGAAATTTATATGCACTTACTTGAATATAAAATAATTGGGAAAGTGAAAATTTTTCTTAGAATTTGTGAGGTGAGCCTATCAACTCCTATAAAGCCTCTTTCATAGCTTGAGATATGAAAGAGACACGGAAGCGTAGATTCAAGGTTGCTTGTCTTTGTTACCTGTACTGTTAGTTATTTAACCATTCAATGAAAATAAATCTTTGAGGCATTTCTATAGAGTTAAACGTGTGTCAAAATATATGTGATTCTTAACCTTCTTCATTAAAACAAAACACCTGTTACACTGCCTCCTTTTCATATGCTGGATTCTTCACATGGGTTGGCTGTTGATGCTTAGAGAAATGGCATTCTAGTCCTATCAGATTTTCTCTTGTAGTTATTATTATTTTTTTTTGTCTTATTGATCTGACTGAACTCTCAGTTTATTTCAAAATGTGGTACATGAGGCAATATCGTTATGTATTTGAATGTTTGTACATGCATTTCCCAAGTTATGAATATAATTGCAAACACACTAATGGAGCTGACCGCAGTTTAACATGGTTGAGAACTTGGGCTGTGCATTCAAACTGCAAGTTTCTAATCCTAGATCCAGTGCCTATTTTTGTGGGTATGTGAGTGTCCTTAACCTCTGGGCTTCGGCGATAATAACAGTACTTGTAGAGTTGTGATAGTTCAATTAATCAATTCCGGTGAAGGACTTAGAAACATGCCTGGCGTGTAGTGATGATGCTGTTAGCCACTCTCTGTCCCACCTGCCCTGCTGTGTGTCTACACAGCACGAAGCCTGTCCTGGGCCGCTGCTGCCCTTGGGAGACTCTCAAGGAGCTCCATGTCCCTTCCCCACCAGCTGTTTTCTTTCCCTAATGGTATACATGCTGTTTTTCATTGCTCATAGATTGTTTAAGATTTTTAAATGCTATTTTTAATGCATTTTAATCAAGGAGGTATTCAATGAGAAGTCAAAGAAAAGTACATTTGAGATGCTGAATCATTTTTATTAAAAGAACAATGCATTTGAGATACAGGAAACACATATATGAACAACACAGTGAGGTTAGGTTTTTTTTTTTAATGAATTCTAAGAGAAAAAACTTGAAAATTAAAGGATTAAAAAGGAAAACATGAGATAATAAGTACAAAATTATTACTCTTATTAATTTTGTTTAGTATGTGATAAAATTTCAGATTTAATATCATATACTGTGTCCTCATGGAACCCTTGTCTCTGAGATTGTGGTTTTAACCAGTATAGTTTTGTAAACAAAACTATTCTCTATATTTGAATAATTGGCAGCCCATTTTTTTTTCTGGTTTTATTTTAATTAGTGATATTTTATTATATTAAACTTAGTTTAAAAACAATGTTTTTATGGTATATGATATACCCTTTTTCCAGTAGTTTACACAGCTCACTACTGCTGCTAAGTCACTTCAGTCATGTCCGACTCTGTGCGACCCCGTGGACTGCAGCCCACCAGGCTCCTCTGTCCATGGGATTTTCCAGGCAAGAGTACTGGAATGGAGTACCATTGCCTTCTCCATTACACAGCTTAGTCAGGTCAAAAATGATGCTTCTCATACTAAATTTAATTTCCAAATTATTCATAGGACTTTTAAGTGCTAGAGTTCCAAAAAAAAAATCAAAAGCTTTACATTATAATGAGGGAGATAACAAAATAAAGTGTTTCATACAATCCAAGTATTATTGTACAAGTATTTACAAGGTATATAGTGTGAACAGTGAAGAATGAACATACAGATTTTACGGGGTGGGGGGGAGCTGAAAACTTCTTCTTAGAAGAGATAATTTCCAACTGAGTTTTAAAGAATGAATGAGAGTATGGCTGGTAAACAAGAAGGGAAACACATTCATGAAAGAAAACAAGGGACACACTAAAATGTCTCAGGAGCTACTCGTCTGGTGTACACTTCCGCTGCCAGGATTATCGAATTACGTCCAGAGATGACTCAGTCGGATGAGCATTTTAAAAGGAATACACTGACAACACTGTGGAGGCTGAAGGCCAGGCGAAGAGGCAGTAGGTCCAGTGGAATGAGGGGCCAACACACGCAGTGTTTCAAGACTTTGCAAACGCAAGGCAGTAAGGTTACCCTTGAGGACCCTGCACTCAACTGTAGGTTTTAGCTGAGAAAAGAACTTCTTTGTTTGCTTATTTTCATCAATGGGAATGTATTTCTTTCCTAATGGAAAGAATAAACTTTGGTTCGGTAAGAGGATCTGGGCCAAATCTTTAAACGTGTTCCTTAGAGACACTCATGAATCCTCAGCCTGTACATTAAGAATATCAGATATAAGAAAGTGTATTTTTATATATTTATACCACACATAATTCTTCAGAGTGTGTGGTAAAAATTAGGGGAAACACAAGCAGTAATTAGTGACTTTTAAACTACTTTCTGAATTTGGTATCATAGCTGTTCCTGGATTCCAGAAACCTGGATTCAGATCCTGCATTCTGAGAAAATTATTAAAATACAGTTTAACGCTAAAACATATTTAAATTATACACATTTTCATATAGTGTCTTTCTTGATCCTTTTAATAGGTAAGATAGAAAATGATTACTCACCCTTCAGATAAGAAGAAAGTAAAATTCAGAGAGATTACTGGCTAAAATGGAGCTGGGACTAGAACCCAGATCTATTGACTTAGTCAGAAACTTTGTCCCATAATGAGATTCCTTTTTTAGCCACTAGGTGGTGATAATTTGTTGTTAAGAGAAAATGACATAATTTAGGTTTAATTTTGATCTGGGATGTATAGAATCTGACAAATGATAATGACCAGATTATAAAAATTTTAATAGTATGAGTGTATTAGCAGAATTGAAGCATGGATAATCATGTGCTTCTGGAATTACACCTAAATATTTTATATGGATGCTGTAAATACCCATCATGAGGAAAGTGGTTAAGGGAATAATGGTTAGTTAATACAGCTGAATGTTATGTAACTGATAGATACTGTATATACACATTTAGAAGGCACTTGGTATATTTAGTATGTGCTCGATGAATAAAAGAAAATAATTATAGAATTTCATAACTCTGTTTAAAGATATTCAAATCAGTATTACAAGAAAGTAAAGTATAAAATTGTACATACAGAGTGAGTTTAACTGCTAAAATAAATTTTCAAAATATGTCAGAGTTATATATGAGTAGTGATACTTTGGGTAACCCATTTTTTTTTTATTTTTGTATGATGGAAACACTTTATTCAGTGGACATATATTAGCATATTAATTTTTAAAAATTTAAAATTAAAATGAAGGGATAGTTGCAGTTACCAAGATGAAACCTAGCTCTACAATTTCCAGGCTCACTTTCCTGACATTATATATGTTTCTTCTGATGATCTTAGAGGTAAAACTGGGAAGTGATAGCATCTTTCTACCTTCTTTCAACATATATATGTCTTAAATAACTTGCATTTCTTCAACAACAATCATCAGAACTTTTAAGACTCGGGATTGCTGTTTTAATAGCTTTCCATAGAAGATGATAAATACTCTATTTATCCTATAAACTTTATATAAGAGAAAACATACAAATATGATTGGCATAATTTATATGTTCTCAAATTTTTGAAACTTTATCACAGTTCAGTCTGAAGAATAATTATATATAAATCAAATGGGAAAATTGTTGAAATTTGAATGTAGGGTGGATTTTATTGCATTTTAAAAATCCTATTCAACTGATGATAAACGTGAATTGTAAGTTCCCCGTCCCCTTGCCCCCAACTTTGTTTTCAGATAGATTAGCTTGGTTTTCCCAGTGTAGTTTTTATACATTGTTACTGTTTTATTTCATTTAAAGAGTTTATAAAAGCTAGGTTTATTATTTTTTAACATGTTTTCTCCAGCCTGTTAATCTTAAATGTATGTTGAAATGTGAACTCTTGACATTTTAATACTTTGCCAGCAACTATAAACATACATTATAAGTATTACCTACAATGAGTTTTCTATTTGGTATTTACTCATCGAACAGTATATTTTATATTGCATTTTAGACACTTAGATGGAAAATGAATTCAAATAACTAGTCCTTTGTGTTAAATTTTCTTCTATCAGAAGGAAAAAATGCATAAAGTCCCTTTTCCCACTGGTGTCCACAATGTTNGGCATAATTTATATGTTCTCAAATTTTTGAAACTTTATCACAGTTCAGTCTGAAGAATAATTATATATAAATCAAATGGGAAAATTGTTGAAATTTGAATGTAGGGTGGATTTTATTGCATTTTAAAAATCCTATTCAACTGATGATAAACGTGAATTGTAAGTTCCCCGTCCCCTTGCCCCCAACTTTGTTTTCAGATAGATTAGCTTGGTTTTCCCAGTGTAGTTTTTATACATTGTTACTGTTTTATTTTATTTAAAGAGTTTATAAAAGCTAGGTTTATTATTTTTTAACATGTTTTCTCCAGCCTGTTAATCTTAAATGTATGTTGAAATGTGAACTCTTGACATTTTAATACTTTGCCAGCAACTATAAACATACATTATAAGTATTACCTACAATGAGTTTTCTATTTGGTATTTACTCATCGAACAGTATATTTTATATTGCATTTTAGACACTTAGATGGAAAATGAATTCAAATAACTAGTCCTTTGTGTTAAATTTTCTTCTATCAGAAGGAAAAAATGCATAAAGTCCCTTTTCCCACTGGTGTCCACAATGTTAAAGGTGACTATACTGTCAGAGATCACTGGTGAGGAATTGCAGACTACCTCACAATATTATAAATGGGTAAGGGACTTAGATTGAATCTTAAAATAATAAATTTTCAGTGAGTACATTTTTCTTCATTATAAATTATGAGAATTGAACTTGAGGTTAAATATCTTTGGATGCCTTTGTTGATAATGACATTGCATATGTGAGAAAGTGCTTTCTTTTTAGTTTTTGTTGTTATTGCTGTTAGATTGGACCCATCAAGGAACTCTGAAATCACATAAAGTGATTAGTTAATAAAAATGAAGTGATGGGCTGGGTGCATTGAAGGTGTAAAATTTTCTCAGTAGGTATGCCTTTATAATAATTTTTAAATATATTTTTGCTTACCAACCTATTTTTGTTCACATTTTGTCTTTGTATGACTTTTTTAAGATCTTTACCACTTTAGATTTAAATATCAAATTTAATTATCTTAGCTACATTATTTTCTTAATGAAACATTAGTTTCATTTTTGCTCAATTTATGAATTTTGAAGCTTTTTTTCTAATCATTGGTATGCAGCTTAAGTTATCTAGAACGTCATTGTCCAATAGCATAGCCCCTAGCGACATGTGAGTATTTAAACTCCAAACTTAACTAGGTAAAATTAAATTAACATTTAGTTCCTCAGTCACACTAGTCACATTCAATATTTTGCTTAGGTACATTTGGCAAAAGTATTATTTACGCTCTTGAATTTCTCCAAAAATAAAAACTGTGTTCCTGCAGGCTTACTTTCTATAACATGCGGATTTCTTTTAAATCATGAGATGTCTTTTACTTCTCAGTCAAGCTGGGGAATATCACACTACATCTCTAAGTTGGGCCACTCTTTCTGCTGTGTCATGTCATGTCCCCATCTCCACATTTTGTGATGGATCTCTTTTATCCTCGAACAGAAGGATCCATGTATTTTAATTTGTATATCTCCAGCGACTAGTGTCACTCCAGTGACAGTGATTGGCTCCTAAAAGACAATAAAATTTTGTTAAGTGAATAAATTTTTTCCAAGCTTTTTTAAAAGTACATGTAAGTATATGTTTTAATTGTATCATCATGTTAATTTCCTATATGATAATACAAAGATATTTTAACTAGTTCACCAAATTTTTGATCATCCTTCCTAATTCAAAGATCACTAAGCATATATGAAAAACTCTAGCTTATAGTTTGGCAACTAAGACAAAAAGGTGCATGTTATTAATTGTAGTGTGAGTACTCCTATAAGTATAAACAAAATATAAGTAGACATTAGACGTTTAAGTAAATAACACTTGTGTAATGACTCATATATTTTGAATTATGATAAATATTTTTACTTGATGACCAAGATTTATTTCTTTGTGCAATTCTAGCTCCTTTTATAACAAATTATTTTACTAGTGATGATGTAGATGGAATAGTGTTATTTACTCATGGCAGGTCTTTTTCCGTAAGATCTAAACTAGACTAAATTTTTCTTTTGCATTGTATCTCTTTTAGGTCTCCAGATATTTATGGAAGATTGGCAGAGCTATATCTTATTCCAGATTACCATTATTCTGATTTTACTGACAAGTGAATTTTTGCTTTTTTTAGGAGGATTTTCTATGGGAGGGTGCATGGCAATGCATTTAGCATATAGAAATCATCAAGATGTGGCAGGAGTATTTGCTCTTTCTAGTTTTCTGAATAAAACATCTGCTGTTTACCAGGTAAGTTTCAGATTTTAAAGGCAAAACAGAAGAAAAAAAATGAGACATTCACCCATTGAAACTAAAACGACATTGATAATTACACAATAACGGTTGCTTCACAGAGCATTCCTGGGAATTCATGGGCAAATTAGCTATATTGATTAATTCCAGCTGGTCATTCTTATTTAAGAAATGCCTTGTGCAAAGAATATTGTTAATCAAAGTCTCAAAGAGGAAAGGACAAAAAATATGTATATAACATATTAAAAACGTAGATGATTTTAGCTAGGTTTGCTAATTATGACTTAATCAAACCAAAGAATAAGTTACATGGCTGACACCTATTTTGCAGCATTATTTCTAATTTATGAATGGAATGTAATAGTGATACAGCCTCATTACCAGGAGTAGAACCAGCAGGTACAGAAACAAGAACAAGAATGCCATTTTTCCCTTGTGTTCCTCCCTCTCTCCACTCTATGTGCAAAGGGTTGCCTTGCCAAGACACAAGGTTTCTTCAGGACATGCTTTGACTGTTTTTGAAACAGCTCTCTCTGGAGTAAATGCAGGTCCCACACAACTGCAGTTCCTGTAGTGCTGTCACCCAGCTAAGCTCTTGAGCTTAGTCCATCAATATATACCTCGACATCACCGCCACTACTGCTTTTTCCCCTTTAAATACTGAAGCTTTGGTTAAATTGACATTTTTCTGCCCTCCCTGACTTCCAAGAATATATACTGTTCTTAAATGAATTTCTTAATCTTCTCCATGTTTATATCCTCTTCTCTAGGCTCTTCAGAAAAGTGACGGTGTTCTTCCTGAGTTATTTCAGTGCCATGGTACGGCAGATGAGTTAGTTCTTCATTCTTGGGGTGAAGAGACAAATTCAATGTTAAAATCTCTAGGAGTGAGCACAAAGTTTCATAGTTTCCCAGGTGTTTACCATGAGTTAAGCAAAGCGGAACTAGAGAAACTAAAGTCATGGATTCTTACAAAGCTACCGGACTAAATCGAGATTGATGTGTTAATATACAAGTAATGTCTTTATGAAAAGTGTTTTTTACTGTCTAGTTCTGATTTGATGAATAATTATTAAAATATTAAGAAATATCAACAGTTTACTTGTTTTTGACATACTGAGCACCATAGATAGTAGTGCAGTCTTATTAATGGTCAACATTAATTTAGGCAAACATCTGTGTATTATTTGTCAAATTCTTTGTAAATATTTGGAGGCCTTGTAAGTAATTGAATATTGAAATTTTACAATAATTAAACTAGCTTAACAGCAATGAGAAATCATGAAAAGATTTTAGCATGATATTATTTTCATTATCATTTCCTTTAAATTGCCTTTTTAAAAATATATTTATGTATGTATTCACATTTACTTTATTTTTGAAAGAATAACATTAGTGAGGGTGTGCTCAGTCGATCAGTTATGTCCAGCTTTTTGTCATGCTTATGGGATTCTCCAGGCAAGAATACTGAAGCCAGTTGCCATTTCTTCCTCCAGGGGATCTTCCCAAGCCAGGGATCGAACCCATAGCTCCTGCATTGGCAGGCAGATTTTTTACCACTGNCAGGTTAGGTGGCATGTTCTATACATATCAGTCAGGTCAAATTGGTTGATACTTTTGTTCAAATATACTGTATCCTCACCTATTTTCTGCCTCTTTATTTTATAAATTATTGGGTGAGGAGGACTGAAAGTTCCTACTGTAACTGTGAATCTGTTTCACTTGGCAGTTGCTTCAGGTCTTGCTTTATATATTTTGAGACTATGTTATTAAATGCATAAACATGTAAGATGATTATGTTCCCCTGATGAATTGGCCTCTTTTTCTTTATGAAATGATAATCTTTATCCCTGATAGATTTTTTGAGGCGGAGGGGGCTCTGAAATATTCATTGTGTGATATTGTTATAGCCCCTCTAGCTTCCTTTAGACCCTAGCTGATACTGGATTGTGAGGTTGTACACACTGACTAGTGGGAACTCAGACTTTTCCCAGCCCTCTCTGAGCCTCAGTGATTGTTCCTTTTAGGTGGCTCTTACTTTTCCTACACATACCTGATGGTGAGCACTCTGCTAAAGATTTGAGAGGGCCTTCTGCAGAGCCCAGGCAATCTTGCAACTCTCTAATACTCCGTCCTGTAACTCTGAGCCTCTCGATCTTCTGGATTCCCTCAGCTCCCTCTGAGTCTCCTCTCCACGCTGTGGCCTAAAAAACTCTTCACACAATAAGCTGGGCACTTAATCCTTCCTAAAAGATGACTGTCCTGTAGCACCAGTGCCCAGTATCTGACAATACAAATGTGGCCCAGCTTCTTAGTTGTTTCAGGTCAAAAACTAAACCTGGTCCCTCTTGTTCCATCTTGGCTATCTTAGTTATAAGCAGAAGTCCCTCATTCTCCTTTTATTTGAAGCTATAAACTGTAAATTTGAAGAGGGAGGGATTGAGGAAGAAATGGAAGGAGAGAGAAAGACTGAGACTTAGAAGTCCAAAATTCCCTCAGAGGAGACTACAGTGGTTTAATTATCTTAAGCCTTTAATGAACTTCAACTTCTTGACATTTTAAATGGTCTGCCTAGAGTATACATGGTATCACTCATGTTGAAAGCCCTTATGGCTGCAATTTGCCCTAAAGTAACATATGTACATGTCATAGATAAGGGTGTCAGGCTTATATATGTTGAGTATATACATACCAAATACAGTATAAAAGAAAGGGATGTAGATTTTTTTTTTGGTGAATGTTTATCCTAGAACTTAATTATGTGCATGTGTACTTAGTGGCTTCAGTTGTGTTGACTCTTTGCAACCCTATGAACTATAGCCCACCAGGTTCTTCTGTCCAAGGGATTCTCCAGGCAAGAATACTGGAGTGGGTTGCTGTGCCCTCCTCCAGAGGATCTTCCTGACTCAGGTATTGAACCCACGTATCTTTACGTCTCCTGCGTTGGCAGGTGGATTCTTTACCTCTGGCAAGCCCTTGATAATTAGGTATTCTGGAATAAATCTCAGCCTCTGCCACAGTATACTCCTTTGTAAAAGTGTTTGAGGATCAAGTTTTACAGCATATGTAAAAACCTTTAAAATAAAGTTACAGAAAGAAGGTATTGCTAGACTTGTTTTACCAGAGGTAGAGGGATGTGTGCACGTAATGATTATAAATCTGTCTTCACAGTTTGATCTACACATAGAAGATATATCTAAATATTTTATATAGATAATCTTCCATCCAGTTCTAGTCCCCTACCCATTAGGCTGATAGGATATTCAGCCTTAGTTATCTTTTACTGTTTTACCTCATTCCAAATTATGCCAGTCTGGGGCCCCCTTGCATAGAGCAGTATCTTCAGGGGAGTCCCTCCAATATCCAGTACTCACTCACCTTGAGATAACTATTACCCATATGGTGGTCTCTTAAAGCCAAGTGGTCTCTTAAAACCACTCAGCCATTTTCTTCCTGCTCTGTTGCTTCACCCACATAAACATTTCCTAAGGCAAGAGAGTTGAAATAGTCTTAATACTTTCTTACTTGGGAGAGGAAGAATGGCAACAAGAGGAAAGCATAAATCAGTATCACAGTAAATTATATGTGTTTATCTGTTGGAGAGATTGGAATTTTGCAAAAGATGAGAGAGAAAGCTAGTATGTAAATGAAGGAAGACATTCACTTTTTACTCTCTTATTTCTAATGTTTGAATTTTTATAATGGGCTTTATTGGTTTTATAATCCTTAAAGTGAACTGAAATGTTTATTAATGGCATTTTTCCTCAACTAAAGACTGAACAGGAAGGCTCGCCATCAGTGGTTAGAAAATTAAATATTTTCTTTATAGGAAGTTAACTACTTCAGTTAAAATATGGAAAAATATACTAAGAACAAAATATGAAGCATGAAGCATACCAGCAATTTGGCTGTTGACCATTTATGGTACTTTGATATGTAAAATAAAATATCCAGATATCACTCAGCCAGAATATGCTTAAACCAGAAGTCTTTATCATATAAAAGGAATTTCTTGATACACAATAAGAGAACAGAATTACCATAGCCATCCAAACATTTCAAGAAAACTCAGTTTATATAATACTCAAAGACAGCTACTTCACAAAACTTTGTATATAATTTTAACATGAGAAAAGCTAGAATACTCTTTACAGAGAACAAATGTCCTGCTATGTATATTTTGATTCTCCTTTATAATTTACCCTTTAGAAATAGTTGCTGTGGGTATACACGGGTATAGTCTTTTGAAGGGAAATGTAGCCTCAGCATATTCCTACACTAAGGATAAGATGCAAACCCCCACATGTGTTGTCTGTGTCATATTTGTTAAATTCTGCCACTTAGCTGCAGCCAGATCAGCTCAGTGCGTTTCATACAGCGTTGCTAAGACTACTGTGAACAGGATTCCAAATGCCAGAATGAAGCCAGCCTGCAGCACTGCTTTCAGCTGTGGACCCCAGGGCTGTGGTCCAACCCAGCCAGACAAGTCATGTGACCTAGGAAGGATGTGCCTCAGGAGGCCAGCTGTCCTTACGGTTCTGCATTAACCCTCCTACCCAGACCGAAGCATTCACCCAGGCACTGCAGGAGCGATTGCACAGACGCCACCTTGGCCTGTGAGGTCACAATCTCAGGCAGTGTGTCCTCCACAACAACCACAGCCATGAATTTAAGTGGACCTGAACACTTCCAGGAAAGAAAGAGTATCACTGATCATTTTAGCTCAAGATAGGCACAAATTCCATACCAGTTTTTCAAAGTGGATGGTTTCCATTGTAAGATCACATCCCTTAGGCTGTACGTAAATAACAGATTGGTTTTCATCTCTCCAGTAAGCTCACCCAAATAATCACAGGAGCTTCATCTTCGAGCAATCTCCAGTCATCCTAGACCTGCATGAGCTATTTGTGGTATTTCGTCACACACTTGAAAGCCTACTATGGCAGGTGAAAGTCGCTCTGTTTTCCGGTGACACAAGTTAATACCTACATTACCGTTGCCAGGCCCTTCAAATGGGACCTCCATCAGCCAAGGGCACAGACAACAGTGTCTCCAGCATGGCCTGGCCAGCTGAGAAGCCTGAGTTCTCAGTTCAGTTTAACAATTGAGTTTAGTCCTTGTTTTTGCAGAAAACGCCCTGAGGGAAGTCACCCAGCCTGTGCCCTTTGTCCACACCACTGGGTGTGTGGCATTTGTCCATACCACAGAATGAAAAAGGGACAGTTAGGAAAAGGGGTGTAGGAGAGAGAAGGTGGGATATGCTGACAGGTGTTTTTTGTTTCTGACAGGTTTCTTCAGGAGCTGGGGGCCATCCTTTGCTGTTTCCACAGACTTAGTAAGGTTAAGAAGTTCAGTCGCTGAGACATGTCCAGCTCTTTGTGACCCCATGGACTGCAGCATGCCAGGCCCCTCTCTCCTTCACTGTCTCCCAGGGTTTGCTCAGATTCGTGACCACTGAGTCAGTGATGCTATCTAACCATCTAATCCTCTGCTGCCCCTTTTTCCTTTTGCCTTCAGTCTTACCCAGTATCAGGGTCTTTTTCAATGAATTGGCTTTTTGCATCAGGTGCCCAAAGTATTGGAGTTTCAACATCAGTCCTTCCAGTGAATATTCAGGGTTGATTTCCTTTAGGATTGACTGGTAAAGAAGACTGGTAAGCAAGTCTTAAATCTTCTGTGAAGTTCAAGAAGGTGGCAGGAGATAGACAGGTGGCAGGCCCAGCAGTCAGTTAAATTTAAGATGGTTGTAACAGTTTGGGAAACCTCACCAGGGTGTTTTTAAGCTTGAGGAAAGCTCCAAGGGTAGTCCTAAAAGACAACAATCAGTGTCCCTCTCATCCCCATAAGTTCCAGGAGTTAAACACACTCTTTCCTGTTGCTTTCTCTCCATTTATTCATAATATATATCCTATTCCAGTAGCTGTAACTTCATCTTTTCTCTAATTGACTATTGCACCCAGACCTTTCATCCAGGCAGGTTGGGTACAAGCGGCACAAAGGTATTTTTATAAAACCTATGGAGACCCGTCATGCCCCCCACATTGGCTACCCACTACAGAGGGACTCAGTAAACACTGTGCTCAGCCAATTAGTCATATTTATCTAAGATCATGTCATCAAAATAAACCCATATTTGTAAACCAGAGTAATTTGAATTCCCTGTCTGCTTTTACATGCTGCCTCCAGAAGGTTTACTGACCAGACTTGCCTGATTGCCAATAGGGAAAAGAGGACGCATCACACTCAGTGGTCAGGAAGAACTTCAAAATCTCAAAAGAGCTTTATATGATCTCCCAACACTTCTGACCCTTTATTCTTTACCCAGGAAACAGCTGAGAGGAGGTGGTCCCTTTTTGAGGACAGCTGTGTTCCTTGACCAGACTGCCTTACCAAGGTGTATGGACCAGAGGAAAGTGAAGGAGGCAGAGCCAGACATCTTTTGAATCAGTTTTTGACAAGAAAGAATCCCTGAATTCTCAACAATACCAAATCCCAGTAAATTGCAGAGAGTGTTCAAAGCCTGCCGAATACCTGACTACCAGCCCATTGTTGAATTGTTTTGCAACAAAAGGCACCCCGTTGCCAGACTGAAAGTCATCCAGAAATATAAGCCAAAGATAAAACAGATTAGTTTCATGATCCACTGAAAAGGCAACACATAGGCTAAACAAGTATTAATAAGCAGTGAGGCACTACCGATAACCCCAAGAAGAGGTCAAAGGTCAGCTGTAATCAGTGTGTGAGGACAAAGTTTGGGCGATGCCCCAGCCATGTGGTTGCCTTTGCTGTCAGACAACTAGGTCAGCTTTAGTCAGGACTCAGAAGTTTGGCATGCAAGGGTAGCCTGTGGATCAAAAACATAAGTTCTTTTACTTTGTGTCCAACATAATGGTTGATGTGTCACCTGTCTAGTCTAATGACGGTTCAAGTAAGCAACGCTGACAATCTGGCAGGACAGGCTTAACCAGCAGCTTGATTCCAGTCAGTTTCAGCAGCAAATGGGTCCCCTTACATGCATGACTCAGACAGTTCAATCAGCAGGCACTATTTGTTTCCTAGGTTAGCAGTGCCAAAGGGGGTTGTCTTGAATCTTCCAGTCTGTGGTTTTTCCAAGTGACAGTCCAAATAATCAGGCCATGGCCACAACCCAAGAATCAGTAAAAATATAATGAGATTTATCAAGTATCATATTTGCCAGAGCTATAATAATGACCTTGAGTTTCTTGAGCAGAATGACCCTGTCCACTTTGAATTCTGAATAAGCTGGCCCTGAGCCTGACCGTTTGCAGCTGCCCAGTGGACATCACCAGATGTCAGCTCAGCCAAACCATCTGTGAAGCAGGCCCAGACATTATGGGGAACCTCTGTGAATCAAGGGCACCGTTGAGCCAGCAACTTTGCTACAGGTGGGGAGTGGAATAGCTGCCATTTTTTCACGTAGTGCCAGGATGCTTCTGGGGCCAGGCTGGCTGCATGTTCGAAGGTACCATTTCCATTACTGGATCCTTTTCCCTTTGTTAGTCACCGAGTCTGTCGATCTATCCCAAAATGGAAATACCAGGACAGAGAATCACAGTTCCTCCAGGGGTCAGGCACTCAGTTTCAATAAGACCTCAATAGTAAGCTGACAGTTGCTTTCAGGAGAGAGAAAACTGGTAGTTCTGTCGAGGAGGCAATGAGTCTAAACCCTAAGGGGCACCTCCAAGTGGAGGCCACCTCCCTTTGCTGGAAGCTCCTGTTAGCAGCAGCATCAGTTACAGAGACTTGTAGCTCAAAGGGATCATTGAAGATGTAGGGCCCTAGAAGTATCAGCACCTCTCTACACGCAGCTCTTCCCAAACAGGAAGAACCCCTTTTGGATCTTATCGGCATTTACAATATAAAGCATGTAAAACATAAATACCAGTTACACATTCAGCAGTGGAAGCCAGAACAATAATACATTGAATCAACACAGAGGACTCCACTCTATGGGTCATATTAACTTCCTTTGTTACTGTGAACTCTCTCCAAATCCCAGCAGTTGAATTTGGCCATACACTCACTAGTGGGACCCAGCTGTATGGTAACGTAGTCGCCAGTATCTACTAGAGCCACAAAAGCTTGAATCACTTCTCTTCCCAACACTCCCTAACCTATTTGATAGATTGTGACTTCTCATCCCTTTTGGGAACACAGCAATGTTACCTAGCCCCTAACCATCTTGCTCCTTAAACCAGCTGAGTGAAAAGAGACAGGAGGGTCACAGGGGCGTGATGAGGGAGAGTGACTCCACGCAGTAGTAGTCAAGAAGTCACGTTTCAGTTTTGGGAGGGGTGCAATAATTTGTTTAGATTGTTGGAGTCAGTTTTTCAGTCTTTAGGGGATCAATCTCATCAGCATTGTCAACCAAGTGCAAGACAGTAGAAGCCTGAATAGCAGTCAATGACTGATCTGTGGTTTGCCATGGGAAATTGTCTCAGAGAAATTTTCCCAGAGGGCCAAAGCTCCCTGAAAGCAGGCAGGGCCCACCGCAAAAAAGTAAAACAAAGCTCCAAGGCCTTTTACTCCTTTCTTCAAATAGATTTAAGTTTGGCATAAGAGACTGCAAGAGGGTCTGAGCCATAAACCAGCCAGCTGTTCTGTTCTTCCCTAGGGAGCATCCATACAGGATCCTCCCCAACTACCAGATGAACCAGAGAACATTCTAAAGACTTGCCTGAAATCTCCTCAAAGGAACTGTGAATTTCACTCCTTTCATAGTCAAGGCAGGTACTTGTCTTTGTAACTGTTGTCTACAAGAGAAAAGATCCTTCTGCTCTTACAGAATGAATGTGAGTATCAGTTATTCTAAAGGGGTGGGCCCACAACTGAGATTGACCAAGGTCCTTCCACTGGAGGAAAATTAGTGATGAACAGGGTACCAATTGGATAGTTATCTGGATCCCATTCGTTAGTCCACAGCGGCCTCCCTGATGGTAACTGAACACAAGTGTGTATGCCCGATGCACAGTGAGGCCAAACTAAACGAAAACTCAGAGTCTGGAGCAGCAAAAGGTTTATTGCAGAGCCATGCAAGGAGACAGGTGGCTCATGGCCAAAGAACTCTGAACTCCTTGAAGGGTTTCAGCAAAACACTTTCAAAGGCAAGGTGAGGGAGGGGTGTGGTTAGTTGTGGCAAACTTCTTGGTGTAGGAATCCTCTGTTCTTGCAGCTGCCCATGTAGGTCAGGTCAATATGTTCCTATAAATCTCCAACAAGACAACTGTTATTCTCTGCTCTGCAACTTTTTTATGTCTCTGTAAACGGAGGTCAGAGCCCTGAGAATAGACTATCCTCTATAGTTCGGGGTACAGGCAACAGTGGTACAGAGCCAGTATGACTCGGCACAGGAAGAAGACTAGATCTAATATGGAGTCAGATTTGTTCCTCTCTATTATATAATTTCTCCTTGTTAAGAGCAACTAAACTGGAAGACCATTTGACCATACAATTTGTTCAGTGTGTTTGCTGCCATTTCCCTTGGACTTCCCTCAAATTCTGCTCACCACCCTGCAAAGCTTTGTTCTTTCCTTTCTAGAAAATGAGTGTGAAATTTAATTTGAAATATTGGGTGGATATTTTACTAAAATGTAAAATATTATTTTACAATACACTTTCTTTGTACTTATATACATTACCTTTGTGATATTATTTCGACCTTTTAGTCCTGGATTGGTTGCAAAAGCCATATGTGATTTTTATATTGGGAATAGAATTAATGGGTCTATGATGAATAGTGGACATCCTGTTTTGAAGAAATCATATTTTGGGCAAAATGCCCATAAGAGACATGTTTTTGCCAATAGTTTAGTTCAGAGCCTCTGGGATCTTTCTTTCCTTTTTTTTTTTTTTAAGAAGTGATGAGAAAGTTTGACACTTTTTTATTCCATTTTGAATTCACTTTAGAGCTGATTTCAAAACAGCTTATTATTTCAGTTTTTGTTATAAAAAACTCATTTGTTTGTTTTATTTTGGCATTTCACTACCTACTCTTAAGGCCATAGAATTATTTTAACTAGAAATTCACTCTGTTTTCATTTTCTGTTTTTTTCTTCCCACCTCAATTTTTTTCTAGTCAGTTGATGGTTTGTCCAATAGAAATTATAGAAACATTTGACATATTAGTTACTTGACATATTAATTTTGGCCACTTCTGGTATGCTTTCTTTTGCCAATGAAATTATTTAAAAATTGGGTGGGGGTGTTTCTGAGCAATGGAAGTCTTTCCCTTGGGCATTAAGTATTAAGCCATTTTCTCTATCATATAGCAAGAAAGAAGTTTTAAAACCTAAGTTCACAGCATGCAATTGGCAGAAGCAAATAAATGGTTCTCTTTAAAAATTTCACTTCAACAGCAATAAATCTCTAGTTAAATTTCAAACCAGAATTTTTAAATGGCAAATGAAAAAACATACCGATTTCAAATAGTAGCTAAAATTCTTTTTTTTTTTTTTAACATTTCTTAATTATCCTGTGAAACATCAAGTGAGTTTTAAGGCAGCCAGTTAACATTGTCTTAGTTCTGCCATAGAATCAAAGAGTTTTTACTGCTGGAGGGAATTCAGAGATGATGGTTTACACATACTGAAACTGAGATCCAGAGACAGTCAGTGATGTATACAGAGTCCTGAATAAGCAGGACCGAAACTTTCATTATGCCACATTATATCCAGAAGGTATAGCTAAGTATTCACATAAATTTCAAACATTTTAAGTTCAGAGTCATTTCCTTTCCTTTGTAGACATTTCCTGTTCAGGCTTCTTTTGACCCCATTTCTACCATTTTGCCGAATGAATGTAGTGGTCTCTGCCTCAGTGTAATAGCAGGCCCAGCCTCATTTTTAAGTACTGGCACAGGTTTAAGACTTTGTAATGACTTCTATCTTTACATCAGAACCATTTCTATCAGAGTTCTAATTTCTGAATCCCATAACCTACTCCAGTCTTTATCTTATTTGATATCTTTATAGAACGTGACACTTTGATTAACCCCTGATTCTGGTGACTCCAGTCTTCCAGCCTGAAGACTGTATCCACTCTCTGGGTGATCTTCTACTTTTATAGCTTTGAAAAGCTGGCTCCATAGCTACACCTCTGGTCCCAGGCTCTCATTGTCACTCCACATCTGTGTTTTACACTTCCTGCTGGAGTTTCCCACCTGGTTGTCAGACAGCCAAGATACATCTTGTATTTTCAAAACATCGCAAAATTTTCACACTTCCCAAATGTGATTTGAATTAAAAAAAAAAAAAAATCTCTCCAAGTTTCTGTTCCCTCACCTGTAAATGGGTTTGTTAGGAGATTACATGTAAAGAGCCCAGCACAGCAAATGGAGAATTATTACTCTGTTGTCCACTCCAGAACCTACTTCTGTTGTGATCTGCTTTCCAAGACCTTCCTTCTGCATAATAATATCTTTGTGGCATACCCTATTCTTCCCCCTCTCTCATCTTTTCATCAAATCAGTTAACAAAGCCTTCTGATGTTATATCAATGAGAGATGTTTCCGTTTTGGCCTCTAAACCAACCTCATCATCTCTGCCTTAGTTCTGGTGATCAGTCTGCCTCTGGTCTCTTTTGTCTGTTCATTCTCCGGCATGCTGTCAGAGTTAATGGCTACCTCTTCTACCTAACAACCCCACTGTTTGGGCAGGCTTCCCACTGTCTTTAGAGAAAAATTAAAGTTTTCTTTTTATCTAAGCATTAAATCCCTTTACAACATAGTACCTAGCTACTATTTCAGTGTTATCTCCTGCCCTTCCTTTCTCCAAAGTCACAGTGCATGTGAATATACAGACACAAACACACACACACATGATTTTCCTTAAACACACCAAACATTTTCACAACTTTCAGTTCCGTTCATTTGCTCAGTCGTGTGCGACTCTTTGTGACCCCATGGACTGCAGCATGCCAAGGCTCCCTGTCCGTCACCTACTCCTGGAGTTTACTCAAACTTGTGTCCATTGAGTTGGCGATGCCATCCAACCATCTCATCTTCTGTCATCCCCTTCTCCTCTTGTCTTCAATCTTTCCCAGCATCAGGGTCTTTTCAAATAAGTCAGTTCTTCACATCAGGTAGCCAAAGTATTGGAGCTTCAGCTTCAGCATCAGTCCTTCCAATGAATATTCAGGACTGATTTCCTTTAGGATGCACTGGTTGGATTTCCTTACTGTCCAAGGGACTCTCAGGAGTCTTCTCCAAACCACAGTTCAACTTTACCTTTACCTATTACCTTTAGCACAAGTTTGCCTTTAGTATATCTTACCTCCACTTGGAATACTCTCTCCTTCAACTGACAAACTCTTAACACTTAAGACACGGATTTTGAGTGACCCAATCCTTGCCCAATTGTCTTTGACAGAAGAATGTGTTGTGTCCTCCATGTTTCTATATTTATTTGTTATATGTTGGTCCCACCAACTGTGAATTTTGAACTCAAAGGCAAGGGGTATTTTGTTTTCCTCTTCAGTACTTCCCTGGTGGCTCAGACAGTAAAGAATCTGCCTACAGTGCAGTAGACCTAAGTTCGATCCCTAGGTCAGGAAGAGCCCCTGGAGAAGGAAATGGCAACCCATTCCAGTATTCTCACGTGGGAAATCCCATAGACAGAGGAGCCTGATGGGCTGCAGTCTGTAGGGTTACAATGAGTCAGACGCAACTGAGTGACTTTCACACCTACTAAAGTGACTGGCAATAGAAAAAGAACAGACAACAGAAAAGCAATGAATGGCTGATAACATAATTACCATTTCCTGCTGGGTTGCCATAGGCCAGTTATTCTTGTAAATTGAATTATTCTAATGTTTTCTCACAATTACATTTGGGCTAATTACTCTTATGCAGAAATATACAATTGACAGTGTTTACTCCTCATTGTATCTTATCAAATGGCTCATGGTTTCAATATAGCCCATATTTAAATATGTTTACTTTGATCATTTTATCAATAGGGTGACTTAAGTATTATTCACTATAAGGTTACTTCTGTACATTTTGCAATTAGTAAGTATTTTGTGGAAGAAGTAACATGAAACCATGGCAATGTGTTATTCTTCATCAAAGTTTTAATTTGTTTATTTGCTTATATCAAAATCAACTCGTGGCTTTCTATATTATTCAGTGGGTTGTAATATGATGCTGTCATTTCCTTCGGATACTGACAATTTTCCCAGAATTGGCCAGTGAGTGCCTTTTTGAGTTGGATTCAATGTTCTTTTCACAAGTTCCCTTCCTTCTTTGAACATTGTGTTATTTTACAGCTCACAAAAGATGTATCAGGCACATCCTGTATTTTTCTTGCCCAAGCCACCAAATCAATTATTTCTCCAAAGACTCCTGGTTCTGATTTAGTGTAACATAAAATTCAGAAACCATCTGGACACTGAGTAGACTCATTCCTTAGGATATTTGTTTCCAGGACCTAGTGGAAAGAACTGTGGATGAATTTATGTATATACATACACATATTAATGACTGTATTTAGGTATATGTATGTGTGTGTATATATATATATATATATATGCTTACAGGAGAAGGCAATGGCAACCCGCTCCAGTACTCTTGCCTAGAAAAGTCCCATGGACGGAGGAACCTGGTAGGCTGCAGTCCATGGGGTTGCACAGAGTTGGACACGACTGAAGCGACTTAGAAGCAGCATATATACTTATGTATATTCTATATTATCTATATATATATATAAGTACTATACAATATATTAATACATACATTTGCATATATTTACATTATATAAATACATATATGCATATATGGGATGAGTTCATACATGTACCTCTAATTCCAATAAAAGTGATTATTCTACTCCTGAGTTCTATTAGAGCCAAATTTTACCATCTCCCAATTGTGAATTTGATAGAAATTTTGCAAGCTGGTAGCTTGACATTGATCATGGTTGGAGTCTTTACACCATGGAAGCTGTCAAACACTCCCGTCTATGTGACTTATTTATAATTTGTGACTGAAACACGCATGTTGCTTCTGAATACCAGACCAAAATTTCCTTGCCAGGTATCTATCTGTTCATTGTGAACATCAGCTCCAGGTTTAGAAGTCTAATCATCCTTTCCCCCCATTCTGCTTCTACTCCTGATGTTCACCTTATAGCTAAGAAGACAGCTTTCTCCCAGCCCCATAAACAAGAAACAGTAGAATCATTTTCATTCACTTCTTAATCTAAACCTTCTTAAATCTAGTCCTCAAATTCTGTTGAGTCCATCTCTGAAACATTTCTTACATGTCCCTCTTTATTAGCCCCTGTGATCGTAAGCACAGCGTTATCTTTGGTCTTTGCTTTTTTCTTGCATGGTCAACTGAATTCATAAACTTGTTACCTTGAATGAGAGATAATGTATGATAATGGAACACCTTCTGACTTTTTTCTGAAATGTGTTAAGTTTAGAATTATCAGTACAGAGTGACTTTAGCTACAGAAATCCTGATCAGCTGTGACTTTTAAAACAGTTATAAGTCTCACAAAGAAAAGTTGGAAAAGTGCTCGCTGGTTTGGTATAGCTGTCCAAGGACAGGATCTAGCCTTCTCTATTTGTTCACTCTATCATTCCTAGCATGGTGGCCTTTTTCCTGACACTTGTCACCCTATAGTCACAAAATGACTGCCAGAGAACCAGACAGTTCATCCTCACACCACAGCAATATGTGCAAGAAGAAAGAGAAGGCACGGCACAAGAAATACTTCATCACTTGTCTTTTTACAATCAATGTAATCTCTCCCAGAAATCTCCCAACGGTCTCCTCCTTCCTTAGGAGTTTTCAGAACTATGCTACGTGGCCCCCGCTCCCTTAGAAATAAAGTCATACTTAGTCAAAGTTCTCTGACTTTGTTAACAATATATATACTTTTAATTTGAAGTTTACAGCAACTCTTTCTGTTGGGTAATATGTAGAGAAAACCACATCTGTTCTTTCTAAACTTGTTGACACCCTTATGCAGGGGTCCAATTCCACCAAGATGACAGAATATGTGTTTATTAGTTCAAAGAGCATTCATTGTATATTATTGTAAATGCTAGGATATGGTGGTTAACATTACAGACCAAAATTCCTGCCCTGAAGGAGCTTGTATTCTAGTGACCAGTCTGTGCTTCATTAGAGGAAATCTGAACCCAGATGATTGTAGATCAGAAGATTTCTCAGAATTTCCTTTTCTTACTTCCTATCACTCAACTTTACTCTTTCAAAACCAGAAGTAAGCTCTGACCTAAATTTGTATATTTGACTCTGACCAAAATTATGTTTTTCCTGGCTAATATTTCTTAGTTTGTGAAGTGAATTTGGGATTCTTCCTACTTTTAAGTACTAACATTTGCAATGCTATTTTTGCATCTTTTTCTTCCTTTTGGTCATTTAGGGTGTTGAGAATTGTGTAGTCTTGCACTTTGAACAGCTACCCTTCCTTAAATTTAGTATGTCCCACTGGGGACGAAACTTATACTTTAAATGGAAACTTTGGCTGTACGATATGGCTTTGGAAAATCGCCACAGGAATGTTTTTTGATTGTATAGGACTTGGCAATGAAAATAATTGGTTAAAGAAGGACATCAAAAAATAATCCTTGGATTTTGACACCTTGGAGAAGAAAAGAAGGAATGTTATTATATCGCTCTTTCTCTATGATATGCTTTTCTTACAAAAGAACAGTGTATATTTAACTAAATAATAACTTACTGCTTGATGTCTATTTTAAGAGGACATTTTATCAGTTTAGATGCTTTGGAACAGCATGTAATAGAAAATACTGACTCCGTCTTTGTCCACTTGGGCTATTATAACAAAACACCACAGGCTGGGTGGCTTATAAAGAGCAGAAATTCATTTCTCATAGTTCTAAAGCCTAGAAGTCCAAGATCAAGGGGCCAGCCTTTTGGTGGAGGTCCTCTTCTGGGTTGTGATGACTTTTCACTATGTCCTCACATGACAGAAAGGTCAGGGGAGCTCTCTAGGGCCTTTTATAAGGTCATCATTCCCATTCATGAAGGTTCCTCTCTCATGCCCTAATCACCCCCAAAGGCCTGGTCTCTTAACAGCATCACATAGGGCATTAGGAGTTTGTTTGTGGCTGGGGCTGGGGTTACTGGAAACATTTAGCCTGATGTATATAGACTTTTTTAAAAAGATGTTTTAACATTTTCTTTCAGTGGCTGTGTTGAGTCTTAGTTGCAGCACATGGGATCTTGGCTGCATCATGCAAAGTCTCCTTAAGGCACAAGAACTCTTAAGTTGCGGTACTCTGACTTAGTTGCCCTGCAGCAGGTGGGATTTTAGTTCCCCATCCAGGGATTGCACACAAGTCCCCTGCATTGCAAGGTGGATTCTTAACCACTGGACCACCAGGGAGGCCCCCATACAAGTGGACTTATAAACTGAGTAAATAAATACATGTGTTATCTCACATAATAAGAAGTCCAGAGGTTGCACTGGCTCTTCCACCACACAGCTAAGCTGTTAGGGACTCAGGCTCATTCCAACCCATGGCCCCACCACCCTAAAAGGGCTGACTGTGCTCTCAGGCCAACTCCACTCTGACTGAGTGTCGGCCTCAGAAGTGCCAGGCATTCCATTCAGACACAACATCGTCAAGTGGAAGAAGAAAAACCCTCTTTTCTTGAGTGTGAAACCTTCCTAAAGGTCCTCCCCTCCCCCCATGCCAGAAGGCTCTCTTTCATGTGTTTCTGACTTGATTTGGGTCACATGCCCATCTCTAAACCAGTTGCTGGCAAGAGAAGAGAAGTGGTATTGTCAGGATTTGGTTAAATCAAGGTCCATTTCGTAGAGCTACGATTAGGAGCACTTTCTCATGATATGCTGTATGGAAAGCAGATATCTAAACTCAATTGGATTCTGCTAGGAAAGAAGCTGGAAGGAGAGGAAATGGATGCTGAAGAAGCAACCATTAAATAACTGCCAAGTAGGACCTTACGGGCTTCCCCGGTGGCTCAGCAGTAAAGAATCCACCTGCAGTGAAGCAGCCACAGGAAACATGGGTTCCGACCGTGGATCAGGAAGATCCCATAAAGGAGGGCATGGCAATATACTCCAGTATTCTTGCCTAGAGAATGTCATGGACAGAGAAGCCTGGCGGGCTACAGTCCATGGGGCCGCAAAGAGTTAAACTTGACTGAACGTGCACCCACAAGTAGATTTTTGCTATTTGACCAGTTTAGCAGCATTAATCCATTAGTCAAAAGAAAGTTAGTTTAGATAGGGTTTTATTGTCCTGACTAGATGTTTTCAATAGTGTCTAAAAGCAACATACAAGTGAAATATGTATGAAGTTAATCTCACATCATTAAAAAATCTTAGGTGCAATTGTAATTAAAGTTTAGCAGACAACCTCTAATCCCCAAATGTAATACTCTGTCTCCATCTGTGGCTCCTTTCACCTTATTCTATTACATCTGTTGGTTTTAATGCCTGAAGTGTTATCTAAATGTTCAGCTGACATCCACATTTGTCCAATTTAAATCCCCCTAACTGGTGCAAAGAAGCTTTCTAGGGTGCTAGTGGGAAGTTGTTTTCATTCAGGCAGCTCTAGAGGAAAAGCTTAATTTGTGGGCAAACTGTGCCAAGGCAAGTCTCAGTCCAATCCTCATGGCAGAGTCACAGAATCCCACTTGGCCACCCACCCAAACAGATATTGTTCTGATTCAGAAGTCACTTTAGAGGTCCTTTAAAAAAAATTTACTTGTCAAAATTTACTTATATAAATCCATGAAAATAGCTCATAAAACTACTAACAATGACAGCTAACTTGTAGAAAGGCATTTTAAAAGAAATATAATTCTACTTTTAAATTAGCCCCTCTTGCCAGTATATTGAAATGCTTGGAATTTTAAGTAAATCATCCTTAAGTTCCCTTAACAATTTTGTACAGATGGAGGGCCACGTGGGTGAATATCTTGCATGCATGGGGATGAGATCCAGATGACGAGAACGTAGAAAGGGTTGTTTAATACATTTTAGGGGAGTACACTGAAAACATCAAACAATGAGATTATAAGCAATGGAAATAACTGTCCTAATGCTGTCTGAAACAATGCAAGAACATGAAGCTATCAAAACCTGTGGCATCTTCATTCAGTCTTTCCCTGATCTAAAAATATTTGTGTTTTCTTTCAAGAAGAGGTTAAACTTGAATATATAAGCATATTCAGACAAACATGTATGTTAATACACACAAAATTTTATGCAATGTGTTACATATATTACATATGTCATATATATGTGTGTGTGTATATATATATATATACTTGTATGTATTCATATGTATGTAGGTTTTTTAGAAGATGTATGGCACTGGTAATTGATGGGAAATGTTCATTATCAAAGTTTATTTTCTTAACACCACCACCAAAGTGAGAAAATATAAAATTAAAAAGGATCTTCATTTTTAAAACAGATGGGAAAAACACTCTCTGGGGAAGTACAGCCAGACTGATGTTTTGTCTGCATCAACTTCTCTGCAGACTATCTGGCATTCCTTGACAAGCTTGGCACACTTCCCTTACTTGTTGAACATCAATATCTATGGGCAACTGCATATATATTCTCATAAGGGTAAAGGCTATGTCAAACAATCACCAATAAATATGTGTATGTAATTATTTCTATGTGCTGTATACCAGCTGCCTTATTTTTACTAAATACTAAGCTGTCTCAGAAATACAGATTCCTTTGATGCCCCATGCATAGAGAATACTTAATATAGACTTTTCATGGCATTGTAGAATTTGTCCATATACATAATTGAAATTCTATATGTTTCTACCACAGTTATTTTCATAAAACTGGCTGTCAGCTTTCAGAAGACAAGTTTTCTCCTGAAATTCTAAATCTTCATTTCTTCTGTAATGATACCTTTTTATTCAGAAATGAAGCTTTCCCTTTTAGAAATATCACCTAAAATCTATGTGAGATTTTTAAGGAAATATTTTTTACATTGATTTGGAATAGAGTGGTATTTTTTACTTCAGATGAGTTAGCTCTTCACTAACTTAATAGGAATGCCCAAGCTCAGATAACCTGATTACAATTCATTTACACATATACACACACTTAAAAAAAAGTATAGCATAAAGTTGAACTTTTATCTTATGTCATATACAAAAATTGACTCAAAATGGATCAAAGAGCTGAACTATAAAATTCTTAGAAGAAAACATGGAGGAAAGCTTCATGACACTTCATGTGGCAGTGATTTCTTGAATATGACACCAAAGGCAGAAGGAAAAAGTAAATTTAGAAAACCAGACTGTATCAAAATTAAAATCTTCTGTACACTAAAGGACACAATCAACAGACTGAAAATGTGATGTATAGAATGGGAGAAAATATTTGCAAATTATATATCTGATAAGGGGTTAATGTTCAGATTATATATAAAGAGCAACAACAACAATAATAAAAAGATTTAATAATGGGTAATGGACTTACTTAAGTAGACATTTCTCCAGGGAAGATATGGAAATGTCCAACAAGCATATGAAAGATGCTCAGTGTTGTCAGCCGTTAGGAAAATGCAAATCAAAACCATAATGAGAGATCCCCTCACACCCATTAGAATGGCTACTATCACAGACACAGACACAAACAGGAGGCAAGTGTTGGGAAGGATGTGAAGAAACCGGAAGCTGTGTGTACTCTGGGTGTAAATGTAAAATGGTGCAGCTGCTACGGAAAACAGTATGACAGTTCCTCTGAAAATTAAAAATAGAATTACTTTATGATCCAGCAATTTCCCTTCTGGGTATATAGCCAAAAGAACTAAAAGCAGAGTCTCAAAGAGGTATTTGTGTGTTCATGTTCATAGCAGCATTATTCACAATAGCCAAAAAGGTGAAGCAATCAGCTGTCCACTGATGGATGAATAAAATATGGTATGTATATGTACAGTGGAATATTATTCATCATTGGAAAGGAAGGAAATTCTAACATATGCTACAACATGAATGAACCTTGAAGACGTTATACTAAGGAAAAGTCAGTCACAAAGCAGTAAATACTGTAGGATTCCTCTTAAGTGAAGAACTTGCTGCTGCTGCTGCTAAGTCGCTTCAGTCATGTCCAACTCTGTGCAACCCCATAGACGGTAGCCCACCAGGCTCCCCCATCCCTGGGATTCTCCAGGCAAGAACACTGGAGTGGGTTGCCATTGCCTTCTCCAATGCATGAAAGTGAGAAGTGAAATTGAAGTCGCTCAGTCGTGTCCGACTCTTAGCGACCCCGTGGACTGTATCCTACCAGGCTCCTCTGCCCATGGGATTTTCCAGGCAAGAGTACTGGAGTGAGATGCCATTGCCTTCTCCGAGTGAAGAACTTAGGGCAGTCAAACTCCTAGAAACAGAAAATAGGATGGTGGTTTAACCAAGAATGAGAGAGAGGGGATGGAGGAGTTATTGTTTAAAGGATATATATTTTCACTTTTGCAAGATGAAGTTTTAGAAATATGTTTCACAAGAATGTGAATATAGTTAACTCTACTGAACTATAAAATGGCAACCCACTCCAGTATTCTTGCCTGGAGAATCCCAGAGACAGAGGAGCCTGGTGAGCTGCCGTCTATGGGGTCACACAGAGTCGGACATGACTGAAGCAACTTAGCAGCAGCAGCCACAACTGAACTATAAAAATAAATAAGATGGTAGTCATTCTGTTATTTTACCATCGTCAAAAAAAAAAATACACAGAATAACAAAGCGCAATCAGATATACCAAAGCAAAATGCTTTCAATGCTTTCCAAGCCAGTGATAACCTCTGCCTATAATCACTGCCATATAGAAAGGGGACAAGCTGTGCTAGGCATTTTGAAGAAGAGATATGATATATTTGTGGGGAAAGACTGTCACACCTAAGGTTAGTCAAACTAGAGTTTGACCATGTGAAGTATTGTTATGTTGGGCCAAGATTGTTAAGTGTTCTGGTCCTGAGTTCTCTTATATGTATATGACAAATATAACAAGCTTTATATGATTTTTTGAATCACATATCTTTATATGTGTGTTTGTTCCAGTCTGGAACAAAGAAAATACTAATATATTGTTGTCTTACTATCATTATCACTGTTCTTCAAATAGAAATGCTTTTGCTTCAAGTCAGAATTATTTTGAACTTTGGAAAATAGCTAACATGCCAGAGCTTATATTTAATAGATAGAATTTTAAGCCCTAAGTTATTAAACTGATAAATTACTAATGAGTCTCAAATGGTCTAAAGTGTTAGATAACTTCCTTAAATAAGAGTTTCTTTCTCTATAATCAAATCAACAAGACTTGTAGAATTCAAAGTGTAAAGAGTTTCACATTTAGTTAGGCACAAAGAATTAACTCAAGATAATTGGAAATGTTATGAGTTTAAAACTAAAGCATATTTTAAATTATAAAAATGGTAATGATAATCTACACATTGAACAAGAAAAAAAGTTGCTTCCATGTTAGCAAATGTTCATAACTCCATGGGCTTTCTTTCCTCCCTGCTGCTATAAAACAACTGGGAATAGCAGTCATCCTCTTTCTGTAGATTCTCACTAATTTTTGGAATATCTTTTATTTGGTTCTTTTATAAAACATAGTATTTAATTACCGCTGATGTGGTATTTTTACCACTTAGAAATATTTATTGGTTCTACACTGTGGAGTCCCTAAGACAAGTTATATCTGCAAGCAGATAATGGGTAATGTACATGCATCCTCTAGGCTGGAAGTAGGATAAGGGTTATACCTTTCCTTTAAATGTCAAAGATTGCTCATTTCTTTATCCTTCTAACTGATGAAAATAAGAATGTGAAAAAGATCAAAATCACTCAAAATGATTTGAAAGCAATACTTTTAAAAAATATTACTTTTTCCACACTGGCTTACTATGTAGTTCTTATATCATATAAGATCTCTCCTCTGTGTACATCATAATTCACTTTGACCAAGATGCCTTGAGCCAAAAAAAAAAAATTAATTTAATTAACATGTTATTTGGCTTTGAATGCTGAACATATGGTTTTAGATGGCTGACAAGATGACAAGACACTTTACAGAGGTTGAAACAGCCACACCTTTAAATCACAGAGTAACTGGTGTACTTGCTCACGGCCACATCTGTAAGCAAAAATGTAAACATCTGAAACATAAAGGTGACATTCTTGAAACAGAAAACTTCTTTCACAGAGAACATACACTTTCTAAGGTTAATACTGAGGCATCTTTGATTACTACCAGACCATGTTGCAGGAGAGTGAGGTTGTCAAGCCAAGCCTTTGTTTACAGAGCATAATCTAATTACCTAAGGATCAGGGTGGGAAAATAGGCCAGAAACTGACTTGACATCAATGCTCTTTTAGTATTTCAGACAATCTCTTTTACATTCAGCCTTGAAGTGTGTGACTTGACCAAAAATGTTTTTGCAGAGTAGCACAGAAATCAAGCTTGCCCCAAGTATGTGTACACATACAGAGTGTATTAAAGAATAAAATTGCTACTTCCTACATGGTTTTCTAAGACATATTCATTATGTATGTGAGCCTCTGAATTCTAGCATAGTCTTAGCATCAGGAAGACTTCTCAAAGCCAGTATGAAGATTAAGTACACCGTGCTTGTTTTATATGAATTGTATACAAATTGCCATCATTTCATAAAGTTCTTGTCTACCTTGGGCACATTTGTGTAAGGAACCAAGAAAATAGGTTGACATTGTGAAGTTCCATTTTTAGGGAAAAGACCAAGGACATGGCTTTAAGATGTGACATACGTTCAGAGTTCCAACAATATTGTTTTCATTATAGTTAGCTTAACTAAGTATTAACGGTCTTTCTATCAAAGAAATTAGTCCTCATGTGAATGGCCTATAAATAAAATTGTTATACAGTGGAATAATAGGAGCATATAATAAAATGTGATTTCCAGCCAAACAAACATATGGACATTAAAAATTAAAAAAAGGAAAATGTGCATGATATGAGTCCCATGTGGGATGATTGAAGTCATCCACCAACATGTCTGGATTTCATCCATTTAGGAGCATAAGATCCTTTCAGGCAGGGGACAGCTCTTACTGTCTGGGGGTGTTACAAGTGAGAAGATACGGTTTCCTGTGGGGAACAAAAAGGGTGGGACAAAGTTTTCAGCAGTTACAATAATTTTGTTTAACACGTTTTATTGGATAATGGCATGCTAAGATTCATGGAATAGACAGTATTAGCAATTATAGCATTCAGTTATCTCAAAGTAATTTTGCCTCTATTATGTATGAAGTTATACAAAAACCTTCATAGTTTTAGTTGTCGGCATCAGACTTCATGTTAATTGCATACTTTCACTTATGGTTTCATTCATTCACCTAAAACCTATATCGAACACCCATCAATAAAAGTCTGCTAATAAACAAAAATGTATCACTTTATGTATCTCTATTAAAACAGTCCATTCTTTCATGTAATCCTAGTAAAGATCCTTTTTTTCTGTACCCCAGAGCATCCCTAATCTTCTGTGAACGTGTAAAGTACTAAAATAATAAACTTTATTTCAGTCAAATAATCCATTTGAACTTTTTATGAATTTTCAGGTCAGTTAAATGCCAGTTGAATGTAAGAGAAAAAAAATTTAAATTTTAACACCTTAAGACTGTATGGGTTCAGAGAAAATGCCAACAGGAAACTAAAGCTGTTAACTAAATACTTTGATAATCAAGGAAATTAAAGCCTGAACAACATAAAAAGTCAGATCAGCACAAACGAATATGCACACTTGTTGAAAATCCCCTACTACATACTGAGGTTGAGAAATCTTTGAGTACACTATTGTACTAACTCAATTATCAGCAGAATAAAATATGGATTCCATATACTTCAAATTTCATTGTTTAAATGTTTTCTACTTTCTTTTCAGTACAACAGAAAATTACCTCTTTTTTTCAGGTAACATTATTTGCTGGGCTTCCCTTGTGGCTCAGACAGTAAAGAATCCACCTGCGAAGCAGGAGACCAGGGTTCGATCCCTGGGTCGGGAGGAGGAAATGGCAATCCACTCCAGTATCTTGCCTGGAGAATTCCACAGACAGAGGAGCCTGGCAGGCTACAGTCCATGGGGTCGCAGAGTCAGACATGACTAAGCGACTAAAATTTTCATTTTTCACTTTCACATTGACTAAACAATGGCCCTTAACAAAGGTTCAGAATCTCTGTGTGGGAGGATAAAAGTGGTAGGGAGACGTTTCCAATGGTTAACAAAGATTTTGTCAACACATTTTATTGGATAATATGATATTAAGCTTCATGACAGAGGCAGTATTAGTAATTACAACATGTGGCATTATGTCAGAGCAGCAATGATGTCTTCATTTTAAATAAAGAACTATATCAGTTATCTTACTGCTGGGTCCAGTTTGATCATACTCTCTACTATTCTTATCTCGGTTTTCTCTCTTCTGTCTGGTTTTCGTCTGTTCTTTCCTTCAGTTTTCAGTTTAGACTTCTCTTTCTCCAGGAAGCTTTCTGGGAGCATCCAGGCTGAGCTGGACCTCCCCTGCTTTTTCTCCTGACTCCCTATATGATGGCTCTTTGGTTTCCCCTATATTATAACTCCTTGTATAATAGTCTACCCACCTGCTTGGCCACTCCTTTCCCAGTGTATGCTCTACTGAGCTGTCTCATTTACCACCTTATCCTCAGCATCTGTGCTTCCCTTGTGGCTTGGTGGTAAAGAATCTCCCTTTGATGCAAGAAATGGCCACCCACTCCAGTACTGTTGCTTGGAGAATTCCATGGACAGAGGAGCCTGGTGTGCTACAGTCCACAAGGATGCAAAGATTCAGATACAACCGAGCAACTACGTATGTGTGTGTGCCCCAGCATCTAGCAGAGTCCCTGGTAAATAACAATTGTCCGACATGTATGTATTGAGTAAATGAAATAATGGGTGAATGAAAAATGAATAAATAAGGAGATGAATAATAATTTGAAGACCTGGCTTCTGAAGTTGCCATTAACTGTATGGTTTTGGGCAGAGCAATCATATCTCTCTGTCTTAGTTTCCACAAGGTCAGAATGAGAGATGTAGGTGTGGGCAAGATGACTTCTAAAAACTTTATGGATCTCAGTGCATACGGTTCTATGATGAACCCTTCATAATCATCATTTCCTCAGAGTACCATTTCATTTGCCTGAGTAAAACCCAAAAATACTTCATAAGCCATGCTAAGGAAGAATTGCTTCCCTGAACAAATTGTAACTAATAACCTAAATACAGAGCATTTGTTTAGCCTTTGAGAAAATCTTGAATTGTCGCAGACTTTGTACATACCATCTGTTGTATAGTGTTCAGACTATCATAGAAAATCAAATGGGAGACCATAAAGTAAAATAAGGCCTTATTTTACCTATATCAGCACAAAGAACAATATAAACCTTATATTCTTTAAATTTTTCATTTAGCCATTTAAACAATAAGCTTAGTATAAAATAAGACAAAGTATGAAAATAAACATGTAATCTTGCTACCACTATTTAGATAAATGTTTTGACCATTTTCTACATGAATTCAACCAGAAACTAACCAGAGAAGAGAAAGAAGAGAAGAATATGGCAGACATTATCTAGGGTAGAGTGAATGACCTGGAGATGTTCAAATCTCTGTAGATGATATACAGACAAGGATTGTCCCAGGAAATCTGTACATCAAGAGAAATTTCTTTAATGATCTTTTTTATTTTTCTGTCTTAACTTCTCTGGGCTTGGCCCAGCCAAAAAGACTGTCAGATAATAATAGCTAGCACTCATTCAGAGTTTGCTATGTGTAGGCACTGTGATAGTGCACAGGTTGGGTCCGGGTAACAGATTAGGTAAAAATGTTTACAGATTAAGTAATTAGAAAATAAATGGGAATACTGAGATTTGAATATGGGCTGTACGAATGAAGACCAAGCATGTTGTTACTATGTATTGTCTCTGTGACCACCTTGGTCTGCTGATATTTCCAGCATAGAACCTACTTCCTGGCACATAGTAATTGCTCAATTTATGTTTGCTGAATTAATGTGAGTAAAAGATTGAATAGACAGCGGTCCAGAAGTATCTGGAGAAATCAGAAATGTGAAGCTAACTTGGGGAGTTGGCCACGATGGCAGTGGAATTCCCTTTGTTAAAGGAGCACTGGGGCTTCTCTGGAGGTCCAATGGTTAAGACTCTGTGCTTTACACGAGGGGGCATGGGTGTGATCCATGGTCAGGGAAGTTCCACGTGCCCTGAAGTGTGTCAGAAAAAAAGGAAGAAAGAAAAGAAAAGCACTATCCTGGGATACAGAGAAAGAATTTTGTCCCAAAAATGTATGTGTGATTCACAATATGTGTGTGTGTATGTGGGTGTGTGTTTACTTGTGTTAGCATAGAAAATACTTTTAAAATGATAAGGTCTAAACTTAAAAGTGAGATTTAGGTATTATATTCCAATTTATAGCCGTACTATAATGTGACAGAATATAAACTCCTGACAAGGAAGGATTATAATGGAAATCTTGGCAGTTCCTCAAGTATGCCTCTAGAATGCATCATAATATTTTAACTCTTCATATTTAGGCCTGAAATGAAGTTAAGTTAGAGCATTTTCTCTACAGGCATTCAATCCAATCTTTATAATTGAGTCTGTTTATTTGCTCACTTTGAAGTGACTACTGGAATTTTCCCTACTCATCAGACACTGATCAATGGATTTGAAAATGACCCATTACCTGGGACCAAAAAAGGACCACAACATTTCCACTATTATTAGATATTTGTCAAACAGTGACTCCAAATGGGAAAAGACAATTAATATAGTCTAAAATATGGAGGTCCTAGTTAAAAAAATATATGGAAAAATAAAAACTAGATTCTGTAGCATACTACCCTGGGAGTTGCAGTATGGCAGTTGTATGTGTGGTTTTCATGATGCAGTTGTGAAAGAATCACTGCTGGAAGACATTTACACACAGATGTATATCTTATATGTCTTTCTGGACCATAAGATCAGCAGCATGATTAAATGAGTGAATTGTACTTTGGAAGTAGACTAAAAAATAGAACTTCATTTCATTCATTCATTCATTTAGATTCAGATGTTTAAAGAGAGCTTATCTTTAATATCACGTTACAGTTGCAGAATTACAAGGTAAAAAGGACAGATCAAGTTACAACTTGGAAGCATTTGAAGACATCCGGTAGAGAAAATCAGCATCTCAGGATATTTTAGACTGCTCAACTTCTGGAGTCCTAAAGGAACTTCAGCCATTCAGAGCCACAGTTGAATGAATCACAGCTCTACTGAGGCATGGAGTAGACAATGATAAATTTGGGAAAGATAGTTTTCAGATTTTGATGACTATAAACTCGTATTTTACTGCATTTTAACTCAGAGCAAGGGAATTTTTACCTTAATTATTCACTGAATTTGACAATGATTTTAATCAAATTGGAGGCATCTCTATGGTGAATCATTACTTATAACTGGAGTTTCTGGATTGTGCCTTTGTTCTGGTAAGCTGTGTTGAGCTACCTGTGTCAATGTGAAATAGGAAAAAGAGTAAGGAGAGAATTTGTGTCCTAGGATAGAACCAGGATTAGAGCTGATTTGATTAGTATAAAGTTTGACCCATTTCAGCACTTTATCATGACAGAATCTAAACTGCACACTCTGGACTGAGGTGGATAAACAAAAGAGGAATTAGGGCTTGATGAGGTTAGAAACTGAACTACATGAGGGTCTCTCTTCTGTGTATGCACGGTGGGGAGTTCCAGGCAGCTGGGGGTGAGGGTGAGCAGCAAGCCATACCTCTGGTTTATTTTAGGTTTAATGGGTAAGAAGTGAAGCTGCTGAAGAATGTTAATAGAAAACATTTTTTCACCTTCCATCCTTGTTCTTTAGGCTCCCCAGGTGGTGCAGTGGTAAAGAATCAACCTGCTGTTGCAGGAGATGCAAGAGACTTGAGTTTGATCCCCGGGTCGGGAAGACCCCCTGGAGGAAGGAAAGGCAACCCCCTCCAGTATGCTTGCCTGGGCAATCCCATGGACAGAGGAGCCTGACGGGCTATAGTCCATGAGGTGGCAACGAGTTAGACACAACTGATCACCAGCAACCCAATTCTCTAAAAAACTTCCACTAAAATAGCAGGCCTGGCTGCTTGCCTCATCTCTTACTTATCCTTGAGAGAGACTTGGCAGATAGAGCCTGTGGTCCCTACTCTCAATTGAGTAGAACTATCCAAAGGCTGCAAAGAGAGGTGAATGAGAGGCAGGAATCCTACTCTCTAGGTCCAAATGTTCCTATAGGCTGGCCCAAGGTTCAGTCTTGAAATGAATAAGGAAGACCCTTTCATCAATTGACCTAAAGTCATGTTACCCAATTGTCTTTATCAGCAATACAGTTGACCTTTTCATCTCCATCTGGGTCTGATTTCTCAGATGTATCTGAACATGAAAAGGGAGGCAAAGGATATAATTTACTGCTTCCTGAACATCAGCACATCTCCCCACGCATCCTGCATTGTTGCCCCAGTTTGGAGGGATCTTTCTTTAGATGCTATCTTGTTCACACTGTTTGCTTACAAGATTCCTGAAGCTAAAGCTTGGGGAGAGATCTGATCAACTGTTAATTACTTATTCTCCATTTCTATTTCTTTGATAAAGTAATCTAAGGAAAGAATCAGTAGGTTAGGCAAGGCTTTGTGTGATCCAAAGATTTGAAAGGTGTGAGCTGGAAGTACAATATAACTTTGCTAAAGTGACAAGAACAAAAGGGAGTCTCCTGCAAAGAACTCTTTATGCCAATGCATCCTGTGTGTTTGATGCAGCTTGGATTGCCAGACACTAGAACTCCCTCCCTTTATGACAAACAAATGCCTAGCTTATGAGTAATTTAATTTTCATTTTCTATAAAAATAAAAGATGAGTGTTTAGGGTTAATAGAAAATCCAAAAACTTAAAGTTTAGAACCCTAGGTCCATCGTGTCCTGAATGTCAGCACAGGAAATCATTTTCTCTGAACTTGCTTTCTCTCTGGCAGGACTACCCTGTGTATTGCTGCTGCTAAGCCGCTTCAGTCGTGTCCGACGCTGTGTGACCCCATAGACGGCAGCCCACCAGGCTCCCCCATCCCTGGGATTCTCCAGGCAAGAACACTGGAGTAGGTTGCCATTTCCTTCTCCAATGCATGAAAGTGAAAAGTGAAAGTGAAGTCGCTCAGTCATGTCCGACTCTTTGAGACCCCATGGACTACAGCCTACCAGGCTCCTCCATCCATGGGATTTTCCAGGCAAGAGTACTAGAGTGGGGTGCCATTGCCTTCTCCATCCCTGTGTATTAAATCCCTGTGTATTACATGAGACATTTAAAAAAATACCTAAAACTATGTCAGGTATAAGATTATTTGATAATTGTTTTTGCTAATATTGGTAATGGCTTATTAAGGAAAAGCAGATTTTTGAGATAATATGTCACATGATATTCAGTGAATATTTTTATTAAAATACAGTTACTGTACATTATATAAGTGATAGTTGTATTATATGGACTCCCCTGGTGGCTAGTGGTAAAGATTCTGCCTGCAATGCAGGAGACCTGAATTCGATCCCTGGGTTGAGAAGATCTCCTGGAGAAGGGCATGGCAACCCACTCTAGTACCCTTGCCTAGAGAATCCCATGGACAGAGGAGCCTGGCAGGCTGCAGTCCATAGGGTCACACAGAGTGGAGCACAACCGAAGTGACTAAGCAGTGGCAGCAGCAGGGGTAAGATATAGTTACTCACAGTTTTTAAAGGTTATATTCCGTTTATGTTGTTTTAGTTGCTATGTCGTGTCTGCCTCTTTGTGACCCCAGGGACAGTAGCCTGCCAGGCTCCTCTGTCCATGAGTTTCCCAGGAAGAAAACTAGAGTGTGTTGCCATTTCCTTCTCCAGGGGATCTTCCCGACTCAGGGATTGAACCTAGGTCTCCTGCACTGAAAGGCAGATTCTTTACTACTGAGCCACCTGGACAGCCCATATTCTTTTTATAGTTACAATAAAATAGTGGCTATATTCCTCCTGTTGTACAACATATCCTTGGAGCCTTTTTTTTTTTTTTAATTTTTATTTTAACTTTAGTTTACTTTACAATACTGTATTGGTTTTGCCAAACATTGACATGAATTCACCACGAGTGTACATGCATTCCCAAACATGAATCCCCTCCCACCTCCCACCCCATACCATCTCTCTGGGTCTTCTCCATGCACCAGCCCCAAGCATCCTACATCCTGCATCGGACATCGACTGGCAATTCATTTCTTACATGATAGTATACACGTTTCAATGTCCTTCTCCCATCTCATCCCACCCTCTCCCCCTCTCTCTCCCCCGGAGTCCAAAGGTTCACTCTATAGATCTGAGTCTCTTTTGTTTTCTCGCATACAGGGTCATGATCCCCATCTTTCTAAATTCCATATATATGC
>SJYQ01011852.1:643890-706839 GCA_006410935.1 Redunca redunca
AGCTTTAGAAGTAAAAATTAAAGGGGAAATAGAGGGCTTATCAATTTTAAAAATTTAGAAAAAAAAAGAAAAAAAAGGGGGAGAAAAAAAGGGGGGAAGAAAAAACAGGGGGGGTAATGGTTGTAAAAATAGTAAAATTATATTTGGCCCTTTCTCTGGAGTTGTGGGCCCTGTGGGGTCACTTTCAAGGTGGTTCCCTCTGTTTAACTTCTATTTGCTGGTCTCTTCCATTGTCAGATTTCCGTCCTGGCATGGGGTGGGGGGTGGGGGAGGGTCGGTGGTGGACCCTTTTTTTTTGGCTCACTGTTCAACCGCGCTGTGGGGAGGGAGGGATGTTGCACACAGATAACACTGTCGTGTGTACGTGGTGCCTCAGCCCCGTTGGGTCTGTTCCTGCTCGCGGTGCACAAGCCTCTCGAGGCGGGTGGGGCGCACAGGCCGCTCACGGTGGGCGGTGGGTTTTGGAGCTTATTTTATACCTAACAGTGTCAGTGACATACTGCCACTTGCCATCTACCTCTATAAGGATTAAATCATGTGCTGCTGCAGCTGCTGACCTTCAACACCCCCTGAAAGAAGCTCAGGATGGAGATCAAGAATAAGGCACCATGTATTCTGGGAAAAATGGGCAGTGCAGGTTTTCAAATCATTAGATATTTTCAGGAGAAGACTTTATGAGCCCAATTTTTGTATCTCTTCAAATCTCAAAAAGCACTAAAATCCTTCATGGACATCTGCTCCTCATGACTGGCAGAAAACTTCACGAGATTAGCAGAGACCTCTGCAAAAAATATGTGCTAGATTTCATGTACGCCCCCTTCACCAAAATCACATATATATTGACCAACCCTCCATCTCCTGGGAGTAGGTTCTCAGAGCTATCTGAAATGCTGCCATCATTTGCCCCCAATAAAACTTAACTCAAATTGTGCTTCTTTTTCAGTGGACAGTTGCGTGTGCCTCTTACTGCCCTATATTGCTTGGCCCTCTTCCCTCTCTCCACTGGTAACTTCTAGTTTGTTCTCTGTATCTGTGAATCTGCTTGTTTTTGGTTATATTCACTGGTTTGTTGTACGTCTTAGATTCTACCTATAAGTGATATCTTACAGTATCTGCCTTCTTCTGTCTGGGTGGTTCGTATTAATTCCTTTTAGTTCAGGCTTTGCCCCTGAAGAATGAGGAATAGATTCCAAACTAAAGAAGTGTTGGTTTATTTTTACATAGAAAAGTGCAATGTAAAAATCTTATAAAGAAACATCTGTCAAGTGAAATTTGTATGTCTCTTTACTAGGGAAAGTTCTCATTTGTGCTCTGTTATTTATGGTGCAGGTTTAAGATCATGATGGGTGGCCCAGCTGTTCCTCCTGTGCATTAGGAATGTCAGGCACTGCCTGCTTCTTAAATCCAAAAGCAATAGCCCTCTCCCTTACGATCCAGTTCAGAAGATGTTGTTAGAGTCAGCTGGACCAAAAGTTGAGTAGGGCCATAAACCAAAGCTAGGCTTTGCTTCTTCCAGTTTGCATGCTTTCTATGGTTTATAGCATGATTGGTTACCAGGAAAACTCAATATAACCAGCTCGCGGCATCTGGGTTAAAATGTATGCAAAAATATAAACACTGGCAGGAGCCTCAGCTGAGGAGAGGCACCATGTTTATTTAAGAATAGGGCATGATAGTAATCCAGCTCCTGGCATATGATTTATTTCTTAAGGCCAAAAATCAAATGACCCACGTTAGAAGTCTTTTATGAAAGCCTCGGGCATGTAGTGCTTATTTGATTTTTAGGAGAAATCACAAGAAATGTTAGTGAGTCAAGGGGGAAAGGGTTGAGAGGGTTAAAAAAAACTTGTTAACATGAAATCAATTTCAGAGTTTTTTTTAATCTTTGAAAAAGTGATATTACTGGACCAAATGATAGTCTGTCTATAAAGAAAACACTACCACTTCTCAAAGTATTTCTTAATATGCATCTAAAGTTTCATTGTTAAAGAGTCAAATTTTCCAAATCAGAGAAAAGTATTACTTCATGGTTCCCAAGTTTCCAATCACTTAACGTATGAAACATTGAAGTTTAAGAGTCAACTGCTCCAAGTGAAAAGCATCTGTTTGATGTCGGCGAGGTCTCTGACAAATTCAGTGTTAAAAGACTCTTTGAGCTGCTCTTTGAAAATGTATCACTTTATAATAAATCTCTGGGTTCTGACACACTCACTGATGAGGTTTGCTTTATAGACTTAGGCAGGAGGATCTGTTCCCCACACCTGGCTCTCCGTGAGATGAGAGTGGCAGGTTTAAAATCAAAATGAACATAAAGGTTTGGGTTTAGGTGCTGACATAAGTACCTTTTTCTTTACGTTCAGAATGTACATTCTCAGAAGAAGACACTGAACTGTAAAAGCTGCAAGGAACTAAGTCTGCAGAAATATTAATTATGAACAGTTGCTACGGCTATGTCATCATGGCTCGTGGATTTTGAGATGGTTGGTACCATTATTTCAGCCACTGTAGGGACTGGTTGATTTGCACAGACAATGCATTCCATGTAGAATGTTCTCTTTTGCAGTTGCTTCAGAGCATGAATGCTTTAGTAAAAATGGATATCTTTCTTGACATATAGGAGTGTGGGTTGCCATTTCCTTCTCCAGGGGATCTTCCTGACCCAGGGATCGAACCCAGGTCTCCTGCATTGCAGGCAGACGCTTTATCCTCTGAGCCACCAGGGAAACCCCATGATAAGTTAGACACCTAAAATCTGTTGTTGCTTAGTTGCTAAAGTCGTGTCTGACTCTTTTGTGACTCCATGGACTGTAGCCCCACCAGGCTCCTCTGTCCGTGGGATTTCCCAGGCAAAATACTGGAATGGGCTGCTATTTCCTTCTCCAGGGGATCTTCCCAACCCAGGGATTGAACCCATGTCTCCTGCGTTGTAAGTGAATTCTTTACGGCTGAGCCACCAGGAAAGTCCCCATCTAAAAGTAGCACACATCTTTTTAAAAGTTGCATTATATGTTCACTCTACAACCTTTATAAACCACAGATAAACAGAAAGGAAATGAATTCCACCATCTAGAAATAACCTGGCATACACTGATTTCTCTTATACACACAGATTCACAAAGACACAAAAATGTGTATTGGTACATGCATGTCTTTAAATAAATAGCACGGAGGCCTTCACATATTGCTCAAGGTATTGTTTGTTGTTTTTTTTCCACATAGTATATTAAAACCATTATTCAATCAATCAAACTCTCTTTCTCTCTCTTCCTCTCCTACTTTCTGTGATGTATGTGTTTATATTCATTTTAATGATTACATAATGTTCCATTATATAGATGGGTACCATCTCTTTATATAAGAAAGGCCAGACCTGTCTTCTGTGCACTGCTTTCAGCAACTAAAATATAAACTACAATAGAAATTAACACAGTATTGTAAATCAACTACATTTTACTAAAATAAATTATTTTTAAAAACCTAATAAGTCAGCAACTCATGACACAGTGCATGAGCCAGACTGGGCTAGAAGCTGATGCTGGACATTTTACTTTTGAATGTTAAATAGAAACAATTTAATCTTAAAAATGAAATCATCACCCACCCAAATGACTGGAGGATTACTAACACTTTTGTAGCTACTCAAGCTTCTCACCTGGTTCATTTGCTTGCCCTCCCACCAGAAGAAACTACTATGATGTTTCAGGGTTTCTGTCTATCTTCTCTTCCTTTTTAAGAACAAACTACGAGGAATTCCCTGGCAGTGCACCGGTTAGGACTCTGCACTTCCACTGCAGAGCGCACAGGTGCGGTTTCTGGCTGGGGATCCTGCATGTCACTGGGAGTGACCAAAAATCTAAAAAACAAGAAAGCCAAACTACATATACATGCACACACACACACCTATGCACATGTGGGTACAGGATGTGGTCTATGTTCTCTGCTATTTGGCCTTTATAAAAATAGGATCATCTTGCTTGTGGCTTTCTTTATCACTGAGCTTTATGAATGTTTTTAGGATTTATCCATATTATTGAATATAATTCATTCTTTGGGTAATATTCTACAGTGTTAAAATATCCCTATTTAACCATTCTAATGTTGATGGGCATTTGTGTTGGGAATATGTGTGGGTGTGGGTGTTGCTCTTAGAAATACCACTGACATGAATATTCTTGTGCGTGTGTCCTGTCACAGGAGCAAAAGTATCCAGGATTGAAAACACTGGATCATAGATTATGCTAATATTAGCCGTACAGTAAAATGTCAGATTATTTTCCAAAGTGGATCATGCCAATTATTCTCTTACCCAGAGTACACAAAGGTGCGTGAAAGTACTAATTGTTCCATATTCGTACACATAATGGGTCTTTTCTAGTTTTTTCCTTTCAGCTACTCTTGCAAGAGCAGAGAGGCATGGCGCTGTGTTTAAATCAGCATTCCTCCCGTAGCTGGTGGAGGTGAGCACCTAGTCATGTGTTGATTAGACATTTGGATTTTTTTCTTTTGTAAAGTGTATGCTCATGTCTTTCGTTCAATTTCCACTGGCTTTTTTCTTTTTTTCATTTAACTGCAGGAATTTTAAATAGCACATTCTGAGTTTGTTGTTGTTGAATTGTGAGCGGCTGATACTTTCTTCCATTTTCTGTCCTGCCATTTCACTCTGTGGGATGCCTTTTAAGGCTTCCCTGGTGACTCAGGAAAGAATCTGCCTGCAATGCGGGAGATGCGGGTGACCCCTGGGTGAGGAAAATCTCTGGAGACGGGAATGGCTACCCACTCCAGTATTTTTGCCTAGAGAATTCCATGGATAGAGGAGCCTGGTGGGCTACAGTCCATGGGGTCGCAAGTCTTTTGAAGAATAAAAACTCTTTGACTTTAAGTGAGTACAATTTTTAAATTTTCCCTTTTATGTCTAACACCTTTTGTGTAGTATCAATTGCATTTACGAAATATTTTTGCCTACTCAAAAGTCATGTTTTCTTATATTTATTTCTAGAAGTATACCATAGTTAGATCTGTTTTATTTAAAACTGATTTTTTGTATGGTATGGTAGGATTCGAGATTCACTTTTTTTCCATACAGGTATTCATTTGACATAACACCATCAAGTGAAGTAACGCTTCTTTCCTACCACACTGCTGTTATCTTTGTCATCCTCTGATGATCATACATGTGTGAGTCTGTTTCTTTCCCTCTGTTCCACTGGCGTCTTCTTACATCAGTGCCTCAAAGTACTTTTTTAAAGCTTTTTTTTTTTGGTGTGTGTATGTGTGTAGACCATTTTTAAAGTCTTTACTGAATTTGTTACGGTATTACTTTTATATTTTGGTTTTTTGGCTGTGAGCCATGTGGGATCCTAGCTTCCAGACCAGGGATTGAACCCATACCCCCTGCCTTGGAAGGCAAAGTCTTAACTACTGGACCATCAAAGAAGTCCTGCCTCAAAGTGTTAATTATTATCATTTTATAATAGGACTTGAGGTCTGGTAGCATAAGTCTTCCAGCTTTTTATTTCTTATTAAAGAAGAACCTGACGATTACAGGTCCTCTGGATTTCCTTATACATTTTAGAATCAGGTTGTCAATATAAACACACACAAAATGCTAACATTTTGATTGAAATTTTATTGAAACTATAAATCAATTTGGGAAGAAATGATATTACAATGACTTTTACTGTTCATGAACATGTCACATATTATTTATTTAGGATTATTTTCGTTTCTCTCAATAATGTTTTTGGCTTGTTTAATTGTTTTTGGTTTTTAATGTGAAAGTGAAAGTGAAGTCGCTCAGTCGTGCCCAACTCTTTGCGACCCCATGGACCATAGCCTACCAGGCTCCTCTGTCCATGGGATTTTCCAGGCAACAGTACTAGAGTGGATTGCCATTTCCTTCTCCAGGGGATCTTCCCAACCCAGGGATTGAACCCAGGTCTCCCACACAGTAGACAGAGGCTTTACCGTCTGAGGCACCAGGGAAGTCCCTGGTTTTTAATGTAGAGGTAGTATACTTCTTTTATTATGTTTATTATATATGCTGTTTTTTTGATGCTGTTATAAATGTCGTTTTAAATTCACTTTTCTATTTGATAACTCAGATCATAAGGAATCTGCCTGCAATATGGGAGACCTGTATTCAATCCATGGGTGAGGAAGATTCTCTGGAAAAGGAAATGGCAACCCATCCAGTATTCTTGCCTAGGAAATCCCATGGATAGAGGAGCCTGATGGGCTACAGTCCATGGGGTCGCAGAGAGGCAGACACAACTGAATGACTAACATTTTCACTTCTATTTGTTAATTCTACTGTATACCATTTGATTTTATCAAGCTGGGATACAGCAAACTTGCTAAATTCACTTATTAATTCTAACAGTTTGGCTATAAATCATTTGGGTTTTCTATGTTTAAAATCATTTTGTTGTTATTCAGTCATTCCTGACTCTTTGTGACCCCATGGACTGCAGCACACCAGGCCTCCCTATCCTTAGCCCTCTCTCAGAGTTTGCTCAAACTCATGTCCACAGAGTTGGTGATGCCATCCAAACTTATCTAACCTTCTGTCGTCCCCTTCTCCTCCCGCCTTCAATCTTTCCCAGCATCAGGGTCTTTTCCAATGAGTCAGTTCTTTGCATCAGGTGGCCAAAGTATCGGAGCTTCAGCTTCAGCATCAGTCCTTCCAATGAGTATTCAGGATTGATTTCCTTTAGAACTGGCTAGTTTGATCACCTTGCAGTCCAAGGGACTCTCAAGAGTCTTCTCCAACACCACAGTTTGAAAGCATCAATTCTTTGGCACTCAGCCTTCTACAGGTCCAACTCTCACATCCATACATAACTGCTGGAACTAAAATCATTTTAGCTCCAAAAAAAGTGCAATTGTGTTTCGTCCTAATCCTCACACCTTCCATTTCTTTTTCTTGCCTGTTGTATAGAGTAGGACCTCTATCCCAAAGTTGAGTAAAAGTAATAAGAGTGTACAACCTTGTTTCCATTCTCATTATCAGGAATCTTTCAACAAATCACAGTTAAATAAAATAGATATTTTGTAGATAACTTTTATCAGATTAAGGAAGCTTCCTTCTATTCTTAGATTTTGACTGTTTATCATGAATGGCTATTGAATTTTATTTTTCTGCAGGGAGATCCAACCAGTCCATCCTAAAGGAGATCAGCCCTGGGTGTTCTTTGGAAGGAATGATGCTAAAGCTGAAATTCCAGTACTTTGGCCACCTCATGCGAAGAGTTCACTCACTGGAAAAGACTCTGATGCTGGGAGGGATTGGGGGCAGGAGGAGAAGGGGACAACAGAGGATGAGATGGCTGGATGGCATCACCGACTCGATGGACGTGAGTTTGAGTGAACTCCGGGAGATGGTGATGGACAGGGAGGCCTGGCGTGCTGTGATTCATGGGGTCGCAAAGAGTCGGACAGGACTGAGTGACTGAAATGAACTGAACTGAACTATAAAGATGATAAAAATAAAGAAAATCACATGATTTTCTCCCCTTTTCTCTTCACATGATATTATAGATCATATTGATTGAGTTTTGAATTTTGAAACCCACTTCATCATGGTTCCTTTTATGTATTGTTGGATTTGGTTTGTTATTATTTTGCTTAGAATTTTTTCATCTATGTTGCTAAGATAAATTTGCCTGTAATTTTCCTTTTTGTAATGTTCTTATCAGGTTTTTCTATCAAAGTTTAATTGCATCATAAAATAAGTTAGGAAGTGTTCCTTTATTCCTAGTCTCAAGAGTTTTTATAATATTGGTTTTATTGCTTCCTTAAATGTTTGGGAGAATTCAGAAGTGAAGCCATCTGGACTTAGAGTTTTCTTTTGGGGGAGGTTATTTAATAATTGATTTAATTCCTTAATAGGAAAAGAACTATTTTGATTTTCCAATTATTCCTAAATTAGTTTTTCAATAAATGTATACATTTTATTTAAAAATTATTAATGACNTGTTTACTTTCAAATTAATCAACTGATGACAATTTCTTTAATTTTCTTTTTTTTGCGGGGGAGGGGAGTATAGTAGATAGTTTGAAAATACCTTTATTTTTCTTTATGTTTAAGAGTACATAACTGCATATAGAATTCTAGATTGTCAATTCTAGAATTCTAGGTTTATTTTCTTTTAGCACTTTGAAGATATAATCCCATTATCAACTTTTATATTCCATTATTTCTGTTGAGAAGTCAATTTTAATTTTATTCTTGTTTCTTTAAGAATAATGAGTACTTTCTCCTTTAAGTTCTGTTAGATTTTTCTTATTTGGTTTTCAACAGTTTTGATATGATGTCATTAGTTATGAATTTCTCCATCCTTAAGGAGTGCTCCTTGAATTTGTGTTTTGGTGTCTTTCTCAGTTCTCCTCTCGTCAACTCATATTTCTGTCGCATTTTCTCACTTTTTTTCTTCTGGAACTCCATTTTTACATAGGTTAATCTTTTTCACTGTGTGTCATACATCTTACCCCCTTTTCTGTGTTGTTATTACTTTTGTCCCTAAGATTCAGTGTAGATATTTCCTACTGGCCATCTTCCAGCTTACCAATACTTCTTCAGGTGCATTGATTCTTCTGTTAAACCCATTTATCAAATTCTCAATTTGGGGTATTTATTTTTTCCACTTTTGGAGTTTAAATTTTATACACACATTTGGGCTTCCTGTGTGGCGCTAGTGGTAAAGAACCTGCCTGCCAATGCAGGAGACATAAGAGATGCGGGTTTGGTCCCTGGGTTGGGAAGAACCCCTGGAGGGCATGGCAACCCACTCCAGTATTCTTGCCTAGAGAATCCCATGGACAGAGGAGCCTGAGAGCCTCCAGAAACAGAGAGTAGGACACGACTGATAGGACTGAGCTCAGCTCATAGCCAGTTCTCTGCTCTTTTTCTTGATCTTGTAATTACAACTAGTTTAAGAGTGATATCTGAAAACTCTAGTTTTCATTTATTTTCTTTTGCCTCTGTCTCTATTTTCTATCTTTTCTCTTGATTTTCATTTGTTTGGTGTTGTCTCTTGGAATATGTTATATTTCAAGGGAAAACTTGAAGATAATTTGAAGTTCTGGAAGATAACATTCTGCAGAGGGTTAATTTTATTCTAATGGGAAATTAGACTAGGAAAAGATTGAGTTCAGTTCAGTTGCTCAGTCGTGTCCGACTCTTTGTGACCCCATGAATTGCAGCATGCCAGGCCTCCCTGTCCATCACCAACTCCTGGAGTTCACCCAAACTCAAGTCCGTCGAGTAGGTGATGCCATCCAGCCATCTCATCCAGTGTCGTCCCCTTCTCTTCCCAATCCCTCCCAGCATCAGAGTCTTTTCCAATGAGTCAACTCTCTGCATGAGGCAGCCAAAGTACTGGAGTTTCAACTTTAGCATCAGTCCTTCCAAAGAACACACAAGACTGGTCTCCTTTAGAATGGACTGGTTGGATCTCCTTGCAGTCCAAGGGACTCTCAAGAGTCTTCTCCAACACCACAGTTCAAAAGCATCAACTCTTCAGCTTTCAGCTTTCTTCACAGTCCAACTCTCACATCCATACGTGACCACAGGAAAAACCATAGCCTTGACTAGACGGACCTTTGTTGGCAAAGTAATGTCTCTGTTTTTCAATATGCTATCTAAGTTGTTCATAACTTTCCTTCCAAGGAGTAAGTGTCTTCTAATTTAATGGCTGCAATAACCATCTGCAGTGATTTTGGAGCCCCCCAAAATAAAGTCTGACACTGTTTCCACTGTTTCCCTATCTATTTCCCATGAAGTGATGGGACCAGATGTCATGATCTTAATTTTCTGAATGTTGAGCTTTAAGCCAACTCTTTCACTCTCCTCTTTCACTTTCATCAAGAGGCTTTTTAGTTCCTCTTCACTTTCTGCCATAAGGGTGGTGTCATCTGCATATCTGAGGTTATTGATATTTCTCCTGGTAATCTTGATTCCAGCTTATGTTTCTTCCAGTCCATCGTTTCTCATGATGTACTCTGCATATAAGTTAAATAAGCAGGGTGACAATATACAGCCTTAAGTACTCCTTTTCCTCTTTGGAACCAGTCTGTTGTTCCATGTCCAGTTCTAACTGTTGCTTCCTGGCCTGCATACAGATTTCTCAAGAGGCAGGCCAGGTGGTCTTGTATTCCCATCTCTTTCAGAATTTTTCACAGTTTATTGTGATCCACACAGTCAAAGGCTTTGGCATAGTCAATAAAGCAGAGATAGATGTTTTTCTGGAACTCTCGCTTTTTTGATGATCCAGCAGATGTTGGCAATTTGATCTCTGGTTCCTCTGCCTTTTCTAAAACCAGCTTGAACATCAGGAAGTTCACAGTTCACCTATTGCTGCAGCCTGGCTTGGAGAATTTTGAGCATTACTTTACTAGCGTGTGAGATGAGTGCAATTGTGTGGTAGTTTGAGCATTCTTTGTCATTGCCTTTCTTTGGGATTAGAATGAAAACGGACCTTTTCCAGTCCTGTGACCACTGCTGAATTTTCCAAATGTGCTGGCATGTTGAGGGCAGCACTTTCATAGTATCATCTTTCAGGATTTAAAATAGTTCAACTGGAATTCCTTCACCTCCACTGGCTTTGTTCATAGTGATGATTTCTAAGGCCCACTTGACTTCACATTCCAAGCTATCTGGCTCTAGGTGAGTGACCACACCACCATGATTATCTTGGTCATGAAGATCTTTTTTGTACAGTTCTTCTGTGTATTCTTGCCACCTCTTCTTAATATCTTCTGCTTCTGTTAGGCCCATACAATTTCTGTCCTTTATCGAGCCCATCTTTGCATGAAATGTTCCCTTGGTATCTCTAATTTTCTTGAAGAGATCTCTAGTCTTTCCCATTCTGTTGTTTTCCTCTATTTCTTTGCATTGATCACTGAGGAAGGCTTTCTTATCTCTTCTTGCTATTCTTTGGAACTCTGCATTCAGATGCTTATATCTTTCCTTTTCTCTTTTGCTTTTCACTTCTCTTCTTTTCACAGCTATTTGAAAGGCCTCCCCAGACAGCCATTTTGCTTTTTTGCATTTCTTTTCCATGGGGATGGTCTTGATCCCTGTCTCCTGTACAATGTCATGAACCTCTGTCCATAGTTCATCAGGCACTCTATCTATCAGATCTAGACCCTTAAATCTATTTCTCACTTCCACTGTATGATCATAAGGAATTTGATTTAGGTCATTCCTGAATGGTCTAATGGTTTCCCTACTTTCTTCAATTTAATTCTGAATTTGGCAATAAGGAGTTCATGATCTGAGCCAGTCAGCTCCTGGTCTTGTTTTTGTTGACTGTATAGAGCTTCTCCATCTTTAGCTGCAAAAATATAATCAGATTTTGGTGTTGACCATCTGGTGATGTCCATGTGTAAAGTCTTCTCTTGTGTTGTTGGAAGAGGGTGTTTGCTATGACCAGTGTGTTTTCTTGGCAAAACTCTACTAGCCTTTGCCCTGCTTCATTCAGTATTCCAAGGCCAAATTTGCCTGTTACTCCGGGTGTTTCTTGACTTCCTACTTTTGCATTCCAGTCCCCTATAATGAAAAGGACATCTTTTATGGGTGTTAGTTCTAAAAGGTCTTGTAGATCTTCATAAAACCGTTCAACTTCAGCTTCTTCAGTGTTACTGGTTGGAGCATAGACTTGGATTACTGTGATATTGAATGGTTTGCCTTGGAAACGAACAGTGATCATTCTGTCGATTTTGAGATTGCATCCAAGTACTCCATTTCAGACTCTTTTGTTGACCACGATGTCTACTCCATTTCTTCTAAGGGATTCCTGCCTGCAGTATTAGGTATAATGGTATCTGAGTTAAATTCACCCATATTTTAGTTTGCTGATTACTAGAATTCGACATTCACTCTTGCCATCTCCTGTTTGACTACTTCCAATTTGCCTTGATTCATGGACCTAACATTCCAGGTTCCTGTGCAGTATTGCTCTTTACAGCATCGGACCTTTCACCAGTCACATCCACAACTGGGTATTGTTTTTGCTTTGGCTCCATCCCTTCATTCTTTCTGGAGTTATTTCTCTACTGATTTCCAGTAGCATATTGGGCACCTACCAACCTGGGGAGTTCCTCTTTCAGTATCCTATCATTTTGCCTTTTCATACTGTTCATGGGGTTCTCAAGGCAAGAATACTGAAGTGGTTTGCCATTCCCTTCTCCAGTGGACCACATTCTGTCGGACCTTTCCACCATGACCTGTCCATTTTGTGTGGCCCCACATGACATGGCTTAGTCATTGAGTTAGACGAGGCTGTGGTCCATGTGATTAGATCATCTAGTTTTCTGTGATTATGCGTCTCACATAATTTCTGATGCCTCTTGCAACACCTACTGTCTTACTTGGGTTTCTCTTACCTTGGACGTGGGGTATCTCTTCACAGCTGCTCCAGCAAAGCACAGCCCCTGCTCCTTACCTTGGACAAAGGATATCTCCTCACAGCCACCCCTCCTGACCTTGAATGTGGAGGAAAAGATTATCATACTTAAATCATATATTCAGGGTATTTAATCATGTCAAATAATAAATAATAAAGTTTTCAGTCTCTCTGAGGCTTTATCTACATACAGTTGAATCCTAACACTAGTGTGGATCCCTTAAAACCTACCTCCACAGTAGTTTCTAAACTAAAAGTTTTATTCCCAAACCTAGTGAGATTGGAAGCAGCTTTGTTCACCTTAATGGTTCTTCATTCATGTCTTTCAAATTAGCAACTCTCTTGAGGAGACATGTGGAGATAAATTTTGCACTCACTTCTCTGTCCCTCCCTTCTATATTGTGTCTTGGCTCCTCAAGTTCATCTACCTTGGTAGTTCTCCAGTGTTTTAGAACTAACAGTAAATTAATCCAATGTTTCTAGTTGTTCTCAGATAGATGGTAGTGCTGCCATAACTATTAATACATTTTAAAATATGAATGAATTAATGAAATACTTCAAAACATACAAGGTAATATAAAAAATATTGTAAGATTTAATATGAAAAATTTAGAGAACAGAAAGCCTAGGGTGAGAATTGGTTTCAGAGGAATCAATAAAACCCATGATAGAGGGAAAACAACTTAACATGGGAAATTCATAAAGGAAAAGATGATTTTCGCTATACTGAAGAAAGAGCTAACTCAAAGCTTAGACACTCTCATTGTGTTCCAGGATGGGATGAGACAAGGCATATCTTGTCCTATATGGAACAGAATTTCTAAACTCAAAGGCTATAAAGAAAAGCTTCCAATCTTCCAAGTGAAAGGAATTTACTAACCATCAAAGAATACAAATTAAAACCACAAAGAGATGCCACATTCTTTGATCATAAACATTAAGGTAATTGAAAAGTGACTTTTTTCCTCTGCAAAGTATTGATCATTAAGATTACAAGCCCTACAACTTGAAAATTAAGAAACATCCCCTTCAAGATTCTTTGGATCACAAAGAAAAGTTTTTTTAAAAGACTATAAGACAATATGGAAAACAATGAAAAATAGAATACATTATATTAGAATCTATGGAGCACAGTAATAACTGTGTTCAGAGGAAAAAGAATTGCTTTAAATGCCTTCCTTATTAGAGGAAAAAAAAGATGAAAAATTAAGAAGCTGGTTATCATCAACCCCCACCATAAGTAAGGTTCAAAACATTAAATAGCATTTTTACACAATTATTTAAATAACCTGCATGAACCTATACATCAGTTACAGTCCAGCCATAAAATCTAGGTTCCTCATCGTTCTGTTTATGGCTTGTCACTACTCAGTAGTGATTATCTCAGTTCAGTTCAGTTCAGTTGCTCAGTCATATCTGACTCTTTGCGATCCCATGAACCACAGCACTCCAGGCCATAAATATCAATGGGGAGAAATTTTGACTGTGTTGCAGGGCAGCAGCAGAAATTTGAGAGATATTATAGTTAGTTGGCTTCATTTCTGGAGTGATACAGGGGAAATATGCTAAGAAATTACTATGATGTGTGTGTGTGTGTGTGTGTGTGTGTGTGTGTGTGTGTGTTCAGTCATGTCTGACTCTTTGTGTCCCCATGGACTGTAGCCCACCAGGTTCCTCTGTCCATGGAATCTTCTAGGCAAGAATATGGAGCAGGTTGCCATTTCATATTCTGGGAGATCTTCCTAACCCAGGGATCGAACCTGCCTCTCTTGCATCTCCTGCATTAGCAGGTGATTCTTCACCACTGTGCCACCTGGAATACAAACAACTAACTCAGGAAGAAAAAAATAAGGGTAGTGGTGGGGGCATGGTAGTGGGACCATTTCTGAGATTTAAGTTAGAGTAAACTTTAACACTCTTTAAAAGTTATCAGGCACTGATTTAATTAATCAAACTGGTTTTCATATATTCCAATTTTTAAGTGTAAATGATGGTTTATGTATTATATCATACATATACTTTATAGTTTGTTTCATTGGGTTGTCTTTAATATTTTACTTTTCTTTTAATCACTATTCTCTATGTATCCCCAGAGCCAGAATCTTTCAAGAGCCAGCCTATAACCAGGTCTCCATTACATGTTATTAATGAAAGGGTCAACTCTAACAGAAGAACATTTCTTATTGGCAGTTGAAGAGAAACTGGATTTTCAGACGACCAGTTAGGTAGAGAAAGATTTAAATGCATCACCATGTTTTATTTCTAGGTACATCTGACAGTTTCTAATCAGCTGAAAATGTGTCTTTTCTTGAAAAGTTCTCTAAAAGTAACTAGAAAATGTTTTGGTTAGTTCTTTTTATTTTACTTAGATTTGCATTGCAAAGACAAATATTAAATATATTACCAACTTCAGTAAAGTCAGTTCATAGACTCTTCAAAGTAGAATTCATCCTCACTTGCTAGGTTTATACCTATGGCTCCAGGCTGACTCCATTGTATTTGGATCTGTCTCCACTGTTATATGAGGACCTTCACTTTCACTTTTCACTTTCATGCATTGGAGAAGGAAATGGCAACCCAATCCAGTATTCTTGCCTGAAGAATCCCAGGGACAGAGGAGCCTGGTGGGCTGCCATCTATGGGGTTGCACAGAATCAGACACGACTGAAGCGACTTAGCAGCAGCAGCCATAGTTATATTAGATATAAATGTTTGATTGGATTGGGGTATGGGTAGTCTGGAGTAGTGTGGGTGGGATTCTGAACTATCCTGGGCTTTTAGAAGTTCTTTTCTCCTATTCAGTTTTTTAAAGATCAGTGTGTGAATCACTTCAATGCCTCTCACTGTTTAGCTTTGCATTTTACAATGCCTATGTGAGCTCCAGGAGGGAGCATGTTTATTGTGCATGCCATTCAATTTAACTTCTACTAGAGCAAATGATTACAGAGGGAAAAAACTGGAAAATAAGTCCCTGATGTAAAACTGGTCATGGGGCCAAAACAGTAGTGCCAATTATGATTTCAGTGCCTTACCCCTGTTACTTTGCCAGCAGCATTTTCAAAAATATATAATTTATTGTTGGCTTGGGCAGGCATATTAAATAATTCTTTTTCTTAAGCAGCCAGTTGTCTTTGTATTTAAAGTTAATATTGAAAATAATATAGCAAATTCACTTTTGCTAATTTTATGTGTTTTGTTCTTAAATAAAGAGTGTTAATGGCAATAAGTTAGGCAAAGTGGTGCTTAGCAGGTTGACTCAGCATGGGTGTGGCCCTGGGATATACACAGCACTTTCTATGATTTTCTAGTTAATGTTTCTTTCCTGATTACATGGATTAAACACAGCAAGCCAATCATTCAAACAATAGAGGCTTATTACACTCTTCTTATGCTGAAGTTTAGGATCCAGGTCTCAGGAAAGCCTGGAAATGAAGAACATGATACCTCTTGCTATATCCAGGAGTTTTTGAAAAGATAAATTGTAAACCAATAAAAGATGTTTTAGTAAAATAGATAAATAATTGACAATTGTAAAATAACAAAAAATATTTTTTATTGCAAGGCAGTGCCTGATCATCAGATAAGCTGCATTTGCAAGTAGTAGGATAAAATGGAAAGTGTGTAGAAGATATTTCTGTGAAAATGGTCTCTATTATTGGCTGTGTCAAAGAATCAAATTAAATTTATGGATGAATTACTTAATGCTGGAAAATACTACCCTAGTTTCTCTTTGAAAATAAACTTCAAAGTTGCAGAAAAACTATTTTTTCTGAAGTTACCTATGAGCATTCATAAACCTTGGCAATTCTTCATAAAGCTTTTTGTATTTCCCAAACTTGGAGAGGAATCTTCGGGAGTGACACAGTCTCAGTCAAGAGAACACAGGATCATTTCAAACACAGATATTTAAGACCCCAGCAAGACACCATTTACTTATTGATATCAAATGTACCCATCTCATAAACTTAGGACATTTTCCAAAGAGCTAATGACATAGAAGTTCTGGCCAAAGTCAATAACAACAAAATAACCTGCCAGCCTGAGTCATCTCTTATCTACTTAAGTACAGAGAATAAATAGTTCAAGCTTGGATGAAGCCCCAGCAAGTTTAACCTTTGCCAAACTGAGAAGGCTGAAAAGCGGACAGAATATGCGCCTGTTTATTTGTTAAAAGTAACTATGCTAGAGGCAACTAGGAAATTAACATCCCTTAAATGCTTCTTATTAAAGTCTACCTTCTTTTCTTGTGGTATGTTGTTTATGAAGTATCCTTTAGAGGGCCTCTCATCCATTCATTCAATTATTCATTCACTAAATATTTGCTTCTAGTTTACAGATGAGGAAACAGGCTCCTAGAAAATAAGCTTTACCAAGTCAATTGTCTAAGATCACCCAGTCAGTTAATAAAGTTGTAAAGAAGAGATTTGAAGCTAGATGAAAATGACTCCAACTCATGTTCTTTCCGCCATTGAAGGTCTCTGAAACATAGGCTCCATCAGAATCATCTGGATCCCTTTATGTGGGTGTGTGTATGTTTGTGTGTGTGTGTATAATGTGTGTGTGATTGTGTGTGTGTGTGTTTTAGTCACTCAGTCATGTCGGACTCTTTGAGACCCCATGGACTGCAGCCTGCCAGGCTCCTCTGTCCATGGTATTTTCCAGGCAAGAATACTGGAGTGGGTAGCCATTTCATTGGGGTCCCCATATATATTTCTGAATCCCATTCTGGATTGTTTAAATAGAATTTTTTGTGGTGGAGCTTGGGAATCTATTTTAACAAGTGTTCTATCTGATGTTTGATATGTACCCAGGTTTAGGAACACCTAAAACACAGCATGCTAGTTTTCCAATTCCTAATACAGTAACTGATCCAAAACACTTAATAAATATTCATCTGACAAATATTTACCGAGCACCCACTATGTCACCATGTCTCTGGCATTGTTACAGGCATGGCAGTCGGAAAAACTCCAGCTCTCATGAAGCTTGCGTTCTAGTGTGAGGATGGAGGCAGGTCACCGAAGACGACAAACACAAGATACATAAGCAAATGCCATGTGTTAGGAGATGATAGGTGCTAAGGGAAAATAATAGTGTAAAGAGGTCAGCAGGGGTGGTCAGGGTTGCTTTTCATGTCAAGGCAACATTTATAGGAAGTGACGGATGAGCCATGTGCCTCACTGTGAAGAACAATCAGGCAGGTGGAACAGCTAGCACAGAAGCCCTCAGGCAAGTATGTGCCTGGGGCATCCAAGAAATACCAGAGAGGGACTTCCCTGGTGGTCCAGTGGTTAAGACTCTGTGCTGCCAAGGCAGGGAGCCCAGGTTTGATCCCTGGTTAACTTGATCCCACATGCCGCAACTAAAAATTATGCATGCCGCAATTAAGACCCACTGCAGCCAAATAAGTGAATAAATAAAAATAAATATTTAAAAAAATACCAAGGAGACCAGAGGAAAGGAGTAAGAGAGAGGAAAAAAGTTAAAGTACAAGAGGCGAAGAGGGGAAGGACCAGGTGAACCCATCTTGGGTCATACAGGCTATTGTAAGCATTTTTACTCTAAATGAAATGGAAAACAGCTGTCAAGTTTTGAGGAGGGGGGGAAATTATATGAACTGATAAATAAAAAACAAAGAATTCGGTTTGCAAAGGCCTGGAAAAGTCTGAAAAGTTCTCTAGTCCAGATTCCATTGAAAAGGCAGGCTTTTTATTTTTATTTTTTTTACTATCCCAGAAAAACAGTTACAATTTCACAAGCAAGGAGGCTTCAATATTCTTTTATTCTTCTTTTATTTTATTTACTGAAGTATAGTTGGCTTACAGTGTTGTGTTAGTTTCAGGCATACAGGCAAGTGATTTAGTACACACACACACACACACACACACAAGGGCTGCCCCAGTGGCTCTCACACACACACACACACACACACGCGTGCGCGCGCACACACACACACACACACACACAGACACACACACACACAGACAAGGGCTGCCCCAGTGGCTCACACACACACACACACACACACACGCACACGCACACGCACACACATACACACACACACACACACACACACACAAGGGCTGCCCCAGTGGCTCAGCTGTAAAGAATCTGCCTAAAATGCAAGAGACAGAGGAGACCCAGATTCGATCCCTGGGTCAGAAAGATCCCCTGGAGGAAGAAATGGCTACACTCTCCAGTATTCTTGCTGGGAAAATCTCATGGACAGAGGAGCCCATGGGGTCACAAAGAGTCAGACTGGGTGACTGGACGACTGAGCACACACAAATATGAACACGCATATACATGTATGTATTCCTTTTCAGATTATTTTCCTTTATAAGTTATTACTAAATATTGAGTATAGTTCCCTGTGAGGTTTCATTATTCTTTAGTCACCTAGCCACTTCATTCAACCATTCATTAATGACAGATTTATTAAATCCATAGGCTACCCTGGGTGAGGTGCTATGCTAAGTGTAGAGGGCTTTATTGGATTTATGCTCATGGGCCTCAGTAGCTGTGTATGTGGTCCAAGCTGCCTGTGAAGCAATTGTTTATTCCCAACCTAATTACTTCCATTGCAATTAAACCCCTTTTCCTTTGGCTGATTGTCAGCAGGTGACGTAATCTGTCTAAATGGTCACCAGTTTGGCATCTGTGACAAGCTGTGGCTGGTAGTCTTTCCCAAGGTTTTATAGGGAAGAAAAGGTGTTGTATGCATAGGTTGGTCCTAATGGGAAGACAAGATTACTGACAGAGAAGACAGAATATCAGAAATTGAAAGGCAAAGGCAAAGGAAGCTGAGAAATTTCTCTTGTTTCCTGGAGATGAAAGCAGAAGAGGTGGGAAAGGTGCTGGTCATGTCTTTTGGGGATGAGAAATGAAGCATCAATCAAACTAGTCACTTTTAAGTAGATAGTATATATCTTAAACTTGTTTTTATCACCAGTGAATGGGAAAATGCTTTGGAGGAATAGCAAAACATGGAATGAAGACATGCCAAAGAAAAAAATCTGAACCTGGTGACTAATACTTTTCAAATGATTCAGCTTGCAGACTTCACAGGTAGTGGAAATAGCGTGGTAATGCACAAACACAGCTTTCTTACTCAGAAGGGGAAAACGGACAGGAATTTTATCTGATTAATATCTTAACTCTACTTTAATACAAGGACATTTTAATGGCCACGATTAAAAGTTCTTTCTTAGTGTTTTACCTCCAGGTCAATTCTATGCTATGCTAACTTTCTGGCATAATTATTTGTTTCATAAATATGTCAGCTCAAGGGATGATCAGAGTACATCCTATCTCCCTCATTCAATTTTTATTCCTAAAGATTTAAGCTGATAAATATAATTTTTACTTTTTATAAGGCATCTTAATTATAAATATACCATAAATCATAATTATAAACATATCATACTATGAAGAAACAGAAAATCTCTGATAAGAGAAGCCATCATTTTCTAGATGTGTTCTTGCCATTTTATTTTTAAGAAAAAAGAAAAAACAGAGATGTAACTAAAAATAATAAAGGTAAAGTGGCAAAGGTATACATGATTTTTTTAAATGACTTAAGATTCCTGTCTCATAATGTTAGGTTGAGGGTTTAAGTCCAGTAAATCATAAATCTCAAGCTTAGATATTGCTAATGGAAAAGGGAACACAAAAGCTAAATTTAGACCTCCCTCAAGTCACCAGAATGGTCCAGATGGAGGAACAGCAGCACAGAACTCAACTCTACACTTTGCTTAGCTAGAGATGGTGAGCAGTTGCACAATAGGAAAAACCAAGCAAAAAGGCAAATTCTCACCTTACCTTGATATACTTGGAATTACTCTTTGTTCATGCATCATGCACTTTTAAATGACATTGTATAAAGATTCTGTTGACTTTTCAAAAAACAGTGGGACCTTGAGGACTTTTCTCTTGAGAACTAATGTATGCTAGTCCCCATAGCATGAGTGGGGTTGAATTTAGGTTCACTGATTCATGCTTGTTCAAGTGTTTCTTTTCTGAAGACATTTTTCCTGAGGCATTTTCTATGTTCCTAACTAGGAAGCCAGCTCCATGAGAGTAAAAGGTTAATCTTTCTCATTGACTTTCTGACTATGCATTAAAAAGCAGTTGAAAACTATTGTCAATTAAGAGATCATACAGGTAATTTAGGAATGTGGAATTGATTAGCCAATGTTTGTCTTTAACACATTATAAAACTGTAATGCTAGGTCCATTCTTTCCTTACTAGACTCATGTTAAGATGATACTGGCCTGATCTGACCATTTGTCCCTGGGTAGTCATGGATGGCCACCTGCCAAGAAATGATGCCCACTGCCACAAGTAAACCAATGGTAAGGCTTTAAAATCTCTTAAAAAGAGAATGATTCTCAAGTCAAGAATGAGGTTGAACTTCAGATGTGGAGGAATGAATAGATGAACAAACCCTCTCTCCCTAAAACAACTCTAAAAGTGAAGCAAAGTTGACAAAAACAATCACTAAATCTCCCAAAGCAGTCTGTGAAAACCAGCAGCTTTACCGGTGGAGGGGCTGACTTGGATTTAGAGTAGAAGGAAAACCCATACCCAGCAGCAAATGAGAAAAGCCTACGTTCTTCTCATCTGAGGTTGAAGCCCTTGTTGGGATGTGTGGAATATCATAGGACTAGACAGGAGATTCTGGAAATTACATAGCCTTGGAGGACCTTGATAAGCATTCCACACATCCCTGACTCGAAGCCCATGTACTTATGAAGTGGAGACCTGAGAGGGCTCTGCAGAAAGTAAGAACTTGGCAGACTTGAAAAGTGCCCATATTTGGAGTGCATTCCCCGAACCAAACACTGATCCACTAACAGAGAGTAAAAGCCTTATAGACTAGATGTGCTTGAGCACAGTTTGTGAGCAGCCACTGACTGGCCACAAAGCTGTGAGATACCAGGGTTACTTCTAGGAAACCAGTCTGAAAATGGAATTGAACATTAAAAAAAATATGAGCAGAAACAGACCACAACCCCACATGACAGGAACGATAGTTTCTGCTGGGTAAATCCATGCTAGTTAAGAAAATGTTCGTTTAATTTAAAAGGAAGTAAAAATTAAAAACCCAACAAGAAAAAATGTAGTCATGTATGGACGTGAGAGTTGGATCATAAAGAAAGTTGAACACTGAGGAATTGATGGTTTTGAACTGTGATGTTGGAGAAGATTCTTAAGAGTCTCTTCGACTGCAAAGAGATCCAACCAGTCCATCATAAAGGAAATCAGTCCTGAATATTCATTGGAAGGACTGATGCTGAAGCTCCAATACATTGGCCACCTGAGGAGAAGACTGACTCATTGGAAAGGACCCTGATGCTGGGAAAGATTGAAGGCAGGAGGAGACGGGGACAACAGAAAATGAGATAGTTAGATGGCATCACTGACATGAGTTTGAGCAAGATCCAGGAGTTGGTGATGGACCGAGAAGCCGGGCATCCTGCAGGCCATGGGGTCACAAACAGTTGGACATGACTGAGCAACTGAACGGAAGGGAAAAAAACCCTCAAGGAAAAATTGGAACCAGAGTTGTTGTAATATATTATTTTAAATGTCCTATTTCCAAATAAAAAATTATGAGACATGCAAATAAAGCAGAAAATATGACCCATATTCAGAGTGGAAAAAAAGCAGTCAAAAAAAAAAAAAAACTGAGAAGTCCTACAAGTTAAATGTACCAGACAAAGACTTCAAAACATCTATTATCAGTATTAAAGAACCCATGGAGAATATACTGACAATGATTGAATATATAGGAAACATTGATAAGGAAATCAGATCTACTAAAAATACCAGTTGAAAATTCTAGAGTTGAAAATCACAGTATCTAAAATGAAATATTCAGTAAATGAGTTCCACAGCAGATTTGAGATCAATTAAAAAAGAATCAGTGAACTTGGTGATGAACTAATAGAGTTTGTCCAGTCTAAACATGATGGAGAAAAAAATAGAAGTTAAACAATGCCTCAGAGATCTCAGGGCCACCACCAAGCATATCATCCTGTGCATAACAAAGAGTTTCAGTTGGAGATGAAAGAAAGGGATGCAACAAATTCTTGAAGAAATAATTACTGAAAATACCCCCCAGCTTTATGAAAACAAATTTATTAATACATCTTAGAAACTCATCTTCTACTTCCGCTTTAGTGACTACACCAAAGCCTTTGACTGTGTGAATCACAACATTCTTAAAGAGATAGGAATACCAGACCACCTGACCCACCTCCTGAGAAATCTCTCTGCAGGTCAAGGAGCAACAGTTAGAACTGGATGTGGAACAACAGACTGGTCCCAAATCAGGAAAGGAGTACATCGAGGCTGTATATTGTCACCCTGCTTATTTAGCTTGTATGCAGAGTACATCATGAGAAATACTGGGCTAGATGAAGCACAAGCTGGAATCAAGCTTGATGGGAGAAATACCAATAACCTCAGATGTATAGATGACACCACACTTACGGTGGAAAGCAAAGAACTAAAGAGCCTCTTGATGAAAGTGAAAGAAGAGAGTGAAAAAGTTAGCTTAAAACTCAACATTCAGAAAGCTAAGATCATGGGATCCAGTCCCATCACTTCATGGCAAATAGATGGGGAAACAATGGAAGCAGTGAGAGACTTTATTTTTTTTTTTGGTGGGGGGGAGGGCAGCTCCAAAATCACTGCAGATGGTGACTGCAGCCATGAAATTAAAAGATGCTTGCTCCTTGGAAGGAAAGTTATAACCAACCTTGACAGCATATTAAAAAGCAGAGACATTACTTTGCCAACAAAGGTCCATCTAGTCAAGGCTATGGTTTTTCCAGTGGTCATGTATGGATGTGAAAGTTGGACTGTGGAGAAAGCTGAGCACCAAAGAATTGATTCTTTTGAACTGTGGTGTTGGAGAAGACTCTTGAGAGTCCCTTGGACTGCAAGGAGATCCAACCAGTCCATCCTAAGGGAAATCAGTCCTGAATACTCATTGGAAGAACTGATGCCAAAGCTGAAACTCTGATACTTTGGCCATCTGATGCAAAGAACTACTCATTGGAGAAGACTCTGATGCTGGGAAAGATTGAAGGCAGGAGGAAAAGCAGATGACAGAGGATGAGATGGTTGGATGGCATCACTGACGCGATGGACATGAGTTTGAGTAAACTTCGGAGTTGGTGATGGATAGGGAGGCCTGGTGTACTACAATTCATGGGATCGCAAAGAGTCAGACAGGACTGAGTAACTGAACTGAACTAAATAAACTCGTTGAATCTCAAATAAGGTAAATATAAAGAAATCCTCACCTACATATATTATGGTCAATATGTTGAAAGTCAAAGAAAAAGAGAACATCTTCAAATCATCAAGAGAAAAACAACTCTTGTATCAGGAACTTAGATCCCTAGCAAATGCATTATTGATCAAGAAGATTCAGTTGGATGTGACACCTTGAAATTGTTTACCCAGATTCCCAGACCTCACACTAACTGAAGGTTTGGGAGTCCTAGCTTTCATTCCAGTGCTTTGGTGCATATCTTTGAGTAAGTCTCTTTACATCCTTAGATATATTTGAAAAATGGGTTAATGATAAAAGCCATATCCAACTTGATCTAGTAATCTGATCAAGACCAAAAATACTGATTACCTTAGTAATGTTCTGTTGTTCAGTTGCTCAGTTGTCTCTGACTCTTCGGGACTCATGCACTACAGCACACCAAGTTTCCCTGACTTTCCCTATCACCTGGAGCTTGCTCAGACTCATGTCCACTGAGTCGGTGATGCCAACCAACCATCGCAGCCTCTATTGTCTCTTTCTCCTCCTGCCTTCTCTCTTTCCCAGCATCAGGGTCTTTTCCAGTGAGTTGAATCTTCTTATCAGGTGACCAAAGCATTGGAGCTTCAGCTTCAGCATCAGTCCTTCCAGTGAATATTCAGGACTGATTTCTTTTCGGATTGACTGGCTTGATCTTCAGTCCAAGGGACTCTCAAGAGTCTTCTCCAAAATCATCGATTCTTCAGCACTCAGCCTCCTTTATGGTCCAACTCTCACAGCCATACTTGGCTACTGGAAAAACCATAGCTTTGATTGGATGAATGTTTGTCAGCAAAGTAATGTCTCTGCTCTTTAATATGCTGTCTAGATTTATCATAGCTTTTCTTCCAAGGAACAAGTGTCATTTAATTTCATAGCTTTAGTCACTGTTTGAAGTTATTTTGGAGCCCAAGAAAGTAAAGTCTTTCACTGTTTCCATTGTTTCTCCATCTATTTGCCATGAAGTAATGGGACCGGACAGAGAAGGCAATGGCACCCCACTCCAGTACTCTTGCCTGGAAAATCCCATGGATGGAGGAGCCTGGTAGGCTGCAGTCCACGGGGTTGCTGAGGGTTGGACATGACTGAACGACTTCACTTTCATTTTCACTTTCATGCACTGGAGAAGGAAATGGCAACCCACTCCCGTGTTCTTGCCTGGAGAATCCCAGGGACGGGGGAGCCTGGTGGGCTGCAGTCTCTGGGGTCGCATAGAGTCGGACACAACTGAAGTGACTTAGCAGCAGCAGCAATGGGACCGGATGCCATGATCTTAGATTTTTGAATGTTGAGTTTTAAGCCAGCTTTTTCACTCTCCTTCACGTTCATCAAGAGGGTCTTTAGTTACTCTTCGCTTTCTGCCATAAATGTGGTATCATCTGCATGTCTGAGGATATTGATATTTCTTCCAGCAATTTTGATTCCAGCTTGTGCTTCTTCCAGCCCAACATTTCGCGTGATGTACTCTGCATATAAGTTAAGTAAGCAGGGTGACAATATATAGCCTAGATGTACTACTTTCCCAATTTGGAACCAGTCCATCATTCCATGTCCAGTTATAATTGTAGCTTCTTGACCTGCATTCAGGTTTCTCTGGAGGCGGTTAAGGTGGTCTGGAATTCCCTTCTCTTTAAGAATTTTCCAGTTTGTTGTGATATACACAGTCAAAGGCTTTAGTGTCGTCAATGAAGCAGATATTTTTCTGGAATTCTCTAGCTTTTACCATGATCCAACAGATGTTGGCAATTTGATCTCTGGTTCCTCTGCCTTTTCTAAATACAGCTTGTACATCTGGAAGTTCTTTGTTCACATACTTTGAAGCCTAGCTTGGAGGACTTTGAGCATGACCTTGTTAGCATGTGAGATGAGTGCAATTGTGTGGTAGTTTGAACATTCTTTGACATTGCCCATCTTTGAGATTGGAATGAAAACCAACCTTTTCCAGTAATGTGGCTACTGCTAAGTTTTCCAAATTTGCTGACATATTGAGTGCAGCACTTTAATAGCATCATCTTTAAAGATTTGAAATTGCTTATCTGGAGTTCCATCACCTCTACTAGTCTTGTTTGTAGTGATGCTTCCTAAGGCCCACTTGACTTCCCACTCTAGGATGTCTGGCTCTAGGTGAGTGATCACAGCATTATGGTTATCTGGTTCATTAAGCTCTTTTTTGTATAGTTCTTCTGTGTATTATTGCCACCTCTTCTTCTGCTTCTGTTTGGTATCTCTAATTTTCTTGAAGAGACCACTAGTCTTTCCCATTCTATTGTTTTCCTCTATTCCTTTGCATTGTTCACTCAGCAAGGCTCTTTTTTTTTTTTTTTAAATCTCTCCTTACTATTCTTTGGGACTCTGAGTTCAGATGGGTATACCTTTCCTTTCCTCCCTTGCCTTTCACTTCTCTTCTTTTCTCAGCTATTTGTAAGGCCTCCTCAGCCTTTTTGCCTTTTTGCATTTCTTTTTCTTGGGGATGGTTTTGATCATTGCCTCCTGTACAATGTTAGTAATATTCTAAGGAGTGAAAATTCTACCAAGAGCTGTATTAGAATCCTAGGAAGGATGCCTGGGTAACTATTGGTATCCCATTCTCCCACAAATGACAATAACAGTTAAAAATAAATTCTGGATGGTCTAAACAGGTGATAAGAGTATAGCTACACCTTTCCCTATGTTGCTAGAGTTTACCCTGACAATTGAAAACCTGCATCTAAATGGGTGAATAGATTATGAGAGCAAACTGTATAGCTCGTTTCAAATAAAAAGAGAAACTTTGTAATTAACAAAATGCTCAAGGTCATGTCTTTACCTCCTTATGCAATGTTAAGCAAACAAAGAGCAAAGTTCTCTGATTTTTAATACCATGTGTTCAGATTATTTAGTATATTTTGCTCTCCACATGAGCTCACTTTCTGGATAATTGAAAAGTTAAGTAATTGCCTAGGAAAGGTAAACATTTGGTAAAGTCCATAAGAGGCTTAACTTATTTGATACAACTGCAATAAAATAGTAGTTTGCATCAACATAAAATCCTTCTTGTATCTGTCATATGATGTCATGTGGAACTGCCAACACACACTTTTTGATGTAAGACTTTTTCAATATACTTCATTCATAATCAGAACCCACCTTGTGATATCATTTTTCCCTTAAACTCTGAATAAATAAATAAAAGTGTGTTGACTTTGATTTATTTGTGTTTTTCTTAGGCACCTGATGACGACAGTTTAGGAAGATTCAATTTACTGGTGTGATAGAATCAAATGACTTAATGATTGAGGAAGTGGGACATTTTCAGTTCTAAACTAACAAACCTAATTCTTTTAGAACTTATGCTCTTACTTGGCGCTCATGGTGTGCCTTTGAACATGCATTCCAAAGTATTGCTCCCCTTGTATGTTCTTCCTTCTCAAAGAGAATTGTTTCTCTGTAAGCAAGCGCAGTGCATTCTCCAACTCCCCACCAACAACCCCCCTGGTACTTTCAGTACTTTTTGAATGTGTTCTGTAAGTACTGCTGACTTACTTGCCGAAAGAGACAGGGAGGAGCTTGGGTGTAGAATTTGAGCTAGATCTAGAAAGTGGAAGGATTTCGAACAAAACTGAAATGAAGTGGAATGATGGAGTCAATGATTTCAGGCACTGAAAGCAGCACGCCCAAATGCACGTAGGAAGAAAAGCATACGGGTAACCCGGGAGACCAGCAGCTGAACTAATCCACGGGAGAGTGAAGCACATGAAGAGACCCAAAAATCACAACACAGAAAATGTGGTTCTCATCTATTACCTGAGGAAAATTTAAAGCACAAAAGACTTAGTTTTGTACTTTTTGAGACCCAGGTGGAATTAATCAGCGTGTTTCAGGAGGTGAGTTCTATTTCCTGTGTCACTTTTCAGGATTTCATAACCTTCCAGAGGAGGCAAAAGGATGGATTTTCCCCAACATTATCATGTGAGATAATCCATGCTGCTGCTGGTGCTAAGCCACTTCAGTCGTGTCCGACTCTGTGTGACCCCATAGACGGCAGCCCACCAGGCTCCCCCGTCCCTGGGATTCTCCAGGCAAGAACACTGGAGTGCGTTGCCATTTCCTTCTCCAATCCATAAGGACTCTCTAAAAGTTCTCACACCCTCCTCCTATACCAGGCTTTAAAAAATGATTTTAATTATTATGAGTTTTATATACTATTCTATAAAGGGTAACTCTCCTTTCATTGGTATAGTCCCACCAATAAGTTATTTTTCCTAAATCATTCCTATTGTTCCCTTAGTCTCATGAAAAGCTTTCCATAAATCTAAAGGCAAATATTGGGATTTTCAAAAATAATTTTCAGTTTGGACTGAAACAACTATTTGGACTCCAGTGCCCTTCCCTACCTCCAGCCATTCTTCTCTTCTTCACTTTTGCTAAATTTCTTAGGAAAAAGATTGCCAGGCTTTCCTGGCTGCTGTTACACACAGCAAACATTCCCTAATTTCAAAAGTCCTTGACTCCAATGTCTGTATCTCTATTATACTGATTCTGCTTTCCTTGTGGGCTCCTGGTAATTATTCTCCAAATGCTTCAAGGACTTCCCTTTAGTCTCTCTATTGTGTCCCAAGTTCCTCAAGAGCAAGGACTGTGTCCTCCACTTCTTATGTGTACCCAGTATAATCTCACATGGTTTCAACATGATTATTAACCAAACGTACCAACAAGGGAAAATAGTAGTAGCGACAGTGTTAGTCACTCAGTCCTCTCTGACTCTTTCGGACTCTGTGGACTGTAGCCTGCCAGGCTCCCCTGTCCATGGAATTCTCCAAGCAAGAATACCGGTGTGGGTAGTCACTCTTCTCCAGGGAATTTTCCTGACCCAGGGATTAAACCCAGGTCTCCTTCATTACAGGCAGATTCTTTACCATCTGAGCCACCAGGGAGGCCCCAACAAGGGAAAAGTATCCATAATTTTCTATATATTCAGAAACATGGACTATATTATAATAGCTTTCATCTTTATTCTTTTCATAAGATTTAAGTAGATTTTCTTATTATTTGGTGGCTCAGATGGTAAACCGTCTGTCTACAATGAGGGAGACCTGGGTTTGATCCCTGGGTTGGGAAGATTCCCTGGAGAAGGAAATGGCAACCCACTCCAGTACTCTTGCCTAGAAAATGCCATGGACGGAGGAGCCTGGTGCAGGCTACTGTCCATGGGGTCGCAAAGAGTCAGACACAACTGAGAGACTTCACTTTCACTTTCTTATCATTCAATGAAAGCAGCAAAGTCAATTTCAGAGAATACTTTCTTCTAAAAGCAAATTATTAATCTATGATAAAGCTAATAGATACTTCCATAAAATAGGCCAAGAATATACCTTCTACTAAGGTAAGCTCTAGGTAAAAAATAAAGTATGTGCTTCTTCTCAAGTTATTAACCATCATGAATATTCACATTAAATATAATGTGTAAATACACTCAATATATGCATTGAATATAAAGTAAAAATAATTTGAAAAGTATTAAATTCATCTTAAGGTTCAGGATTCCAGAATCTAACTTAATTAACACTTTGCCCCCAAGACACTACTCCAACTACAACAGAATTTTGCATGTTTGAAATTTATCTCTCTGCTACTACTTTTTAAAAAGTGAAATTGGGTGTCTTCCATGAGAGAATTGGAGAAAGTAAAATCAAAGATATCACTTATGAGCTTTCATCTTGACTAGTAGGAAAGAACGATCCTCATGTAATCTTTGAAACATTTATGATATAGAATATACAAAATAACGTTTACTGCAGCGCCCTTCTTCCCCGCTTTGGAACTGAGTATTTTCCTACCCAATTTGCTTCTCACTTGGTCAATGCATCTTTCAGCTGGGCTGTCTTGAAGAAATAAAACATAAATTGGACTTGCCATTGTGTCTTGGACTATTCTGGTGACAATTTTCTATGACAGGTAAAAAGAGTTGCTGTTTCATTACTTCAGGAAATGAAGGCCTAATAGCCTTACATCTGGTAAATTATGTCCTTCCTGCTCCTTCAGGCAACAGCAGTACATGTAGCATTATTTGGAATTAAGAAGAAGCAGTGAAGGAAATCAATTTTTACATTTGCACCGGACTTAAAAAAAAAAAAAAAGATTTAAAAGCCAAGAACATTTTCTCTATAAAAGCATCCATTGTCTAAGACAGAGAATTGAGTTAGCCAGAGGATAAATTGAGCGAAAACCCTTCCAGTATCTTAATGAAAACTCTTGAGAATTTACTGTGAACTTAGAGCAGGTGACATAGCTTCTTGCCCCTGGGGGGTGGGGCTATGTGTCAATTACCATATTTGCACAAAAGTACTGATACAGTCTTCAAGGCCTCAGAGGGAAATGACAAACATTGGTTTTGTTCTGGGTGGGGATCATGTTGCATATCGGATGGGAAATTCAGTTCAGCTCTACGTTTACATAACACATAGACCAACTTACAAAAGAAGTGAAGAAGGGAGGAATATGGAAGGCAGTGCCCAAGAGAATATATCCAAGATATGGCAATCTTCACTATAAAGAATTATAAGAGCTCAGGTATAGAAGCTGAGATGTTGCTTCCCAGTTAGTGTCCTGATGGTGGAGTTGGTGGTGAATGGCTTTTATCTCATCAAAACCAAGTCACACTGTACACGGACTTGTGAAACCACTCTCATGTTTGTTCCTGTCCAGTTACCAAGGGAAAATGAATTCTGATAAACAGGCAAATTGAAGGACTTCAATGGTGCATATAAAAGGGCCAGTGAAAATAAATCTAACATTTATTTAGATTTTAGAGAAGGGCATTGGTCTTTGGAGGCAGAGACTCTTTCTACTCTGGCAGAACAGTGACAGCATAGCTCAGCATAAGACTTCCTCCCGCCTAATCCTCTGTAATCCCCAACTGGAACAATTAATTTTACAAGGGGTCATGCTCCTTTTCTCTGGTATTTCTACTGAGAGCTTTACGAGGTGGACATGTGTCCATTATGATGCTTTTTGACAGCTCCTTTCACCTGGAGTTGAGAATATCCACTGATTTTGGTCAGTACATTTTGGTGTTGTAAAGGAAATGTAGCTGCAGTGTTCTCCTGATCACAGAGCATGGAAAGTAGCATGTGCTTAGGTAGGGAGAGAAAAAGGCAGAGTGAGGCTGTGGATTTAGAAATCATTCCGCTTGTCTAAACCCGGGCCTTGTTCCATACAGTTGACACAAACAGGAAGTGAGGTGAGAAACACAGGGGATTCAAGTCAGGATGTCACACTAATAATCAGCAATTCCAGCCAGAACTAAGAGATTTAGGGGAAGCACAGTGTTTTAAACTCAGAAACTGGAAAACAAAAGAACACAGCTCCACACACTTGCTGAATCTGACGTGATTCCCCAATTTGTTGTCACTCTCTAAATGACTCATGTTCAGATGCCTGTGAGCCTGAAGGCATTCAACAAATTGGTTTCAATAATCAGTGTATTTTATCCACCGTCTTCTTTTCAAACCAGAAAATTGTCATTGTAATTTTAAACAATATTTTAGCAAAGCTTTGAAGATTAATTCAATTCACTGGCTTATATCCAGGAATAAATTGAAGGTCTTTGAATAAAGTCTTCCATTTGTACTGTTTTCAAGAAAACAAATAATTTTTTTTAAAGTTTTGGAGAAGATGTGAGAATGCAGAGAGATGCAACATATGTACCATGAAATATTATTCCCCCAAAGTTTAAATCTGTGACAACAATTTTTCAAATTGGTTTCACATTTATTATTTCATTTTATCTTCCCAGTGACTTTCTGATTTGGCAGGTACCAACACTCTCCTTTTGAACATAAGGAAATAGAGGTCTGGGTTGCAGGAGTCATTTTGCCAAGACTGCTAAGGAAGTCAGAACTAGAATATAACCCAGCCCAGGATCTTTCACATGAACTACGTTGCTGCCAGATCTCACCTGTTTGTAGGGGAACCAGTCTCTTTTTATCCGAGGACATACTCCTAATGTGTCTACATCATCTAAAGTAGTAGGAAAAGAGAGGGAAAAAGTGGCAGGCCTGTTCAAAGCACTTTTATGTGTAACAACTCATTTAATCACCAAAACAAGCTTATAATATATGTATCATTGTTTGTGGTATTTTACGAGTGAGAAAAGATGCTCAAAGTGATTATGGAATTTGCCCAGGTTCACACAGCTACTAAGTGACAGAGCTGAGGTTTGAACTCAGGATCTCTGGCACCTGAGTTGGTGCTCTTAACCACCACACTTTATTCACTTTCCCAACTCAGTCCAATTCCTTTTTATCTCCCTCAGTAGTAAGCACAATCTTTACCACATGAAAAGTACTTAATAATTTGTCTATGGATTGAGAAGGAAGGGGTGATGCCCTTTGTCTACTTGCCTATGGGCTTGGGGCTGGGCTTTCCAACCTCTATAGTATTGACATCGGGGGCTTTCTATGCCCTGGAGGAGGTTTAGCAGCATCCTTGGCCTCTACTCACTAGATGCCAGTGGTTTGCCCTGACTGTGATGATCAAAAATGTCTGTTGTTTTTGTTTTTGCATTTGAGTGTGAGCTCAGTTGTGTCTGACTCTTTGCAACCCCATGGACCAGGCTCTTCTGTCCGTGGGATTTTCCAGGGAAATGGGTTGTCATTTCCTCCTCTAGGTGAATCTTCATGATCCAGGGATCAAATCCACATCTCTTGTGTCTCCTGCCTTGGCAGTGAATTCTTTACCACTGCGCCACATGGGAAGCCCCCAAATGCCTCCAGATATTGCCAAATATCCAAGTGGGGGTAGGGGTGATGGGAAAATCAACCCTAGATTGAGACATTTTGGCCAAGGGCATAAAAAGGAGGTATGATCTTTAAGGAGAATATATAGCAGGTAGGGCCTCTTCCAGAGAAGGCCATGACACCCCACTCCAGTACTCTTGCCTGGAAACTCCCATGGATGGAGGAGCCTGGTGGGCCGCAGTCCATGGGGTCACAAATAGTCAGACATGACTGAGCGACTTCACTTTCACTTTTCACTTTCATGCATTGGAGAAGGAAATGCCAACCCACTCCAGTGTTCTTGCCTGGAGAGTCCCAGGGACGGCAGAGCCTGGTGGGCTGCCGTCTATGGGGTCGCACAGAGTTGGACACGACTGAAGCGGCTTAGCAGCAGCAGCAGCAGCAGCAGCAGGGCCTCTTCAGGAATTTCATTTCAAGAATGCTCTCGCTTGACTACCTTGCCTCAATACCACCTTAGAAAGAGAATGGAGGGCTTTTTTCATCTCTGTGTCCTCTCTCAACAGCTGGGAGACAGTGCTTGCTGGGATGACATCTTTGAATCTAGACAATATTCCACCTGTACTAGGGAGAAGATGGTGGGTGGCTGGGGGGACTCTGATGGAGAGAGGATTTCATGATGGTGCAAAAGCTCCTATCTGGCCACTTGCCAGTACCTGCAACATCTTCCTGTAAAGAAAGGAATGAGGCTCACTGTGCAATAATGGAGCTGATGCCCAGGTGAACTGAGAGGTAGGTAAATACCCCTCCCTCAGTTAGGAGTTGACTGAGATGATGTTGCTTTTCTGTATAGCTATAAGGAGCATTGGATGGAGAAAATTCAGAACCAGTTTATCTTTCAGCATGGGAGAGATTTGTGTGTTTTCTGAGTCATCTGACATACAGAGTGTGGGGCTTTCCTGATGGATAAGGAAACCTGAGGTACTCATTTACAATAACAATGAGATCATTGGAAGACCCATAAAACTGAAGTTTGCTATCCAAGTTCAAATCTAGTTTGTTATTCAAATAATGGTTCCAAGATTATTTAACAAGCCAGTTTTGACAAGTTGAATTTCTTTATAGGATGTTTAGTTGTAGCACAGCCATCCTATCATAAACAGTATATTCAGCTGTGTAGAGAAGACCAAAGTCGAGAGGATTTTTCACAGTGAGATTTATAGTTCTTTTGAATGAAGACTTTCTCAATCAAATTTTCATTAGAGATGTCAGAAAAAACTCCCAAATCTCCATAGACATTTATAAAAATCACATCAGATAAAGTAAAATAAATAAGAGAGAAGATATTACAGAGAAGCTTGCACCTTTAAGAGAGCTCAAGATATTTGAAAATGTGATTACAAATGTACCAAACATCTTGACTTTGTTCCCTGAGATGAAGTAGCAGAAAAGAATAAAAAAAAAATTGAGACAGATGATTCCCAAGGGAAGTCAACAATTTTTAAAAGTTTATAAATGGATGTTATTTTCATCACTCACTACTGCAATATGGAATATGTGGGTTTTAGAGATGTTCAGACAGTTGTCCAAATACCTCTGGCCCATCCCTGAGCCTCATAACTTCCCTGAGTCTCATTTCCATATGTAAGCATGTGGTTAATATCTATTACATAAAGCTTTTTGGTGCTTCAAAAAGGATACTTTTAAAACTTAGCAAAATACTTGAACTGGTTACTCAATACCTAGATATTATTATAATATTATTATTCCTAATATCCCAATGACAGTCATTTAGACAGGTACATATCTGCTTTCCAATGCATTCTGCCAAGAGAATGCATTGCTCTTAGCAAATAACTCTTCTTCAACAACAAAAGTGATGACTTTACACATGGACATCATCAAATGGCCAATATTGAAATCAAATTGATTACACTGTCTGTAGCCAAAGATGGAGAAGCTGTATACAGCCAGCAAAAACAAGACCTGGAGCTGACTAAGGCTCAGATCATCAGCTTCCCATAGCAAAATTCAGACTTAAACTAAAGAAAGCAGGAAAAACCACTAGGCCAGACAGGTATGACTTAAATCACATCCTCTATGAATATGCAGGGGAAGTAACAAATATATTCAAGGGATTAGAACTTGTAAACAGTATGCCTGAAAAACTATGGACAGAGGTTCATAATATTGTACAGGAGGCAGTAAACAAAACCATCCCAAAGAAAATGAAAAGCAAGAAGGCAAAGTGGCCTTTGCTATTGCCTTTGCTATTAGCTATTTGTAGGAGGCCTTACAAATAGCTAACCAAAATAGAGAAGTGAAAAGCAAGGGAGAAAGGGAAAGTTACATCCAACTAAATGCAGATTTCCAAAGAACAGCACAGAGAGACAAGAAGGCCTGATTCAATGAACAGTATACAAAACTAGAAGAAAACAACAAAAGGTGAAAGACTAGAGATGTCTTCAGGAAAATTGGAGATATCAAGGGAACATTTTGCCCAAAGATGGGCACAATAAAGGACATAAATGGCAGAGACCTAGTAGGTGCTGAAGAGATCAAGAGATGGAAAGAGTACATGGAAGAACTGTACAAAAAAGATCCAAATGAACCAGAAGGCCATAGTGGTGTGGTCAGCCACCCAGAGCCAGACATTCTGGAGAGAGAAGTCAAGTGAGCCTTAGGAAACACTGCTGTTAACAAAGGTAGTGGATGTGACAGAATTCCTGCAGAACTATTCAAAACCCTAAAGGATGATTCCACCAAGGTGTTGCATTCAATATGTCAGCAAATCTGGAAGACCCAGCAGTGGCCACAGGACCAAAAAAGATCAACCCTCATCCCAGTTCCCAAGAAGGATAGGACTAAAGAATGTGCTAACCATCAGACAATTGCCCTCATCTCCTATGCTAGTAAGGTCATGCTTAAAATCTTGCATGCTAGGCTTTAGCAGTATGCAAACTAAGAACTTCCAGATGTTCAAGCTGGGCTTAGAAAAGGAAGAGGAGCCAGAGATCAAATTGCTGACATTTGCTGGATCAGAGAGAAAGCTAGGGAATTCCAGAAAGACATCTACTTCTGTTTCATCAACTACTCCAAAGCCTTTGACTATGTGGATCATAACAAACTATGGAAAGCTCTTAAAAAGATGGGAATACCAGACCATCTTACCTGTCTCCTGAGAAACTGTCAAGAAGCAACAGTTAGAACCCTCTATGGAACAACTGATTGGGTCAAGATTGAGAAAGAAATACAACAGGGCTGTCTGCTGTCACCGTGTTTGTTTCATCTATACAATGAGCACACTGTGAGAAATGGTGGGCTGGATGAGTTACAAGCTGGAACCAAGACAGATGAGAGAAACACCAACAACTTCAGATATGTGGATAATGCCACTCTAATGGTAGAAAGTGAAGCAGAACTAAAGAGCCTCTTGATGAGAGTGAAGGAGGAGAGTGAAAGAGTTGGCTTAAAACTAAATATTAAAACAATGAAGATCATGTTATCTGTTCCCATTACTTCATAGCAAATAGAGGGGTGAAAGGTGGAATGACAGATTTTCTCTTCTTGGGCTCTAAAACCACTGTGGATGGTGGCTGCAGCCATGAAGTCAGAAACCGTTTGCTTCTCGGCAGGAAAGCTATAACAAACCTAGGCAGTGCATTGAAAAACAGAGACGTTACTCAGCCCACAAAGGTCTGTATAGTCAAGTCTATGGTCCTGCCAGTGGTCATGTACGGTTTTGAGAGCTGGACTGTAAAGAAGGCAGGGTGCCAAAGAATTGATGCCTTCGAACTGCAGTGCTAGAGAAGATTCCTGAGAGCCCCTTGGGCAGCAAGTAGATCAAACCAGTCAATATTAAGGCAGATCAGCCCCGAATACTCACTGGAAGGACTGATGCTGAAGCTGAAACTCCAGTACTTTGGTCATCTGTTGCTAACAGCTAACTCATTGGAAAAGACCCTGATGCTGGGAAACATTGAGGGCAGAAGGAGAAGAGAGCATCAGAGGTTGAGATGGCTGGATGGCATCACTGATGCAATGGACATGAACTTGGGCAAACTTTGGGAGATGTTGTAGGACAGAGAGGCCTGGCATGCTGCAGTCCAGGGGTCTGTAAAGAGTCGGACAGGATTGGGTGACTGAACAACAGGATCTGCTTTTCCAGGATGTGAAGCTGTATTTTTATTCTTCCTACAGCTTTACCTATTTTCCTGAGATGTGTACACATGGAGGAAGGAAGATGAAGGAAAGATGGCTATTTAATTTTTTCATAGTTATTGGAATCGTGTTACTGAAAAAATCACAGGGCGTGCATATTATTTAAGCATATTGAGTTAAAGGCAGAGGAGAAACAGATCTATTGAAGGTATTCACTTGAGTAGAGTAGGACTCAGATGTGGAAAGAGGTGGAAAGTGAAAAAAAAAATCCACTTTTACACCAGCTTTCCAGTGCTGTTTGAATTTTAAATTCTACACCTTTTTTTCTAGTTAAAACAAAAGTCATTGTACAATAGTTTCAAACCAAAGCACAACTTAAAAAAAAAGAATTTTTGTAGCAATTGACAATTACCTTTCTGGCCTTCGGGTGGAGGAAAGGCAAAAATGTTTTATTAGGAGCTGTAGTAATTTGTTAAACTGTCAAATTACCTTGTATATTCTTGTACATTTTCAACTACAAGTTTATATTGTCTCATATGTGTTCTGTAGGTGGTGCTGAGCTCATTGAGTAACAGGAGTCGTGCTCAATTTTATCTTGTTTATGATATCAGAAGAGTGGGAATACAGTGGGAAACATACAGGCTTTGAGCCTGGGCAATAGTCAGGTGATGGAAACTCAGGATCAAACTTCTCTCCTGGTTATGGGAACCACAGAGATTAGATGACCCCAAAGGACCACTCTGCCTCTGTCATCCTATTCACAAGAATAAATGAAAAAAGCAAAAATTTTGTATTTACTAAATACATGTCCAGAGCTGTTCTTAATGCTATTTATATAGTCACTAATTTAATTTTACAATACCCCCATAAGAGTAGGGACTACATACATTATCTCCATTTCACAGGTGAGGAAACTCACCTCAAAGAGACATTGAAGACCTTGCCTTGGCCCCTAGCTGATGCATAAGGGTGTGTGTGTTGAAATCCAGACAGTTTGTTCTGGATTGGAAATCAGACAGCATAGTTGCTGGATTTATTCAGCAAGAAAAGGGAACAAAGTACTAAGACCTGCTGTAACATGAATAAATCTCAAAAATATCATACTAAGTAAAAGGAGTCAAGACACAAAAGTCCAAATCTCATATTATTCCACTTATGTGAAATATTGAGAATAGGCAAGTCCATAGGGACAGAAGGTAGACTAGTGGTTTCCAGGGACTGGGAAGTGAGAGAGATGCTACTTATGGTACAGGGGGTTGCTTTTGGAATGAGAAATTGTTTTGGAGCTAGAGCTGGTAGTATACAACACTGTGAGTGAAAATACTCAATATCACTAAATCACACACTTTAAATATATATATATACACATACACTCATATAAATGTATTTATTTATTTGACTTAGCTGTGGCATGTGGGATCTTTGTTGTGGCACTTAGGTTTAGTTGCCCCATGGCACATGGGATCTTAGTTCTCTGACCAGGAGTTGAACCCATATCCTCCACACTGGAAAGTGGATTCTTAACGACTGGACCACCAGGGAAGTCCCTCAAATTTAAACCACACTTTAAATGGTCATTTCGTGTTATGTGAATTTCATCCCTTTCTCTCGAGATAGAGATAGGTAGATAAATAGACAGACATTAGATAGATACATCCGTCTAGTCAAAGCTATGGTTTTTCCGGTAGTCATGTATGGATGTAATAGTTGGACTATAAAGAAAGCTGAGTGCTGAAGAATTGATGCTTTTGAACTGTGATGTTGGAGAAGACTCTTGGGAGTCCCTTGGGCTGCAAGAAAATCCAACCAGTCAGTCCTAAGGAAATCAGTCCTGAACATTCACTGGCAGAACTGGCACTGAAGCTGAAACTCCAATACGTTGGCCACCTGATCGGAAGAACTGACTGGAAAAGACCAGTGAGTCTGATGCTGGGAAAGATTGGAGGCAGGAGGAGAAGGGGACGACAGAGGATGAGATGATTGGATGGTATCACCCACTCAATGAACATGAGTTTGAGCGAGCTCTGGGAGGTGGTGATGGACAGGGAAGCCGGGTGTGCTGCAGCCCATGGGGTCGCAGAGTGGGACACGACTGAGTGACTGAACTGAGACAGACACACCCATACAACCATCCAGCACACTGCGTGTGGAAAAGCAACAGTTCCCACAAATGGCCAGGTAGCTTAAGCTTAATGGGTTCCCTGGGTTTTTGCTCACCAGGGTGTCTATCCTGAAGCCAAAGGTGCTGTCTCCTGCACTGGGGAGTCAAGAAAAAGGGCTAGTAGAGAAGAGCCGCAGTAGACTGGCTAGTGGCCTTCCCCGAAGTGACAAACTGGGGATCCTGGGACCCGAAGGTCATTAAAAGAGCTGGAGGAAGGAGCTGTGTAGCAATGGGCAATGGAATATTTTAATATTTTCACAACAAGCATAACATTAGCTGAATTTCAGCTCTGATTAGAACCAAAATCAGTTTATAGTTTTTAACCAAGCAACATATCCTCCTTGCTCATTTGATAGGTCAACAATCACAATTTCATAACAATGGTTAGCCCTGACTTATTAAAATGAGGGTATTTTTGTTTAAAAACTCCTTCTCTCTAAAGTTTGCAGCTTCCTTCTGCAAAATGCACTGTACCGCACTGGGAAATCCCTCTTCTCCAAGTGAAAACAGAGGTGCCAGGCCTCTTCCAGCTCACCCTGGACCCTGTGGCCTGTGCTGCGTACTATTGGTCAGAACAAGTCACATGACACCTCTCCCATCAGGAAGTCGAGCTCAATTATGAATCCTGTAAAACATGCTTTACTTTCTCTGCTCTGTGAACTTCTAACTCCAAGAAAATAGTGAATATTTTGCTTCATAATGCTTTGCCTGCCCTTCTCCAGGGCAGTGGAGACAGACACACCCATATAACCAAAGTATTGTGGTAACAGTTCTGGCTACCCATCTAGATTTTCATGACCTTTGCTTTGGACATTTCTCAGTAGTGGTTTTCTTCCACTCACCTACTTTATTGCATTAATCTGCAAAAGAATTAAATTTAGGAGACAGTGAGGAAGGACACAAAATGAGAGCAAAACTCAGGGTGTCATCTTTTCAGTTGCATGGTAGGACGCAAGAGCAAAACATAGCCACAGTGTATTTGCTCAGCAGGGTTAGTCCATCATTTTGCTGTTTGAGGTATGAGGTTTGGATCTGTGACCTTGGAATTTCTAGAGATGCTGGCTGTTGGCCTCACCTTTTGTACTTGTAGACACCACAACAATCCTCTCTTTCTAGTGGATTCAGGGGTAGAAATGAGGAAGAATGATAAAGACTTGCTTCCCAGTCTCCCCTGGATGTAAATGATTTAACTATTTTAACAGAGACTTAACCAAGCCACGGGATATTTTTTTAAAGATGATATCCATTTTAGAGTATCTACCCTATTCTACACAGATGCCAGTGAAGTTGTTCCCAGAAAAGATTTTAAAATCACATTTTTTTTTTAAGATAAAGGGGATATATTTCTTATGACTACAGGTAAAATTTGTTGGTAAAGGGAGATTGATCCTGGAGTACGTTTGGGTTTTTTAAAACTTTTTATTTTGCATTGGGGTGCATGCATGCTAAGTTGCTTCAGTTGTGTCCAACTCTTTGGGACCCTATGGACTGTAGCCTGCCAGGCTCCTCTGTCCATGGGGTTCTCCAGGCAAGAATACGGGAGTGGGTTGCCATGCCCTCCTCCAGGGCAACTTCCTGACCTAGGAATTGAACCCATGTCTCCTGTGTCTCCTGCATTGCAGGCAGATTCTTACCACTGAGCCACCGGGGATTGGGGTATAGCAGATTAACAAACAATGTTGTGTTAGTTTCAAGTGAACAGGGAGATAAATACATTATCCATTCTCCCTCAAACTCCCCATCTATCTAGGCTGCCACATAACACTAAGGAGAGTTCCATGTGCTATACAGTAGGTCCTTGGTTTGGTAAAAATTTTGGTAGAATTAAATTAACCAACTTATGCTTTTCAAACATTGCATTTTTTGTTCAATGCCATGTTCTCACTTAAATCACTTTGCTTGAACTAGGTCAGAATATGTTAATGTATTAACGAATCTGGATGATAAACTTAGGCTGTTTTCCTTTGAGGGAAGGAATTTGGTTTTCTTTGGCTGCTTGAACCCTCTTTTGGAGGTACAGGATCCGAGGGTGTGTAATTGAGATACATTCTGAGGGCATAAGGTTAGAGAAAAGAAGGAGGTGGCAAAGAAAAATTTGATAAGTATCAGAGTACATGCTTCATGCTGAAACCTGATCATTACTTACTCTAACCACCGCCCAATCACAGTGATCTGAGAACCAAGAAAGCCCATGAGAGGTGTGCTGAGATCACATGAGGTGATGCATATGAAATTATTTTGTAAGTTGCAAAGCATATTATATAGTGCTGTAAATTGTCAAGTGCCATATATTTGTATTCTTACCATACATTGCAGGCTGTGTGGAGAGGTACTATGGGAAGAGAAACAAAATATTTGTACAAATGATGTTACCAAATAAAACTCCATGTGCTTGACCCACAGTGAGGCCAAACAATATTGAAACGTCAGAGTCTGAAACACAAAAATGTTTATTGCAGGGCCCTGCAGGGAGACAGGTAGCTCACACTCCAACTCTTCTAAAGGTTTCAGTAATGCAATTTTAAAGGCAGAGTGCGGAGGAGTGTGGTTAGTTGTTGCAAACTCTTGGTGTAGGAATCCTTTGTTCCTGCAGCTGTCCATGTAGGTCAGGTCACAATGTTTCTGTATATCTCCAATGAGACAAATATTATTCTCTGTTCTGCAACTTTTTATCTCTATATGAATGGACTTTTAGAAGCAAAATCTTGAGAATAAGCTATTCTGTATGTATAGGCAACATTCTTTTCCAAAAGGTGCAGGGCCAGCATGGCTAAGCACAGGCAACAGAGCACAAAAGTTAAAGCGAAAGGAACAGATGTAATATGGACTAAGGTTTATTCTTCCCCATTACAATAACACGGAACAACAAAGCCCCAGACATGCTTAACTGTCGTTGGCTCAGATGGTAAAGAGTCTGCCTGTAATACAGGAGACCCAGGTTCAGTCTCTGGGTGGGGAAGATCCCCTGGAGGAGGAAATGGCAACCCACCCCAGTATCCTTGCCTGGAGAATTCCATGGACAGTAGAGTCTGCCGGGCTTACAGTCCAAGGGGTCACAATGAGTCGGACACGACTGAGCAATTAACACTTACTTATTCTAGGGGCATGATTACCAAAACACTACACTTGAGCATTCCAGTGAGTTTAAGCAAGAAAGTCAGGGTGACCTGTCATTTACTGTAGATTCATGGTGACTCAGCTGGTAAAGAATCTGCCTGCAATGCAGGAGACCTGGGTTTGATCCCTGGCTTGGGAAGATCCCCTGGAGAAGGGAATGGCTACCCACTCCAGTATTCTGGTTTGGAGAATTCCATGGACTGTATAGTCCATGGAGTCATAAAGAGTTGGACACGACTGACTTTCACTTCACTTCAGTCATCTCTCAGACATCTGGCATTAGCAAGGCAAAGCCAAGTTCATTTGCAGCACTCACTAAACCAAAGGGTTATCCGGACATGGAAGAGTTTGGATGACTGTGATCAGTCACAAGATACTACTTCTTATTCTATTAAATAACACTTGATGAATAGACATGTTTCTCTAAAGTGAAATAGGGTGGCCAAGTGGCTCCAGGATCAGAGAGACTTTCTTGGCTTTTAATCCAAGTTTGATCACTTAATGGTGTCATCTTGGGAATGTTTATTTAACTTCTCTGAACTGCAGTTTCTTCATTTGTAAAATGAGGATGACATGAGTTATTGTGAACATTAAGGAAAACAATGCACTTGAAAGCTCTTGAAAATAACAGGGACTCAAAAAAGGAAAAAGAAAGAAAACCAGCTGAACAAATGTGGACTGAGAGTGATTTTTTTTTTACTGGAACCAGAGACTGTTCATTCAACACAATACTTCTTTCTGACCATTCCTACATTCTATGCACCATTTTTAAATTTACATGATATATTATTTTCTTGAACAAGTTTCTTGCCATGTTTTCTCTGCTGATAATTTGTCAGACCCTTAAGCACAAGGACTGTGAATTCTATTTCTTTTATCTTCTCTTCCCATAGTGATTCTGGAGCTTACATCTTACCTGTAACCATCCCTGCATGAGTAATGTTTGTATTTTCCATAGAACCTTGCCTGTGGGAGATATTCATAAGATCCTGTTGGGTTTACTCTATTCATAGAGCAGTATAGTGTGGAAGTTAAGCACATAATCTAAGGTAGCAGAAAACCTGGCATCAAGTCCCACATCTGCTACTTACTGGCTGTTAAAACCTCACTCGACTTGGTTAATATCTTCTCTTTGGTTCTTTATCTGTGATACAGGGAATGACTAGCACCTACTTCATACAGTTTCCTGCTGAGTAAACCTGTATAAAGTTTTTAAAGTAGTACTTGGCATGCGGTAAGTGCTAGATACTTTTACTTTATATACTATTTAACATGATGTTGTTGGTGTCAGAAAAAACAATACACTAGAAAAGGAGAATACCCAAATAATTTTTGCATATTTAATAACTTCTCAGTACCTCATACAGTGCAAGACTGAATAATCGCTTAACCAGAGGTGGTCATTTTGTGTTTCAGTGTTCTGGGTTGTATGAGATGTTGAGGGAAATATTTATTTTTGCTTATTTGTATGGATGATTTGGATGGACAAGAGATAAATAGAAGTGTGTGTGCCAGCTCTCAATCTTCTCTATATCCCACTGTCTTTTGTTCTTTTGGGAACATTTATCTTCTGACTTCCCTAATGATTGTTCTCCCAGAATAATAATAATGTTTACCATGTTTCACAGGTGAAACATCAATACATCTTTTCTCTAATGTTCAGGTTTCACCAGGTCTCCTGACCTTTGGTGGAAATTGAGGTGATGATAATTAAGTTATATGTCATGAATTTATCTTGTGTTATTACCAGTTGCTCAGTCACGTCCAACTCTTTGACTGTAGCCCACCAAGCTCCTCTGTCCATGGAATTCTCCAGGCAAGAATACCAGAGTGGGTAGTCATTCCTTTCTCCAGGGGATCTTCCCAACCCAGGGACTGAACCCCGGTCTCCTGCATTACAGGCAGATTCTTTACCAGCTGATCCACCAAGGAAGCTGATGAATTCATCTTCCTTCTAATCAAAGATAAGATCTCTCCTCCAGCCCTCACTTCTCTATTTACTTTCCAAGTTAAACAAATGTCTTTTATTTAAATTTACTTCGGTATAAATGATAAATTAAAATGATCTGTTGCAGGATTACAAATTCCTCACACTCCATTCTTATGTGGAGAGAAATTGCAGCTTCTTTGTTTTATGGCAAAATGCTCTCATAGTTAGGGTTTGCAAGATGGCATACCAGTAAAGAATCCACCTGCCAATGCAAGAGATGCTGGTTTGATCCCCTGGAACAGGAAATGGCAACCTGCTCCAGTGTTCTTGCCTGGGAAGTTCCATGGACAGAGGAGCCTGGCAGTCTACAGTCCATGGGGTCTCAAAGATCCGGACAGGACTGAGCACACAGACATGCTCTCCTTGTCACCAAAAGGTTCTTCTACCCACTGGTAACAGGGTTGGAGAGTAAAGCCAAAATAAAAAGTGTGCTTTTCTTCCCTATCACTGGTTACATTAATAACTGAAATAATCTACATATGCCAGGCAGTTATGAATACACTTCTTCCCATCCACCTTGCTCTTTATTAGAAGCTGCCTTGGTCTATGGCAGAAGCCCAGGTGGACTCAGAAACTGTCCTTTTCCTGCTTTGGTCCTGCAGCAATGCCCTTCTCCCAATACATCTGTGCTGCTGATCTCTGGTCTCCAAGTCTGAATTAATTGGAACCCAGAGGCCTCCTGCTGCTGATATCCATGTCTCTCCTGAGAGTGCAGACCCCCTGAGGTCTCAGGGTGATTCCAATTTGGTCCCCAGACCAGAGGTTCTATCCAGATGTCTTCTACCACCAAATGCTTTCCACCCACAGTGGTCAATCCTTTCTGGTAATTTCAGACTTTCAGTGATGTCACATCCCCTAGTGGGAATGAGTAGGAATTGCTGAGTCTACCCACTTTAAGGGGCTTCCCAAAATTCTGGGAGAGATGGGAATACCAGACCACCTGACCTGCCTCTTGAGAAAATGTATGCAGATCAGGAAGCAACAGTTAGAACTGGACACGGACCAATAGACTGGTTCCAAATAGGAAAAGGAGTACGTCAAGCCTGTATGTTGTCACCCTGCTTATTTAACTTATATGCAGAGTACATCATGAGAAACACTGGACTGGAAGAAACACAAGCTGGAATCAAGATTCCCAGGAGAAATATCAATAATTTCAGATATGCAGATGACACCACCCTTATGGCAGAAAGTGAAGAGGAACTAAAAAGCCTCTTGATGAAAGTCAAAGAGGAGAGTGAAAAAGTTGGCTTAAAGCTCAACATTCAGAAAACGAAGATCATGGCATCCGGTCCCATCACTTCATGGGAAATAGATGGGAAAACAGTGGAAACAGTGTCAGAATTCATTTTTGGGGGGCTCCCAAATCACTGCAGATGGTGACTGCAGCCATGAAATTAAAAGACACTTAGTCCTTGGAAGAAAAGTTATGATCAACCTAGATAGCATATTCAAAAGCAGAGACATTACTTTGCTGACTAAGGTCCGTCTAGCCAAGGCTATGGTTTTTCCAGTAGTCATGTATGGATGTGAGAGTTGGACTGTGAAGAAGGCTGAGCATCGAAGAATTGATGCTTTTGAACTGTGGTGTTGGAGAAGACTCTTGAGAGTCCCTTGGACTGCAAGGAGATCCAACCAGTCCATTCTGAAGGAGATCAGCCCTGAGATTTCTTTGGAAGGAATGATGCTAAAGCTGAAACTCCAGTACTTTGGCCACTTCATGCGAAGAGTTGACTCACTGGAAAAGACTTTGATGCTGGGGGTGGTGGTTGAGGGCAGGAGGAGAAGGGGACAACAGAGGACAAGATGGCTGGATGGCATCACTGACTCGATGGATGTGAATCTGAGTGAACTCCGGGAGTTGGTGATGGACAGGGAGGCTTGGCGTGCTGTGATTCATGGGGTCGCAAAGAGTCGCACATGCCTGAGCGACTGAACTGAACTGAACTGAACTGAACTTGTGGCTCCCCTAGTAAAGAATCCGCCTGCAATACGGGAGACCTGGGTTCAATCCCTGGGTTGGGAAGATCCCCTGGAGAAAGAAAAGGCTACCAATTCCAGTATTCTGGCCTGGAGAATTGCATGGACTGTATAGTCCATGGGGTCACAAAGAGTCAGACACGACTCAGAGACTTTCACTCACTCATTCACAGGTGGCTCAGACAGTAAAGAATCTGCCTGCAATGTGGGAGACCTGGGTTTGATCCCTGGGTCGGGAAGATCCCCTGGAAGAGGGCATGACAACCCACTCCAGTATTCCTGCCTAGAGAATCCCCATGGACAGAGGAGCCTCACGGGCTACAGTCCATGGGGTCGAAAGTAGTCTGACATAACTGAGTGACTAAGCACAGCACATCACTGACCTTAACAGGCTTCCCTTGTGGCTCAGCGGTAACGAGTCTGCCTGCCAATGCAGGAGACGCAGGTTCAATTCCTGGGCTAGGAAGATTCCCTGGAGGAGGAGAGGGCAACCCACTCCAGTATTCTTGCCTGGGAAATCTGATGGACAGGGGAGCCTGGGGGACTATAGTCCATGGAGTTACAAAGAATCAGACAGGACTGATCACCCACCTTAACCTGAGAGCCAATCAAGTTTTGGAAAAAAGCTAACATCCTCTCTGTCTGTCTGAGCAACCTCCTGGGCACTGATGCTCCCTCACTGGCTGGTGCCCTGTGAGCCTGCAGGGAACTTGTCTCTCAGAGTCCTATGCCTGAAATTGAGACAGAGAACCTCTACGCCTTTCCTTTTCCCAGCACAGCTTGTCTTTTAGACCTTCTCAACTCTCTTCCAGCTGTATCCAGCTGAGTTTAAAACTGATTGCATCCTTCATATTTACTGAGCACTTGAGATGTGCTGCGTACTCTACCAGACACTGTGGTTGCGATATTAAATATGAGACACCCTCCACTCCACATCTACTGGGGAGGGGGCACTTAAAGGGATTATTATAAAAATATGTGCTTTGTAGTTAGTGTGTTGAGAAAGAGGCAAGGGTTCCTGGTCGTTTATAAAAAGACAATTGACCTAGGCTGGCAGATGGGGTTTCAGAGGACGTTTCCTGGAGGAAGAGCAACCGTTAGTCTTCTCTGAATCCACCCCAAAGCCTTGGGTTGTTAATGTCTTGTTTATATCCTATTGAACCCACTGCGCTGGGATCTCCTGAGAGCTTTGCCATCTTATAGCTTTGGTTCCAAATAGTTTCCATATGATACCTAAGAGAGAATTTAAGTCCATTGCCTCTCTTTCTTTCTCAGAGTTTAAAAAAATCAGTCTCCTAGTTTACATCTGGAATGGGACAGCTCATAGAAGGCATGTGCCTTTAGGACATTCTGAACACTTCCTCAACAGAGGAGCCAACAAGGAGAACAGCTGTTCTCCACAGAGTTTTGACACTTTGGGTCTAAGCAACTATGTAAAAGCTGAACAGAAAAAGAAAAGCAGAGAAGCAAGGAGAAACAGTAAAAATGTAAAGGTACAACATATTTTCCCCAAGTAATGGATTCATTATGACATTATAGAGAAGAGATTCAAATAAGACAATTCTGTTATCCAAACTTGAAATTTTAATTATTACATCTCTGGCTCACAGTTAAAAATATTAGTCTCTCTTTCCCCATCTCTCTTTGTTCCCCTCAATTCTGCAATTTAATGTAATCATATCATTGGGGTCATTGCTTTCCTCATCTGTCACATTTTTTGTTATTTTATTTAAATTTGGAATCAGGAAATTCACACTGAAATAAAACATCTTGTTTCCTATGGCTGAAAGCCAGAAAGAACTTGTCTTGGGAAGGCTGATTACAAAACACAAATAGTGTTTTGGTATGTCTTTCCTACTTGATTTTACCAGATGATTAGTAACTAATTATGACTTGTGCATACATAGGAAATCATATCATGGGTATCTTAATCAATAACATATCCAGAATTATCTATTAGGGAAGTTTGCATTTCAAATACGGCAGCTAACGTTAATAAGAACCTAAGGTTCGAGGTTGAATAAAATTGCCCTTGGATCAACGATGAACCCTTGCCTGTGTCACAGAAGTCACAGCCTCTGTCCTGTCCTCTGTGTGCCTTCACTCTCTGTGTGTCACATGCCCAGGACAGGGCGGTGACACGATACTGATCCTTGATAATCAAACTGCAGATTATCCCCAAAGAAGCTTAACTATTTTCTCATTATCATCTTCTTGAGGCCAACATCCAAAATGATGAATTTGCTGGAGAGGGTTAATCAAGGGATGTTTCAGAAAAGAAGGAAATTTCCACAAAGTATATGATAAGAGCTGCTGGGGCTGCTTAGTCACTAAGTCTGACTCTTTGCGACCCCATGAACTGTAGCCCCCCAGATTCCTTTGTCCGTGAATTTCCCAAGCAAGAATACTGCAGTGGGTTGCCATTCCCTTCTCTAGGGGATCTTTCCAACCCAGGGATCAAACCTGGGTTTCCTGCATTGCAGGCAGATTCTTTACTGTCTGAGCCACCAAGGAAGCCCGCTATGATAAGAGGGAGTTATCCTTAGATTCAACTCTGTGTGCATTGTAACTCTCCACGAAGATATCCCAAAGAGGGCAAGCAGGTCACGTCTCTCTGGAAGGACACCTGTTCTCCCATTACCCGGGCTTGAAGATTTCAAATCTCCATGACTCCTACTTTTCCCTGGCTTCCCTTGTCCAATTAGTCAACAATTCTTGTGGATTATTTTTAGCACAAAATGTCACTGGTGTTTGGCACTCCTGTTCTAGTCCATCCTCTCCACAGACACCTGATCGACTTTCTTAAAATATTGTTTAAATCTTATCAATCTTCTTCCATTCTCAAGAAGAGAGCAAGAAAGAAGCTCCTGACCCTGGCATCCAATAAGCAGCATGAACAAAACCCTCACCCCTCACCTCTAATAACCACTTGAACTTCCTGTTCTTGTCAGATACATCTTGTTCTCAGACCCCAAATATACTTCAATTTCTTGCCATTACTCCTTGAAGCATCTAATCTTTGTTTTTCAAAATCTACCCTTTCTTCACACTTGGCTCAAATTATCTGTGATGACTCTTCTATTGTCCAGCTTGGTAGCTAAACACAGTCTTTACAGTCAAGCCTTCTTACAACTCATATTCCTGGGTCAGTCGTGTCCGACTCTTTGGGACCCCGTGGACTGTAGCCTACCAGGCTCCTCCATCCATGGGATTCTCCAGGCAAGAATACTGGCGTGGGTTGTCATTTCCTTCTCCAGGGGATCTTCCCGACCCAGGGATCGAACCCAGGTGTCCTGCACTGGAGGCAGACGCTTTAACCTCTGAGCCGGCTACACTTGGGGTCAATATTTTTGGAGGAAGGAAAGAATGTGCAGAGGGAGAAGTTGAACTGTAACACCATTGCTACAGAGACTTCAGCCAATCCTTAGGGCTCTGGAGGTGGGATGATCCTCCCAGAGTTTTCCAACTGAGACCAATTTACAGCCTTCTCCCACCACCAGACTAAACCATAGACGAGGCAGCTTCTTTCAGCCGATGACAACTCTTGGAGAGACCAGGATTCATGAGCAGTCAACACTCCTTTCCTGTTCTTGGAGGATGAGTGCCTTTCTTGGTCCCAAAAGTAGGTCTGGGCAGCACACCACAGTATCCACTACAGACCTGTTGAGTACCCACTGGCCCTCCCACTTCTAGCTATGTGATTGCAGGTAAGTGTCTTAACTTTTCTATGCCTCTGTGGCTTATATCAAAAGAGAGAAGGATACGGTAGCTTTCTTTTTCTCTAAGGATTAGATGAACAAATCCGTGCAATGCAAAGCTCAAATAAAGAGCTCAAAAATTATATTATAACATTTATCATCACTGTTATTAGACACTTATATATGCTGCATTGTATTGTCATTTTAAAATTTTCATTATGGCTTAGTTCACAATTGTTCACAACACATAACCATTGGGAACCACTGAACTAGTCTCTAAAACCTCTAAGGGCAGAGACGATATCTTTTTTAATCTTTGCACCACCCCCACCTCCTACACAAGGACATTCATTGTGAATGTGCTTGAATTGATATAGTTTGGCTCTGAAGTCACGCTTTAGTAAAGAGAGAAACAAGACAAATCCTCCTGCTATAGTTACACATTCAGTATTTAAGAGGGATTTCCAGACCCTGGTTTTGAAATTGTTTTAGTTTTAAGCTACATTCACTACCAGAAAACATGTCTGTTCCAAAAGAGGACTGTTGTGAGACCATGTTAATTTTAGCCAAGTTCCTTAATTTGTCCCATTCTCTTCCACTTCTCTTCACTGACATTAATGCAGACCTTCCACACTGCCGGAGCCTTTGTACTAGCGTCTTTGCCATGGGTCAGTCCCTAACTCTGGCTGTTCTCCAAACTGCAGCTAACACTATCATTCCACATCACAAATTTCACGTGCTTCCTTTAGTTCTCTTTTGATTTACAAAATCAAAGTCAATGGCATTTGGAAGATCTTTCCAATGGGTCCTCTCAGCACATCGCCCCATTTCCCCTCGCTTTCCAGTCCCCAGTTAATCCCCTTTTTCTCAAATGAATGAATGCCAATCTCTAGCCACACTGATCTGTTCATATACTGCAGTATACAATGCAGCCTCTCTTGCTTTTTTTTGTCTTATTCCTTTCCCTCATTTCTCCAGTTGGTACAGAGTTGGTATTAAATTGACAGTTGATTAATATATTAATATATATATTTCCAACATACACATGTTGGAAATTTCCTAAATTCTAAAGTAGTTCTGTGTCTATTGGATCTAAAGAAGGCAGCATCTGGCATTCTGAAAACTATATAAATAAATAAATGAACCAATTGTAAAGAAAGAATAGCTGCTAAGAATCCACTCTATACAGACAGCAACTTTCAGGTCAACTGAGCTTCTTCAGGTTGGGCTAGGAAGATAATTGTGCAGGTTGGGCTAGGAAGATAATTGTGCAGGTTGGGCTAGGAAGATAATTGTCATGGTGAGGAGACATGTAGGCTTCTGGTTCTTGTCTCAGTCATGACTCTGCATAGGGCTCCTGGGAGTGTGCATCTGGGTCAGTGGTTAAGTCTTCAATCTTGTCTCAATTGAGCATCCAGTTGGCAGAGGTGACTGAAGTAAAGGAAGGTAAGTATCTTGGTGCAGAGTGGTTGGTTTGTTCAGGCTCTTGACCAGAGGGAGATTTGGAGACATCTACAGAGGGGACTATCCATCAACCAGGCACATAAGTGAAAGGGACAAGCTCATGAAAGAAAAACACCACTCTGAAGATGGGTAGCGCGGAGGAGGTGAGGGAAGCAAACAAAACACCCTTCCTTTATGAGTCATTTTTTAAGGTCTTGCTTAAATTTTTTGTTTTAAAAAGTCTATGATTTAAAAGGTTCAAACAGCCTAGGGAAGTAAATCCATGCATACTTCCCACATTAGTTAATATTTACTAAGAAATCATAGGTTACAACAAATTAAACTTTTTGGCTCTCTTACTGAGGTTTTCTGGCCAACCATGTTAGTGACTGTTCCTACAGATAGTTTATAACTCTATTTTTTGCCCCTCCAGAGCAACTAAAGTGCAACCAGTCAGGAGGACCCTGGATTCATGTGGTTCTTAAATCAGGGCCTTAGGAAAATGGATTGGAGGTGGAGGAATGGATCAATGTGAGCAGGCAGAGATGCTAGATATATCCACTCCCTCACTGGGAAAAGTGACTTAGATGTCTCCTTGTTTGAGGTGGAATTCCTTCCTATAAACCTGGGCACCCTCAGTGAGAAATGCTTTACAGTCCAAACTGATGTTTATTTTGGACTGTTTCTCTTTCAGCTTTCAGTTCTGACCTTAGGAATGAGCTCACAATTGGAAACAAATCTGTCTTCTGTTTCTACTGTTAAAGAATTACCTACCCACTGAAAAGCCACATAGTATTAACAATGGCCATGTCCCAAATATAAGCTTCTTGGAATTGTACAAATTGTATTTATGATGCTAGCAGATTTTGGTTTAACTGCTGAAGTATTTCAGTGAGGGGGACTGAATTCTTAGTAAATGAAATGCTTCCTCTGTTCAGTTTTGGTCTGTTGAATGCTGGAAGTTTGGTGAGTCTGATCTATTCATTACATATATCTGGGATGAAAGAAAAGGCCAGCCATTTGGTTTGGATACCATGTTTTTTGGGTTATTTTTTTAAACTGTATCTCAGACTGAAATCATACAAATAAAACAATGGTCCTTCGAAGTTATTCTTAATCTCCTAGGTGTGTTTCTAGTCTTGAGAAATGGGTGGGGCTTCTGAATACCTGATCAGGTTGTACAGATTTTGATTTGTCATGTCTCTTGTGGATTGTAACTGATACTGATTCAAAAATACCTGGAGGCTTCACTTTTCAGCATCACCACAGACAGCATTAGTGCTTCATTGATTAGATCCTTGAAAAGACAAGTTATCCACACTGGAGTAATATCTCACATTTTCTGGAGAGGGTAGAGAGAAAAACAAATATTTATTGACCCATTTATTTTTCCAGCAAACTTCTATTTGGCACTAACCAAATACTGAGCTGAGTGGTTTACATATAACACATAGCTCACTCCTAACAACTCTATGAAACCCATTTTATAGACATGGAAACTGAGACACTGAGGGCTTCAGTAACTTGTAAATAGAGGAGCTGAGGTTTAAATTTAGATAGGTCATTAAAAATAATCAAGGCTTTTTCATTAAGTGAATAGCTCATGCATATGAAAATACAAACATAGCTAAAGGAGGGACAAAGAATCTGATTTGGGAAGGACGGATCCTTTTAGCCACTAAGGGAATGAGAATATATTGCTGTAGGAAAAACACCTTCCTCTTCTTGATCTGGAGGCTGAACCCATATTTCCTTCTTCTGTCCTCCTTTTCCCACCACCCAAGATGTGTCATGAACTCCCACAGCAGGGAAACTAGGAAACATCATTTTGGGTGTCCTCCTCAGTCATGCCTCTGACATCCTCCCACTTTGAATAGCCTCAAAACATTTCCAAAAAAAAAAAAAAAAAAAGGATTAAAAAGGGAGTTTTAAAAAGAAGCAGACCTGAAGTTGCACAGAGGCAGCAAAGACATATTTGAGGTCATTCTTTTATTTTTTTTTTTCTACACTGATGTATTCTCTCCAGAGTGATAATAATCTTTTTTGAAATGCAGGTCTAAGACGGAAGGAATTTTTATCTGGAAGAGTAATATAAATTAGCTTTGACTGCCAGTTTCCACTGATTATTACTTTCCAGGCGGAATTCCTACAAATTCTTGAGGCATGACCTCCAATGAAAAAATAAAACCCCTTTAAAATCTTGTTGAGAAATTCCAGATAACTTTCACAAGAGATTTAATTTTAGAGCATTAACACAATCTTGGTTGGAAAGATAAAACTACAATGCAGTTATTTGGTAAAAGTCATTACTTCACAATGAAGTCATTGGAGATTATTTTACTGTGCTTATCTGTCCCTTCTTCTTTTTTTTTTTTCTTTTAAACTTGGTTTCTTTCTCCCAAAACTAATTTTATTATGCATTACTCAGTGCACTCTGGATTCACCCTTATGAAAGGATAAAGTGTTTCAACAGATAACCAGTTGGAGGCAGCCAATTTGAGATTCAACCTACCAGGATGAGCAAACGCTGTTACAGTGTATTACATCTTAGTCATATGAACTATGTGATATTGCACATGTGTGGTTTCAGAAACCATAGTGGAAGGTTTAACAGAAAAAATAAAAAATAAAAAGGAGGCATCATTGGGAAGTAATGGATTCAAAGAGATTTCTATATATCTTGAAATAAGATTTTAGTGTCGAGAAGTAAAAGCATGCATACTAGTGTTTACAGAGGACTTAATACGTGAGAGGTGTGAAGCTGTGTTGCAGGGGGTGAATGGGAATCACCCCCATTGGACTGATGACCAGAGTGCTAGAAAGGTAAATTGATTTAAGGACTCATGACCGAAGAAGAGTGAGAGAGAGCAATTTGATTCAGAATATCTGACTGTGAAGTTGATTCTCTTCCTAGGCCAGGGTGTTGCTCTTTCTTGAGCTGGCCTAAATGAAGGTGAGAAAACATGAGGACCAGCACCGCATGTGCAAGGTCTAGCAACATTTCAGAATAGTCAAAGGGAAAAAGTTGTCATTTCCCACCACTTTTTGTAAAATCTTCATTTACTTCAATTTAATATTTAGTTTTTTATTTACATTAATAAATTTATTAATATCTGATAAAATTAAATATTTAATATTGCATATGATTATTATTGTGTGTACTGTCACGTCTGACTCTTTGTGACCCCATGGACTGTAACCCACCAGGATCCTCTGTCCATGGAATTTTCCAGGCATGAATACTGGAGCGGGTTGCCGTTTCCTACTCCCAGGGATCTTCCCGACCCAGGGATGGAACCCATGTCTCCTGCATTGGCAGGTGGATTCTTTACCACTTCGCCCCCTGGAAAGCCTTGGTCGGAAACAAGATCCCACGTGCCTTGGGGCAACTAAGCCACAACTAGAGATCCCCATACCAATACAGCCAAATAAGTAAATAATTATTATATATAATCAAAGTAAGTCATCTTAAAGTAAAAACTGAAATAGATGTATAACACTTAGCTATATGTGAGGTATGATCTTATCCTCGAAAGGGAAAGTCTCTCAGTCATGGCCAACTCTTTGTGACCCCATGGACTATACAAGGCATGGAATTCTCCAGGCCAGAATACTGGAGTGTGTAGCCGCTCCTTTCTCCAGGGGATCAGGGATTGGACCCAGGTCTCCAGCACTGCAGGTAGATTCTTTACCAGCTGAGCTGTCAGGGAAGCCTTTTATCCTCTAACATGTATGTAAATATAATCACAGGGGAAAATGTGAATTATTCTTATTTTCAGGGTATTTATGTGAAGGGGTAAGATTATTCTGTGAATATAGTGACTATTTTTAACATAAAATTCCCCTTTTCATTTCCTATTTAAACTTCTTTTTTGCTTATAACCCATAAACAGGTGGAAAAAATGATTTATGTAATAAGAAAGAAAAGAGACTTGAACCTATGAGATTCTTTATTCTACTTTCCCTGAGAATAAATCAGTGGTGGAAATTATCTTTTAGATATTGAAATATTTGTTTCTTCTTTTCAAGAATATTCATATTTTATTGGCTTTTATACAAGTAATCAAATAGGTTGCTTTTTCCGAGAGGAATTTAATATTATTAATTCTTATGCTATGAAATATCATAGCATGCTTTGTATTGTACGACTCTTTTCATTCATTAATCTCATTTATTAAGCATCCCATTTACTCAGGGCACCAAGGATGCAAAAATAAACACATCCTCTTCTCCAAGATACTCACAGGTGGAAAATTATATAATTATGGTACAATATAGTGGGGGTTATGTGCAATATATATACATGTGAGTGAGCATAACCATGGACTTCCCAGGTGGCGCTAGTGGTAAAGAAACCTTCCATCCCTGGGTTGGGAAGATTCCCTGGAGGAGGGTACAGCAACCCACTCCAGTATTCTTGCCTGGAGAATCCCATGAGCATAACCAGGCTTTCTAAATTCTCAGATATCCAGAAATAAGAACTATGTTGTTGTTTCATCACTGGGTCATGTCTGACTCTTTTGAAGTCCATGGACTGTAGCACATCAGGCTCCTCTGTCCATGGAATTTTCCAGGCAAGAACACTGGAGTGGGTAGCCTTTCCCTTCTCCAGGGGATCTTTCTGACCCAGGGATCAATCAAACCCATGTCTCTTGCATTGGCAGGCAGATTCTTTACCACTGAGCCACCTCGGAACTCCAATAAGAATTATACTGAAAAAAAATTAGTTTAGAATATATAGGGAAATTGTGATGATAGAAAGCAAGAAATAATAAGTTTATTTTAATTACATTTAGAATTTGCTTCTTTCTTTTAAGATATATTTCAATAAATGTTTCTGAAAAAATATAAAATAATTTCAAATGCATCATGTTTATCATTAATCTTATAGTGTTTCAGAGATGTGGAAAGAGGGAGGTACTTTCATTATTTCTCATTTATAGAAATAACTCATAATTTCAGCTACTTTCAAGGCAAGAGACCATAATCGTTGTTTAGTAAAAATTCTTAAAATTTACAACTCTCCAAAATATATCATTTGTACTCTTCCGTTTATAATCGAATATAATTCTTTAATATACAATTTAACTCTGATTTTCCATTCTTGGTATATTAGCAAATAATTCGGAGAAGGCAATGGCACCCCACTCCAGTACTCTTGCCTGGCAAATCCCATGGATGGAGGAGCCTGGTAGGCTGCAGTCCATGGGGTTGCTAGGAGTTGGACATGACTGAGCGACTTCACTTTCACTTTTCACTTTCATGCATTGGAGAAGGAACTGGCAACCCATTCCAGTGTTCTTGCCTGGAGAATCCCAGGGATGGGGGAGCCTGGTGGGCTGCCGTCTATGGGGTTGCACAGAATCGGACATGACTGAAGCGACTTAGCAGCAGCAGCAGCACATAATTGGAGGATAATTACTTTGCAATATTGTGATGGGCTTTGCCACACATGAGCGTGAATCAGCCATAGACACACATACGTCCTCTCCCTCCTGAACCCCTCTCCCACCTCTCTCCCCACCCCCTCCCTCCAGTTGTCAGAGCACCAGCTTTGGATGCCCTGTAACATACATCAAACTCCCAATGGCTATCTATTTTACATATGGCAATGTGTATGTTTCAATACTATTTCCTTTTTATTCCCTGATAATACTATTTGTTTTGAATAAAAGACTACAAAATAGGGATAAAAAAGGCAAAGAAAAAACTATGACTGTGACTCTGTGTGTGTGTGTGTGAGAGAGAGAGAGGACAGAGATTCTAACCAGAAGAAGGTATGACAGGTGTGACAGAGGGAAGGTGAGCATGGCAGAAAAGAATGGTCAGAAGCACTAAGGGTGTGTATTCTTTCTGACTTAGTCCCCATAGTGACTCAGGAAGGTAGCTCACCACCGTTCCTATTTCCTGCCACTTCATTTACATTCACTTCAGCTCAGAGATGTTACAATAACCACGAACACACCTCCTTGTTTCCATCCCTGAGGTTCAATCCATTCAGGTGAAATTTCCTAAATTAGCACTGCCAAAGAGTCACCCCCATGGGTAAGAACTACTTCGGATACAGCTACAGTACAAAATTCCATTCAAAGGCCTTCGTATGCTCCAACAACAGATTAATTTCAGCTTTTTTTTTTCCCTCTGTCTCCCTAGTGGGAAAAACACACGATTCAAAGGTAAACAAATGAATAATTTGAGTCCTGAATACTCATGAGAGAAATAAAATAGGGTGACAGAACTGATGACAGAGAAGCAGGACAGCGCCCAGGGGCTTGGCGTTCCCAGGGCTTTTTGGCCTTGGGACAGATGATCTGCCCCTGGCAGATGGCTGTCCTCTGTCACCCAGTGGCATGGTGGCTCCCCTCATCTGCTGTGTGCAGAGCATAGAACGTGCAAACGGGAAGATGACTCGGCAGTTGTACAGCCCAGTGACTCTCAAATGCTATGTTATTGCCATATAGCGTCATATAACATACAACTGCTTTGTGCAAGTGAAATCTCACAAGGTCTACAACCTCTGGATATGTTCACAGTTCCACCGAAAACCTCCGATGGGGTTTATGTTATTTCCTTTTACGGTTGAGGAAAGGGAGGTACAGATGCGCATAGAGATGAATGGTCAAAAATTAGATGCCTGGCAGGTGTGACCCATATTACAGGCAGCTTTTGATTGGTTCATTTGGCTATCAGTTTCTTCTGTTTGAAGGTGGTATTGCCTTCAAAATCATTTCTTAACCTAGGGATGTGACAGACTGCTCCAAATGGTATAATCTAATGTATTCATCTAATTTATTCCTAGACCTAGTTTTAGGCAGCTTTTAGTTTTACTTCCCAAGACCAACCCAACTATAGGATAAGGATTTATAGCCACTAGCATCACACGGTACCTTGCAGGCTCAGCTCTAAATTACCTCTTCTCTTTTTGGCCCTTATCATCCTTTGTACCTCACAATGGTACCTGACACATTTTGCCTGGTATCATCACTGTATAATCCTTTGCCTTATCTTCTACATAAGATGGCAAACGTCCGTGTACAGGAATTGTGTCTTAATAATCTTTGAGATATCCACTGAAAACAGTGCTCCACATCATCGTATGTGCTACAGATCAAGTATTAAGAAGTGTCACAGATTCTGACACACACTCAAGCACAGAGAAGTATTGAAAAATCATGTTGAGCATTGATAAAATCATTGGCATATGTGGGTAACCTCCCCAGGTGGGTAGTCTTGCCAAGGAAAACATTCATTTGAAAGTGTAAGATCTGGGATGTCATCAAGTAGATGGTCAGTGAAAGCCTGCTGTATAGGACAGGGAATTTAAAAAATAAGAAGTTGCAATCTGTTTGTAGGACATATATTAGGTTAACCTTAAAACTGCATTCCAAAATACATTAAGTGCAGACAAATATTGTTTGATTCCACTTATACGAGATACCTAGAAGAGTCGAATTCATAATCAGATAGTACATTGGTAGATGCCAGGGGTTGGAGGTGGGGAGGAGGGATGGGAAGTTAGAGTTTAATGGGAACAGAGTTTCAGTTTAGGAAGGTAAAAAATTCAAGAGATGGGTAACGGTGAGAGTTAATGTGAATACACTCAGAGTCACTGAAGTGTATAGTTAAACATGGTTAAAATAGTATGTTTTATATCATGTGATTTTTACCACATAAAAAAAACATTTAAAAATCTGTTAGCATGATTTCATCGTCATTGCACCTATTTAGTGAGTGACCATTGGGTTATTCAGACAGAATACTAGGTTTTTTGAGTAGGATTCAGGAGAAGCACAAAATACAGCCCATACCTTAACAAATTAGCAGTTTAAATTAAGAAGCAAGAGTTCAAAAATATAAAACCACACACGTGTGTATGTTAGTTGCTCAGTCGTGCCTAGCTCTTTGCGAGTCCATGTCTTATAGCCTACGAGGCTTCTATGTCCATGGGGTTCTCTAGGCAAGAACACTGGACTGGGTTGCCATTTCCTTCTCCAGGAGATCTTCCCCACCCAGGGATTGAACCCTGATCTCCTGCACTGCAGGCAGATTCTTTCTGAACCACCTGGAAAGTCACATATGATTAATTTCTAAGTTTTGCAATGGGTGTAAGTTAGACAGAAATTGAAGGAGTCATCACTAAGGGACGGCCGTGGAGGAGTGTAGGGAAGGTTCCAGACCCTGGATTGCCATGAAAGCACCAAGCACTGCACTGAGGCGCCAAATCATCCACACAGACCTCAAAGGGAACTAAAGGCTGGTCTACACAAGGTCAAAACACAACGAGTCAGTCCAAAGAAAAAGAACAAAACAGACTTTCATTTTCCTATCAGAGAAGAGGCTTGACGACACAGTTCAGCAGGTTTCAGAAATTCCAGGGTCAGATGTTGTTCCTAAAGGAGAAACATTCTGAGAACTCATGAGGATGCAAAACTGTCCCTGAACAGGAGGAAATCAGCCAACAAGTTCCCAGACATTTCTCACTAGTTTGACATATCCTGCAATACACAAAGCTGACTTGGGGCCATGTTGCCAAGGAGATGTGGTCTGTTCTTGTATGGACTCTGGCTCAGTAAATTAGCAATGGGAAGGGGGCAAGATTTCTAGTATAAAAATCAGACATATATGCCTTACAGCGCTTCCCTGGTGTCGCAGCGGTAAAGAATCTGCCTGCCAATGCAGGATATGCAGGTTCGATCCCTGGGTCAGAAAGATCCACGGGAGAAGGAAATGGCAATCCACCTAGTGTTCTTGCCTGGGAAATCTCATGGACAGAGGAGCCTGGTGGGTTACAGTCCACGAGGTCACAAAAGAGTAGGACAGGGCTTAGTAATTAAACAACAACAACAACAACATATGTTTTATAAGGAGAGATTACAAAAGAAAAATGATAGAGGTCCAGGAAGGCCAAGTGATGAGATTTGACAGGTATCACAAGTACTTAAACAAACTGGGACTTCCATGTTGGAGAAGGGGTTAGGACTCCATGTTTCTACTGCAAGAGGCACAGGTTTGATCCCTGGTCAGGGAAATAAGGTCTCACATGCCCATGACATGGCCAAAACCAAGAAAGAAACAAACCATCAGGGGCTCTAGATACAAACATGCACCCTCTCTCCCAGGGTGTGGAGTGCTAACTGGGATAAGAAGCTTATAAGATGTTGCTCTCCTGGACCTTTAGCCTGAGGCATAAAGTCATGCAGAAGTTAGAGAACAGATATAGTAATGAAATAAAATAGTGAAGATGCCTCTTCCCCAAACCTCTCCATTTATTATAGAAAAGATGTTTGGGCACAGAATTGGGTGGTATATAATTTTCCTAAATTATTATGAAAGCCATAATTGCTGATATGAAACTCTAAAATAATTTGTCTTTTTAAAAACTGAAGTATGGCTGATTTGCAGTTTTTCAGGTATACTGCAAAGTAATTCAGATTTACATGCACACACACACACATATATATTCTTTTTCAGATTTTTTTTTCCATTATAGGTTATTGCAAGATATTGAACATAGTTCCTTGTGCTATACAGTGGATCCTTGTTTTTTTTTTAACTCTTATTTATATGCAGTAGTGTATGTCTGTTAATCCCAAATTCTTAATTTATACCTCCCTCCCTTTCCTCTTTGTTAAACATGAGTTTGTTTCCTATGTCTGTGAGTCTCTGTTTTGTAAATAAATTAATTTGTGTCATTTTTATAGATTCCACATATAAGTGATAAGATATTTGTCTTTCTCTGACTTCCTTCACTTAATATAATAATCTCTAGGTCCATCCATGTTGCTGAAAATGGCATTATTTCATTCTTTTTAATGGCTGATTAGTATTCCATTGTGTGTCAATGATACAATATGTCAGCAAATTAGGAAAACTCAGCAGTGGCCACAGGACTGGAAAAGGTCAGTTTTCATTCCATTCCCAAAGAAAGGCAATGCCAAAGAATGCTCAAATTACCACACAATTGCACTCATCTCACATGCTAGTAAAGTACTGCTCAAAATTCTCCAAGCCACGCTGCAGCAATACATGAACCGTGAACTTCCAGATGTTCAAGCTGGTTTTAGAAAAGGCAGAGGAACCAGAGATCAAATGGCCAACATCTGCTGGATCATCGAAAAAGCAAGAGAGTTCCAGAAAAGCATCTATTTCTGCTTTATTGACTATGCCAAAGCCTTTGACAGTGTGGATCACAATGAACTGTGGAAAATTCTGAAAGAGATGGGAATACTAGACCACCTGACCTGCCCCTTGAGAAACCTGTATGCACATCAGGAAGCAACAGTTAGAACTGGACATGGAACAACAGATTGGTTCCAAACAGGAAAGGGAGTATGTCAAGGCTGTATACTGTCACCCTGCTTACTTAACTTCTATGCAGAGTACATCATGAGAAACGCTGGGCTGGAAGAAGCACAAGCTGGAATCAACATTGCCAGAAGAAATATCAATAGCCTCAGATATGCAGATGACACCACCCTTATGGCAGAAAGTGAAGTACTGAAGAGCCTCTTGATAAAAGTGAAAGAGGAGAGTGAAAAAGTTGGCTTAAAATTCACCATTCAGAAAACTAAGATCATGGCATCCAGTCCCATCATTTCATGGGAAATAGATGGGGAAACAGTGTAAACAGTGGCTGACTTTATTTTTGGGGGCTCCAAAATCACTGCAGATGGTGATTGCAGCCATGAAATTAAAAGACGCTTACTCCTTGGAAGAAAAGTTATGACCAACCTAGACAGCATATTAAAAAAGCAGAGACATTACTTTGCCAACAAGGGTCCATCTAGTCAAGGCTATAGTTTTTCCAGTGGTCATGTACGGATGTGAGAGTTGGACTATAAAGAAAGCTGAACACCGAAGAACTGATGGTTTTGAACTGTGGTGTTGGAGAAGACTCTTGAGAGTCCTTTGGGCTGTAAAGAAATCCAACCAGTCCATCCTAAAGGAAATCAGTCCTGAATATTCATTGGAAGGACTGATGTTGAAGCTGAAACTCCAATATTTTGGCCACCTGATGCAAAGAGCTGACTCATTTGAAAAGACCCTGATGCTGGGAAAGATTGAGAGCAGGAGGAGAAGGGGATGACAGAGGATGAGATGGTTGGATGGCATCACCAACACAATGGACATGGGTTTGGTGGACTCCAGGAGTTGGTGATGGACAGGGAGGCCTGGCGTGCTGTGGTTCATGGGGTCGCAAAGTAAGACATGACTGAGCGACTAAACTGAACTGTGTGTCAATGTGTGTGTGTGTACCACATCTTCTTTATCCTCTCATCTGTCCATAGACATTTAGGTTCTTTCCATGGAAAGAAATAGTACTTAGTACTATTGGAAATAGTACTTTGGGAAATAGCACTTAACTGTGCCTGTCTAAACTTATGGACACAACTTGATACTGCCGAATGTGGTGTTCGGTGCTTAGGTATTTGTTGAAAAACCTAAAATTGACACACAAAAGTTTACTGGCCACTCACTATGCATTGAGCTCTATACCAGATGCTTTCAGAACATGAAAAAAATGCAAGGCTGATTCCTCAGCTGAAAGGAAACTACAACTAGGGTAGAATCATCAACATATTATTGATAATGACAGCCTCTCACCCTCAACACCATCGCCATCACCACCACTGCCATCATGGTGCCATCATAGTTTCACCTTATTTATACAGTATTTTGTGATTTAACCTAGGATTGTTAATGATTATCTTTCTCCCGTTTCCAGATTAGAGATATTGTATTGGGTCAGTCAGGTTGTTTTTGTACATGAGGAAACATCTAATCCAAGAGTTTTCTAGATCTCTAGTGTTCTAGAATTCTAGTGTTTTCTAGACCACAATGTGCTCTATACATGTAGCTAAATTCTTAGCAGCCGCACTGAATGTATAAATTCATATATGCGAATATTATAGTTTTCAATGTAGACCTTAAGAGTCCAAAGTCAAAAAGAGTCTTGG